>CM039679.1:229949232-230549232 GCA_022537955.1 Schmidtea mediterranea | reverse complement strand
AATTAGGCTTTGCTAGGAGAATATATTAAGATAGGCAACTTTACATTAAAATATGTTAAAATAGGTGACCTTGAATTAATATATGTTAAGAAAACATGTTAAAATTTGGTCAATTTTGAACTAACATATGTTAAATTAGATAACTTTAAATTAAAATATGTTAAGAAACCATATTAAAATTTGCTTACTAGTGAAAAACTCTTCCAGGCTTGTGAGAATTGGTCCTTAATATCTTTAGATCCTACAAGTCGAAGTAAATCCACAAAGGTAGTGATGCGTGCTAATGTGATTGTTAGAAATTATAATCGATATTTGCAACAACACAAAAAGAAGATGCTGTGAACCGTGATTAGGTGTGTGGGAGCGTTATTGATCATCAATGGTTGCACAAAAAAATCAATAGTCAGAAATTTTGTCACGATTATTGGAGTGTAGATTAGACAAAATTGGAATATTTCTGCGACGCCAAGATGTTTAAGGGACTTCTTGCGATTCTAAGGACCATGGACAACTTATATCGATAGTAATCAGTTTCGTCGGGGGAAAATTTAAGTTCCGTGTTCAAAGTGAGCTTTTCTGTTTCCTCAAACTTTATATTGTTTCATTCTAATTCGTGTTGGATTTATTATGCTGTGATGAGCGATCGATCGGTAAAATTCTATTTGCGGGTCGTAATTTTTGCGAAAAGAAATCGTATCTTGCGTCAATTTCCTACCGGTTTCGTGAGATTTTATCAACAAAAACAATTCTGACTATGCTGATAGTTGTCGAAAGTATCATTCAACATGTTATCTTCATGTGTGGATTGTTATGCTTTTGGGCTTGCGTACCAGAACAAAATAAAGGCTTTCGGTGTGTTTCTGTTATTGTTTTATTACTACTTTTTATTTGTTTCACGAGTTGATTCGGCGATCTAACTCATCGCACCTATACTTATCCCTACTACCCGATCTAAATTTTAATAATAGGTTCGAGATTCAAAAATAGTGTCCAAAATCATTTTCATGATTAAACCTAATATCCCCCTGAGTGAAATGACGCCCTTCCCATGATTTTAGAACTACTCGCTCCGGCCACTTTTCAGCAGCCACCTCGAGTATACAACGGCGCCCTGCGTAGCGGTCCTGTGCATAACGCCAGACCCGACTGCGGACTGCCGAGGGGTTCACGAGGCATGACCCGCGAGCTCAACTAGGGGTTTTCACCCACCAGCCGGCACGAGATCCGTCCCATGAACCGTCTATTACGATACTGTAAATATATTATTTTAATGGACTCGAACATACATAAAGCATATAAATGATAGTGAATTAATAGAAGCATAGGACATTACGAGCATTTAATTTAAAAACAAATTCGTTGATAGCAGATTAAAGTAAAACGTTTACAAATTTACAATCAATATAAGTCCTTTCTCTTGATAGTGTTGTGATATTGTGTTTTCAAAATTTTGGCATAAGTTAAAAATAATGAATTTCGTCACTGTATATATACTATTTTTATGCATGTGTGCGACCAATAGGCGATTTTTCGCCATTTTTAGGGCTTTTTAATTATTTTAATAATTTTAAATTGTTTTTATTATTTTTTATGTATTTTTCTTTATTTTTTGATATGCTATTTATATTATATTTGGATTTTATTTTTAGTACTATTTTCTTATAATATTATTTTTAGCCCTTTTTATTTGTTTTCTGGTCGCCACTTCTGCCTATGTTTTCTAAACCTTATTTTGCAAGGTTTTGGCAGTTTATTTTACTTTTCATATGTTTCTTTCTGCAACTGTATGCTTTTTAATGATTTTTATTAATTATTTGTTTTTATTTAATTTTGTTATATTTTTATTTTGTTTTAATTAATATGTTTTTCGTTAATTTTTGGTATCTTCGTGCGGTGCGTGCTTATTTTCAGTGACCCGTTCCATTATTTTTACTTTACTTTTTAACTTTATTTTTATTTTTTGTTTAAACTGTGGCTCTGAGCCCAACACTATTAACTATTCTTTAGGTGTGATCATAACCGGACCGTATGTCCTATTTCACTTCATCTTGTAATCATTATATTGATGTATACTGTATGATTATTTTTATGCATGTGGGTTTTGAGTTCACGACCCTGTAGCTCGTAGACCCAATTGAATGTAAAATGTAAACTCTGTATAGTTCATAGCTTAAATCTTTTAGAAATTGCGGGTCTCAATTTTACGGGCCCCGCAGTGTTTTATGTTGGGCCAGAAGACAAACAGCCTTGAAAATTGTTTAAATGCATCAGTAATACAGCACGAAAACCCAGCACCAAGATAACTTAAAATACAATATACAACACCAACTAAACACTTTAAAATATGAGAGAACATAAATAAATATAAAATCAAAAAACATTAAAATAAAATAAAATAAATACAAAATGCATCAAGAACCGCACGAAATTTACATAAAAAATAACATAATAACAAGAAAATTTGACCGTAAATGACCATTTATATAAAAGTAAAAATTAATGAATTAAATGAATAAAAATAAAATATTTTTGGCTGAATAAATTTATTTAAAAATGTTAAAAATAAATCACCAATTTAAATTAAGAAAATAATAAAAAATTTAATTTAGATAACACAAATAATTTCAAGGTCAAATTTGTTTAATCGCAATAAATATAACACGTAAGGTTAGGGTTAAATTATAGGTATATATACTGATGTGTTTTGACAAATTTTCAACTTAAATTTGGTTCAAACATAATTTCAGTCTTATTTGGTAGTCTTATTTTTCAACAACAGTTCTAGTCTGATTCGAGTTAGTGTGCATAACTAACTGAGAGCCGTGCATTTAGCCAATTAACACTGACAAGTTTTTTGACTGAACACGTTAACTCTCAGGTAGTGTACGGGTATTGATTTATATGATTGCTAATATGTGAATTTACTAAGTGTTATGATATAATGACATGAATTGTGATCAAGATAATTTTATGCCAATTTGCCGGATGAATTTATGGACGATGTATGCCAAATAAATATTTTAAAGCCAACCTTTACTCAACTGATATGGTAAAATTTATTTATTATTTCTTTTTCGGCCCAGAGCCAAAACATAACGCAAGATAGTAAAATAAAAAACCCTATCGAACTGTGTAAGTGCGGTGTAAGTCCGCTAATAGTTCATGCCCTTGAAGGTTCCGGCGTGAGAACGCAGAAACCCAAACGTCAAATCATTGAATTAAATAGCGAAAGAGAGTAGCTTGAGAGTGGGTCTTTTGGCTCAACTTTCTTTCACTTAATTTCGATAAAATCGGCAAAAAATCTTTAACAACAATCGGCTCAAAATCACTAACACCGAGTAGTCCAGTGGGCACTCATTAAATATAACATGAACATACATTGATCTTAAGGACAAAGAGAAGGAAAGTGTAGCGGGAAAAATAGCGAAATCGCTGCAACAGTTAAAATGAATAGCCATCGGAAAAAATTAATCCGAACGACTAAAATCATGAAAAATAATGTTTTGAATAATATGTAAGAATTAAATAAATTATGTTGAATTGAGACGGAAAATATGGGTAGAATGTGGCGCAAAATTTCAGAAATAGTTAAAACATTTATCATAAAACTGTAAAATCAGGGCGGAACGCTGCTCAAACTTTCCGAATCAATTAAAATACTTTTCAAAAATAGCAAAGTAAAAGTAGAATACGGCTCAATAATTGATAGAATATCCGGATAAGACCGTAAAATAAGGGCGGAACGCTGCTCAAATTTTCCGAATTAATTAAAATACTTATCGAAAATAGTAAAGTAAAAGTGGAATGTTGTTCAATTGTTAGTATAATATCCTTATAAAACTATAAGATAAGGACGGTACACTGCTAAAATTTTCCGACTCAAGGAAAATACTTTGTCGAAAACTGTACAATAAGGATAGATTACGGCTAAATTTTTATATAAGCAAAGTATATTTTTTTAAGCCGAGGAATAAGGACAAATCCCTACAAAAAATTTGATAATAACAATGATAATAGTAAGGATAATGATAATTATAAAATAATAATAATAATAATAATAATAATAATAATAATAATAATAATAATAATAATAATAATAATAATAATAATAATAATAATAAATATAATGGTAATGGTAGTAATAAGAATAAGAATAATAGTAATAGCAGTGATAATGGATTAGAATAATACATAGTAACCTTGATAATACTAGTAATAATAATAAAAGAACATTGTAGTTATAACTGGGATAATGGTAAGAGAGATAATAATAATAATAATAATAATAATAATAATAATAATAATAATAATAATAATAATAATAATAATAATAATAATAATAATAATAATAATAATAATAATAATAATAATAATAATAATAATAATAATAAATATAATGGTAATGGTAGTAATAAGAATAAGAATAATAGTAATAGCAGTGATAATGGATTAGAATAATACATAGTAACCTTGATAATACTAGTAATAATAATAAAAGAACATTGTAGTTATAACTCGGATAAGGGTAAGAGAGATACTGTCTGAATATTTACATAACAAAGGGTTTACAGGCGGAGCAAAATCATCAACACGGACAACGATAAGTAGGACTATGGGAATAGATGTAAGGATAAATGAGATAACAGCATGGATTAACATTTGAAGGAGATAGGAGAATAATGGACCTAAAAATCGAAAGCGTGAATAGGCCTTCTTTCGGCAGCTCGTTGGACCCATGGATCGTTCGGTAAATTATAGCATTAGCAACAGCGCTCACTTTTTCCGGACGATCTACCCATTCGAACACACTTCCAACGTTGCTTAGCAACGTGTGCCGAGTGGTAAGCGAAAGATATTTGTATGGGGTTGTCTGGGTAACAACCATATAGTTTCAAAATATCAACAGCCAGAAACCCACCATACTATAAAACTTCATTAAATTCAATTTCAAACTCTTGTGGGTACACTCTCTATGATAGATACCAAACTGCTGATGAAGTATTCAATAAGATAGATTCGAATCTAAAACGCAATCAAAATGAATTTTTCAAAAATCAATAAGCTAGACATTGTGATGTCTTTACAGAAAGAAATTTCAAATAATAACAAAACTGGTATTTGATGATTACAATTCGAGGATATAAAGTTTTAAGGTTATTTTTGAAAATTTAACTAAAAGATAAAGAAATTTACATATATTCGTAGCGGATGGTTGGTGGTTAAAATTATAGAAAAACATATATGTTAAATAAAGTTCTCTAAAATCATTGGGGTACCCTACCACTGTTATATCGAAACACCAGCGTCGTTATTATAAAGGCCATTATTAACATTCAAAACACGAACCACATGTGTTTCATGTACAGTGTCTTATATTTATGAAACTTCGGGTAATACGCTGAAATAGGAAAAGTATTACTTCATATACTAAATATTAAAGTGAATAAAATTATGACCCAATTGGCTATTTTCCAATGAAGTTATTTGAAATCCCCAGCTAGAGATGATGAAAATAGCCCATCATCCACAATAAAGACATTGTTCACCGATCCAAGGTTACTGATCACAAACCCTTGTATTTACTTATTTTAAATGTCGGTGATAATGTTCATTATACCGCAGTTTTCAACATTCAAAAATTGTAATGTTAAAATACATGCTAACTTGTGCTCCCACTGTCTTGATAGCTTTCAACATAAAAAGGTATTTGACGTTCATGCTGCCTAGTGCATTAAGAATCAAATTGGCCCAACATTATTCATGCACCTAAAAGTAAACATTTTAAATTTAAAAACTGTAAAAATCGTAATAATACAGCAATAAACGCTCATTTTTGTGTATATATAGTTTTTCTCATTTTTTAATTATTTACTAACTATAACAAAGGAATGCTGTACTTATTTAATAAGCACGTTTTGAATTTACTAATTTTTGTTTTGCTTTTGACCACATTGAGTATAATATCTAGTAAATCATTTACAATAAAGTTTAAAAATGAATGCAAAATATTCATTTTCTTATTCTTGAAGCCTTTAACAATTCATTGTAAAAGTTGAAAGTACTGTGGGGTTTAGGGCTTCGTTATGACCTTGACGCCAGATGTAAATATTTTCTACCCCCAATGACTACCCGTTGCTAAACAACGTTGGTAATGTAACCATCGGCGTCGAGATCGCCAAAGGCGAGCGCCACATTGGAACTGCTCTGGCCCGACCTCAACTGGGTTCAACGCACTGCCGTTAGAAGGCCTATGTGCGATTTTTTTCCTTTGGTCCCTTCCTAAAATATGACCACCTTTTGCAGTTGCTTCTCATTATTACGGTGAAAAATCTTATACACGGTTTATTCATAGCAACACATAAAAGAAAAATTTTATTAGAAAAAACATTTATTAGACATTTCCGGGAGATCGTTTACACTTGAGTCTGCCCACCTCGCACTTGAGCCGCTCTTCGTTTTGCGCTCTCAGCTCTTCCTGGCCGGTGTTTCTTAATAGCCACATAGGGAAGATCGACCTCATCTGTGTCTCGTTGCATGCCAGCTCGGGTTTCGCGGACCGGGGAGATAGAAAATCCCACGTCCCACATTACCTGCCTGCATCGGGCAGCCGAGTAAGTGGGGAACCGGGCTATTACTCGGGATGCGTCGATCCAAGAGTCTTCTAGAAACAATAAAATTATCATTGACAAATTGATATCTGTCGGGTTATTTATTTTGATAGACTGATTTCGGGTCTGGGTAGGTTAATGTGACTTATGCGGGTCGTTCTGCATCAGGGATCAAAACTCTTGATCATGGTCTATTCACGTAGTAGTTTTCGAATTTCTACAGTTCGTTGGTGTCATCTGGATTTCATCAACAACATTGTTTCATGGGGCCTCCTTGAGTTTCCCTCCTCCATCAAACTCGTTTCGAGTTTTTAGTTAACTGACTATTGGTAATCGATTTTTAGACATTCATTAAACCAGCGTTTCCCAAAGTGGGTTCCGCGGAACCCTAGGGTTCCGCGAACTGATCCGCGAACTTTTTGTAAATATATTTCCAAAAAATCTTTATAAATAATTTTCGATTCCATACGAATCCAATTTAAAATTCTTTTTCGATTCCATTTGATATTGCCTCAAAAAACATATATCCATTCTATTTTATATGTCCCAATTCCATTTCATTCAGCATCATCAGTACAAAGTATTGTTATAAAACCTAGATCTGGCAACATTTACATTGTGCAAACAATATTTTTATTCCCTTTTTAGATTTTTAAGTCAATAAAAAAAGGGAAACCACAGTTTTTAATTATATTGTTTTAATAAATACTATAATTTTCTATAATAATATATAGCTCATATTAATATTTAAAATTAAAATTCGAATATATTAGTATATAAGGGTTCCGTCAAAAATTTGAAATCAAAAAGGGTGCCGCGGTGAAAAAACTTTGGGAAACGCTGCATTAAACTATATTCCACCAAACGTTTGCTCTCGTGATGGGATTTGGATTTCTCGTTCTTATCTTTGTAATGGTTGGCTACTGGGGTTGATATTTGTTTAAATGTTCTTAGGAGTTCCCCGGTAACGCCATATAAATATTTCTAACTACCACTCGGCACCCGTTGCTAGGCAACGTTGGAAATGTGTTCGAGTGGGTGGATTGCCCGCAAAAAGTGAGCGCTATTACTAATGCTGTAATTGCTCGGACAATCCCTGGGTTCAACGAGCTATCGTTAGAAGATCTGTGCTCGCTTTAAATCATTAGGTCCCTTTCTCTTTATGGTGAGTTTTGTAAATTGTATTGACCCATACTCCTGATTGAAGTGAATTAATAAACATGTAAATTAACTAATTAACGATCAAACAACTACAAAGATTTAATACAAGTGCATATCATTTTTATACAGGGTAAGATTCAGATTTAGTCCGTAGTCTGGGTTGTATTCCGCAATCGCGCGGCTCGTCTTTTGGCCCGCTCTTTGCGTCCTGGGCGATAGCTGTTTGTAACGGTTGTCGGGGTCGAAGATACGGTTGTGGTTGGGGTGGCCGTTGCCTCCCGGTAAGCCAGTTGGGCGGGGGCGAACACAAGAGGGTACTTTACCGCAGCTCCCTCTTGACAAGCAGATAAGGCCACTTCTAACCCCTTCACTTGGGTCATTACGTTTTGATTGAGTTGTCGTTCGTCTGCCCATCCCTTTTGGGCGGCAGTGAGTCGTTGGTAAAGGGCCTTGGCTTTTTGGGGCGCCATTGTTTGTCGTATTTCTGCGGTCAGCTGGATGATCTGGTCGTGAAGGTCCTTGTTAGCCTTCCGGGGATGGGCGAGTTCGGTTTGCAATATCCGTAGGGGTTCCATTCTATAATATCCAATATCTATATATAAAATATTTAATTGACTCAATATTTTTACATATATAGTTAACTCAAACATGGGTGCAAATGTCTAGGAAAGCAAAACAAGCAAAATGAAAACTCCGGCAAATTATTTTTTATTATACCAATGTTAGTCAAAAATTTACAATCGCCAGTCCGGATGATCATAGTTGTTCCAGGGATTTTTCCAACCATTCCTTCGACGAGCAACCCTAGACTACGAATACGGGCCGTCTTGTATTCCGCACCGGTCCGTGCTTGGGTGGCGGGGCCTCACTATAGGTTTCCAGGATTCTCCCCGCAGCCTGACCCGGACCACGTGAAGATCTACTTGTCTTTGGTGTGCTTCTAGTCGGTTGAGGAGCTCACGGGCATGTCCTAGAATTTCGCGGACCAGATATTGCTTGTCCTTTCGCTCATCGGCCATTGGTAATTGCTGGTCCATTCCCAGCATCTGGCCAATTGTTTGACTGGACCCTCTTGGAGATGGCTCCTCGTAGCCCTTTGCTCGCCATAGTAGTCGCCGAGCCTGTATCCATTCTTCTGCAATGTCAGTGGGGACCCACTTGAGAGCTCCTGATGTTTCTACAAGTGAAAAATTTTGATGACATTAAAAGTATTCTTAAGAACAATTTATGAACTATTATGACAAGTTGAAATCCGCGAAGTAAATTCGATCAAAAATTATTAACTAAATATCGCAGAAATTCTGGAATTTAGCATGCTTACCTAATTCTAATAGTTTCATTCAAAGATAATTTTTATTCGGCATAAAAATCGAAATTAATTGGGTGAAATTATTATTGTTAACTATTTTTAAAGTGTATGGGTTTAGAGATCAGTAGGATATGGTTGTGATTGGGTTTAAAAATGAATTTGTAGGGATCTTTTCTCCAACCCGCTGAATACTGATATTTACGGAATCTCAATGCTAGCTTCTCAAATCAAGGACAATTGCCCTAGTTTCGATGTTCCTGGTAACGATAATATGATAGCTTCACCGTTACTCTCCAGTGATACTTATATTTATGTTATCCATTCACAGGTACTCCCAACCGGCTAACTGTTAGGGTTGTTGGTAGTAATGATAATTAAAAGGGGAAAAAACAAACTGACATTATTATAATGTGGTGAGTAAATTCTACTGGGAGTCGTGATGTCAAAAGATGAATAGTAATAATATTAATGGATTAAATCAAAATAGATTAATGATCGAGTTAATAATAGTGAAAATGATTGATGAGATATCATTACAACGATAATAGGGTGGATAATTTTCATAATTAAAAAGGCTGTTGAAAAATTCAGGGGTGATAGGAATACTATGAAAATATTATGAAACTTAATTATAGTTAAAGAAAACTCGCGAAGTATTTATCTAATTATTACTATTTATCTGCTAGTAACTAAAGATATTATATGAAACCTTACCCTTAGTTTGTAAATCCAGATTCATTACTGCATCTTCATTGAGTACCCTAGCCGAGGTCTCCTCATTATTCAGAGTTGGTTGAGAATTCATATTGTTGTAATATTCCAAAATTTCTGTTTGAATGTTGATTGTTGACGTACTTTTATCAAATCGACAGAGTGGGTGTGTCTCGTACATGCTTACTGTTGTAATCATTGACACACTGTGCTGGTAGTGGTAAGTAATTGATAAATTTCCGGTGATCTTATTTATTTGGTGAAAAAATTGAAATCAATATGAATTTGCAGTGGACTATGAATGTTTATGCTAAGTATTGTAATAATTTCGATCGGGTGAATAGCGATCCGGTTTGTTTATTTTAATTACGTTTGATTTTATTGATTTTATTCGTAGATTCGTCTTGTCGGAATCAGGGATTTGGACGCAAGTTTACAGTTGAAATCATCAAAATTAGTTCTAGTAATACGTATATTTTTAGTTATCAATTTTTTAACCCTTTTTAGTGAATTATTTATGGACATTTTTAACGCTATTCGAAATTCGAGTTGGAGAACAGGAATCTTATTCGGGATAGTTAATTTCTGGGTTATGAAAACTGATGAATCTCTGTCTTCTTGGTTGTACAGATGAAAAATGGAATTCAATTTTATAACATTTCTATTCAGATTTCTAGTGGTGTCTCTTTCGATTATTTCATGAACGTTGAAGATTTGGAAACTATATTCTATAGGCGTTCGGGACGTATCAGTGGTTTTTCATTAATCATGGGTATGGTTTCGTAATTATATTCTTAGTACCTTAAGGAATTTATAATAACACCAAGAAAATTATTTAGTTTCAACCTGTAGGAGTCAATCAAAAATCTTATTATTCGTCCTGGACTTTTCGTGGATTTTTAATAACGGATTTTATTCCATACCTATGTGGGTTGTTCTAGCGTATTTGGATATACTTTATTTCTGTTAAAGCTGGTTCAATTCGGATTTTTATGGCTATTGATTAGATTATGCCCCCTTGGGTGGCGATTAATATGTGGTAATTGATTATTATGATTTTGGAGTTTCATTTTTATTCTTTTATAATCTTTATTTGGATTTATAGTTCATTTGAGTTCGTATGGTCAACTCGAGGTTATTAATAGTCAAAAGTTTAGAGTGGTCGTCTCATATTTAGAACTGTCGCTTAAATTATTTACAATTTACGAATATCTAGCTTTATAATATTATTTAAATTTACAATTAATTTCAAACCAAAAGACTACTTCCTTATTTCTCCTTTCTTCTATACGCCGGGTCTTCACGGGTACAGATCATCGGCGATATTCCACGCACTTACACGAATCTGAATAATGTGTATGATTTTACTGACTTGTGATGTGTTTTGGCTGTGGGCCGGAAAAATTTCGACAACAACGAGATATTAATGAAAACAAAATGATTTTATGCTTTATAAATATATTATTAATATTAAAACAATATAACAAATTACTTGCCATAATAGAAAGCATACAAAAATACTACTCTCCCCACGCCGACATCCAAGCAGAGCTCTACCGAGGTTGCAAGGACGCGACGTGGAAAGAGTTTCCAAATAAAACTCTCAGTCACCTAAAAATAGATTTTTAAAAACTGTTAAATGATTTCAAAAAAACGATTTTTGATTAATTTCCATGTGAAAATGCATCGGTATATATACCTATTTTTTTGTCCCTAACCTTGCGTGTTCTTTTTGATTTAGTAAAAGAAAATTCTACCTTGGTATTTTCTAGTGTATTCTAATCTTAATTTTTATTATTTTTTAATTTCATTTGATAATTTTTTATTTGAAATTTTTATTGAATTATTTCTAATTCAAATTCTTTGATTTTAATTTCATTTTCATGAAATTTTCATTATCAAATTTCGGTCAAATTTGGTGGGTTTTTGTGTTATGTTTATATTTATATCGTGTGGATCTTGTTGCTTTTTTGTTATTATTTTAATTTATTTTTATGTTTATTATTTTATATGTAATTTTTTTCTCTCATATTTTGATAGGTTTAATTGGTGTTTTAATAGGTTTTAAATTTAAATTTGCGTGTTATTTTTGCATGTGTGTTACCGATTCATTTAAACATTTACAAGGCCGTTTGTGTTTTGGCCCAACAGTAATGATTATGATTATACTCCTTTAATTCAAGAGGAAATTTATTTTTTATTTGGTAAGTCCGTATTATGTTTTCTTTCTTAAATTTGTTGGGCTCAAAGCCACAATTTAAACAAAAAATAAAAATTAAAGATAGAGAGTAAAGGTAATGGAACGAATCACTGTACATAAGCATGCACCACAAGAAGAGACCAAAAATAAAATAAAACATATTAATTAAAACAAATTAAAAATATAACAAAAATTAAATAAAACAAATAATTAATTAAAATCCGGAAAAACCCACAGATGCAAAAAGAAACATACAAAAAAATAAAATAAACTGCCAAAACCTTGCAAAATAAGGTTTAGAAAAAACACAGGCAGAAGTGGCGGCCAGAAACCAAATAAAAAGGGCTAAAAATAATATTACAAGAAAATAGTAATAAAAGTAGAATTCAAATATGATATAAATTGTATATCAAAAAATAAAGAAAAATATACAAAAAATAATAAAAATAATTTTAAAGTAATAAAATAATTGAAAAGCCCTAAAATGGCGAAAAATCGCCCATTGGCCGTACACACGCATGAAAATAGTATATATACAGTGATGAAATTCATTAATTTTAATCTTATGCTTTTAACTGAATTTTAAATTTGTCAGCTATCATCAATTTGATTTTTGTTGATTTCAATATTTTTATATTACGTTAATGTAACCTATTTATAATTAAACCTTTGTGATGTTTAATGTCTCGTTGCAATTCTTAATCCTATAATATCATATACATAATTATAGTTTCGAGTCCCTTAAAATCATATATTAAAGTATATCAATAGAATGTTCATGGAACGGATCTCGTGCCGGCTGGTGGGTGAAAACCCCTATTTGAGCTCGCGGGTCATGCCTCGTGGACAACTCGGCAGTCCGCAGTCGGGTCTGGCAATACGCACAGGACCGCTACGCAGGGCGCCGTTGTATAACTCAAGGCGGCTGCTGAAAAGTGGCCGGAGCGAGTAGTTTTAAATTCAAGGGAAGAGCGACAATTCAGTTAAGGGAAAATTAGGTACGATCACTGGGTGATCTAAGGAACAGATTTATTTTTTTCTAAACCTCGAATCAATTGATAGACAGAGAACGGGTAGCAGGGTTAAGTATAGTCATGACCAGATTTGATAAACTATTTAGTAAAAAGGAGATCAAAACGAATATGAGTGTATAAAAACAAATTTTTAATTATTCTTAAGTAAACTCATAAAACTTACCATTTGAAGGGATTGTCAGCACAGATAAAAAGTCATTCAAACAGGCATGAGTCCCACCAATTTGACTCGAATAGATAAGAGAACACTTTTCACCCATGGATGTTCTGGGTCCAGCGCCGGAATATCTCGAACATTCTGCATGATAAGATCCCCGTCAACTCTCCCAACCGAAACCGTTACGATGTATGAGTATGACAAATGTTTCTACAGCAACTTGCCGCATGCTTTTGAGCTTGAATTCCTCACCCACGACTGTCTACCGCTTACTAGATCCAGTAACAATCACTCGCTTTACACGAAGAGCTCAAATTTTCACACAAGGCAGGGTAAACTTACTCCAATAGACGCAATAGATCCTGGAGCGGTAATTGTACAACTCATTGAACAAATCAATAAAATTGACTCGCCAACGCGTAGTATCACAGAGCTATATAGCCACTACGTACAAATGTATGAAACTACTAAATATCGATTGATTGACACCGATAGATAGAATCTAAAATCGCGAAATTTAGTAACCATTCTAACGAGCCAAGGCTCTAGTTACCAATTTAAATCAACTTCCACTAATATGTACGAGTAAATTCTTTATTTATTTATTTTTTTTTTTTTTTTTTTTTTTTTTTATTCTTTATTTATTTCGCTCGATATTTAACTAAGGTATTTTGTTTAATGTGATTATCTTGTATAATAATTAATGATTGGGCCTTAGTTAATATTTCTAAGTCGCTACTATTTCAGTAATGCATTTCAGTTAATATTATAATTTCATACAATACTTAATTAATGGTTTTTCATTTAATAGCTACAGTCCGTTGAATATCTAATGGATAAGGGCCATTCAATATATAATTAATCGTATTCCAAGTAACTAGCGTAGTCTACTAATATTCAACAAATTCCCTTGGCTATGGGGTATATTGGCAGTGATTCTGACGTCCTACCCAAGTCGAATCGATAAATATCGAACACCCGGATGACAGTGATGTGAATCTAGAGACTTTCTGTAAATCCCCGCAAAAGACATTATGGAATAGCGTAGGTCAAGCCATTATTTAGTACAGATGAGAACATTGAGGGTAAATGCATCTAATCTAAACTATAGTAACTCTAATATCCGTAAGAGTTATTCGCGGAAGTAATACTAGGTTCTTGCGCCTCCGCAATAAAATGATATAAAATCTGGTCTTGCCAACGCTGGCGCGATGAATAAGAGCAACAAAATTTAGGACGAGGGTAAATGCGTAAAAAATTTTTTTACCAAACTACTGGATCAACACTAACCCGAATATTTCACGCGAAAATCACAATCTCGAAATCAATAAACTGTGAATCTATTTACTCAGGGATTAACAATAAAAACGTCCGAGGCCTCCCAAAAATTACAATTGAGAGTGATGGAAGTAGGAGGAACCAGCCAACTGAGCAAGTACTCATGAAGCTCCTATACCACTTGTCTGTTAATCTATTCTTCACTTTTCCTTCGATAATCGCCAATTCTTTGAATCTCTTTTTCCATTTTTTAGGTATGAATACGAGTAATAATTCGACGACAAGCGAACTCCCGCGAATTCCCGACTGTCTCCATCGGTAGTGGCAGTGAGACACAAATATGAGGAGTTAAAGAGGGAACATGATGAGCTCCGGACCAAATACCTGGGCCCCGCCAGAAATCGTACGAGAACTCCGGCAGAAAATCGCCAGAATAACTCAGGCTCGGGACGAACTAACAGCCGAGTCCCGTAGCCAACGACTGCTTATCCGAGAACAAGCAACGGCCCTTCGTCAGGCCTTCACGGACGTAGACCTTTGGACTCACGTTCCCGGAAGTATTCGAGCCAGCCAATTAAACATCATTCCGGCCCATCATCTCCCTGTCGCCGAGCTTCCACCGACTCCAGTCGCTATTGTCGTTCCACCGGCAGAAATCGCGATGGAGACTAATGCCAATCCGACCCGCCGACGACCAAATCGGAACCGGCGACGCCGCGAACGGCGCCGCCGGGAAGTGGAGCTCCTCCGTGAAACGGAGCCCATCGAAGGTCCGTGCCGGATCAATGATCTGCCGCCCCCATATCAGGAATTCAAGATTCCGGGGCTCGATCCGGACGTACTGTACTCTCCAATAGTAGTCTTTCCACCCCGAGCTCCTCAAATTCACATTGATCTGGTAGACGAGGACTCGAACACTCCCGTAATCTCTCAGGCTCTCGATCGCCTAGGACTAGACCTCTCCGACATCGCCGTTCTCACTGGCGAAGTGCCCCATGTTCAACCCCAAATGGAGATTGCAGGACCCTCTAATCGTATCGAGGATAATCACAGCGCGAATCCCCCACCCTATCGACCGGCAAAGCGGAGATGCTTGCCTACAGATATCGATGCCGAGGAGGATTGAAGCCGACATGACTTACCATAAGTTTCTTCAATTCGTTTGCGTTTACTCATCCTCACCTATTGTGTAGTCAAACAATATTAGAATGTCTGAATATAACTTGCTTGTGTTTTTATTTTCTTCTGCTGGGTCAGCGTTAAAATATCTTAAGTTGATGAGAGGCGGAGTAATGGCGATAATGGATCGTTGTTGATCAAGTAGAAGTTATAGACAATTGTAGTAATGGGTATGATTTCCACGAATTTCTCTCGATGTAGCCCAGATAAAAGCAAGGGGTTTATGTATAAACGGGCAGGTTAAGAAGCGTAAGTCCTTCCAACGGCAGCAAATGATCCGGGAAAGCGAAGGTCCTTCGAGGAGTAGTGTTAGTAATAGCGCACACCTGCTCGAATGGCATTCGGCTATTGCGTACAGTACCAACATGACTTGGGTCATGGGTACGCAATGGTTATTAAAATCGTGCGGCGTATTAGAAAGGTATCCCTAGGAGTTAAACGAAAAGGTTACCTAAGAGGCTGGACAACATAGTGTGCTGAAAGATTCCTATACGCCCAACATATTTGTCATTTATTTGGGTGTAAGATAAGTAAGCATTCATCGAAAAAACAATATGGATTGATCGATTTACTCAGCGTATTTATTATGTCTATCAAAAAACTGTCATAGGTCTCTGATTGGGTTCGTTTGGGTTGTGTCCGAAAAAGTTCGCTGGTTGGGTCATGTTTGCTCTAAGACTCGGAAGGTACATTAAATATTAAGATAATAAAACTTGGAAATTTACCTGAATATGAAGGTCCGCTGACGCTCGCGATGTTGGGTTCCTTGCACTCATGGCGCTTTCTTGCAATTTGCTCTGGTTTTCGGGACATGTTAATTATGGATTAGAATAAATGATTTTCACCTAAAGTAGTTCTTATATTGGTCTGTGTGTCTGATGATACATGGATCTCTATGAGATGTGCACACTTCCTCTATCGCGCGTAGGTGTGTATCAGCACTTATTTTGGTTGTCTTGCTTGCTATTCTGTTTGGTTGTTAGTGTGTTCCTCTCACCAGTAAGTGGTTGTATATCTGTGCACCACATTTTCTTAACGATTGGCATTTGGAGAATGTCAAAACTGACGTGAAATTTATTCCCCCTATAATTTATTCACATGATCTCCTTAAATTCCAGATATCTCGATTCATTCCGTAGATTTTCGGTGAATTATAGCGGAATATTTTGTATGGCTTATTTACATTGGGTTCACTGGTAAGATTTTATTTTAATCGTTTGCTTACTTGTAATTTTATTACTAGCATTAATGTTATAAGAAGTCATGATTCCGATCTAATCGTCTCAACCACACGGATTGGCGTGGGAAAATAGATTACTGGTGGTAGAATTCCCTCCTAGGAGATCAGTTGGTTCACTAGACTCATGCACTTAGAACAGGTAATTTTATGATTCCTTATGATTCAGTATCTATTTTGGCTATTATGTTGTCAACCTCGGGAGTTCTATATCCATTTCAACCTGGTGATCCCGTATCCACGCATCTTATTATATCATTTTCCTCGGTACCTCTGTCAATTGTGATCTTTTGTCTATGTTAATTGTTATTTACATTTTCAATTATATGTGTATTTTCTGAAATCGGTCGTGAAATTTTTATCAGTTTTATGCACTATACTCCCTCTCTAAATTAAAGAGTTCGGTGTTTATGACCAACTCATGACTCTATCCAGTTTAGAGGCCTACCTTATGGTAAACCACGCTATTAAGTTATGATGGATAGCCAAACTTACTATTCAACTAGGTCGGTTACTTTCTAACAAATCAGCTTCTCTCGGTTCGATTTGGAGACGGATGTGACGGTCGCCTTTATCCAATGGATGTAACGATGTTAAAAGAGGGTGTTAAACGAAAACCTATTTGGGGACTCTTGACAACTCTGGTCGGGAATAAGAAGTTGCAGTATCTATAGATGGGTGGTAATTCGAGTTTTTTTTATCGCCAGATTTTATACATTAGTTAACACGTTCTGGGGAAACTTGCATATGGATGCATATTTGGATTTTTGGGTCTTTAGAACTTTTATATTTTCTCTGGACAGTTATTAATTTGGGGTAAATTACGCCTAGCAAACTTTTGTCATTTACTTGGGATTATTATAATTCCTTATCCATGTACTGTAATACTTGGATTAATTTGAGTGTCAGTTGTGATGCTTTGAAATTTTAGTTTTATTAAGATTCTTCAGGGACTTTAGAAATTTGAGTAAAAATCTTTATATTTTAGTCACAACGTTTGGTTTTATTAATAAATTCCCTAATAACTTTTAGTGAAATTCTTTACATTTTTTGGTATAACATTTTAGTTTTATAACCTTTAGTAAAACTCTTTATGATTGAGCGTAGCGTTTTAGTTGATTACCTTTAGTAAAATTCTTTATAACATTTTTAGTTTATTAACAAGTTCTTTAACGACTTTTAATAAGATCCTTTATATTTTTTGCATAGCAACGATTTTACTATTGAAAATCCCGTCACCTTCTTTTTATTGATCCTAGGCGCGTTTGTGTTTATATTATAGTTAATGAGTGCCCACTGGACTACTCGGTGTTTGAATTTTAGCCGTATGTGTAAAATAATTTAGGTCGAGTTTATGGGAAATGAGTGACGACGAAACAGCCAAAAGACTATTTCCCCTTAACCCTTTTCCCCTACACGGAATGCTATTGACGTTTTAGCTCCTGCGTTCTCACGCCGGAGCCTTCACGGGCACGATTTATTGGCGATTATACACGCACTTACACAATTCGATTGTATGTTTGATTTTAATAACTTGTAAGATGTTTCGGCTGTGGGTCGGAAAAATTTCGACGGAAAAATTCTATTTGATTGGATAAATATATATTTTGCTACATAACACATAGTAGTTCATTAATAATCTTCATGCATAATATATCATCATTCCCTCCCCACGCCGACATCCAAGCAGACCTCATTCGAGGTTGCAAGGATGCGAATTGGAAAGAGTTTTCGAACATCCTCCCACTCACATTAAAGTTTCAAGATTTCCACACTGGTTAAACGAGTTGTTCAGATTAAAACTGCTTTTTCAGATTAAAAACTGATTTAAAACGATTCAAAATGATTCAAAACGATTAAAATTATGTGAAAATGAATCGGTATATATACCTATTGTACGACCCTAACCTTGCGTGTTAATTTTGATTTAGTAAAACAAAGTTTGACCTTGTGATTTTCTGGTATATTCTATTCTTAATTTTATTATTTTGTAATTTAATTTGACAATTTTTCTTTTAATTTTTTTAATTGAATTGTTTCCAATTCAAATTATTTGATTTTTATTCCGTTTTCATGAAATTTCGCATTTTTTTGATAAATTGTCAAATTTCGGTAAAATTGTTAAGTTTTCGTGTTATTTTTATGTTTATTTCGTGCGGATCTTGTTGCACTTGTTATTATTTTAATTTATTTTTGTGTTTTATAATTTTATATTTAATTGTTTTCTTTCTCATATTTTAGCAGAGTTAGTTGATGTTTTATAGGTTCGATTTTAAATCTGCATGTTGTGTCTGCGTGTGTATTACCGATTCATTTAAACACTTTACCAGGCCGTTTGTGTTCTGGCCCAAAAGTACGATTATTTTTAAAAGTTTTGGCATGTTTCACCTTTTTATTCTTTTTATTAGGTTTGACATTTTTTGGAAAAAAGATTTGTTGCAGGGAAAGTTTTAATAGCAAGTATTTTAGACGGATAGAACTTAAAAAAAGTGTAACTTACTTATTTTACTTGGAGATTTGATTTTAATATTCTTTCGAATGTTCTTTCTCAGTTGCCTAAAATTTTTTATTCCGGCTTTTCAAAAAATTATAACATAATCATGTTTCAACTTTGTTTATAAACCATATTCTTTGTTGAAAATATTAGTTCTCATCGTTAATGTTCAGATCACTGCTGCATGAAATCAAGAAATATATATCCTTATGAAAAATTCATAGTAATATTAGTACACCCAGTCTAAAAATTTAAAAACGTGAAAACTGTAACACCACCATTCGCAATATACGCGGATTTCGAATAAAATTTTAGACATAACCAAAAACACATGCCCATAAAAGCAACCTGCTTTGGGCAGGTCTATTAGAATATTATAAATGAATAATTAAGAATTTTTATTATTTGACTATGAATCAGTAATTAGGTCGATGTTTTATTGATATTCCTACATTTTCGAGACAACATCTTTTAGTAATGAGTTCGTTTTGAGTTTTTTGAAGAAGGTGGAGGAAATTTCTGTCACAATATTATGATATTCTCGGAAGAACACTGTTTGTATCTTTGTCTTTCAATAAGAAACGAGAGTTCAAGAAATACAGCCCTAGTTATTTATATAAGAAATTCATGATATAGGGTTAGGGATCATCGGTGCTACTTGTAGGAAATGTAACATTCCTTGATGAATTCAGAAACATTCACCATCTGAGTGGATATGATATCCATCCTCCTCACTTATATATTAGTTTTATTGACAGCTTGCAGTTTGTCAACTCATTTCTAGAAAAAGTCTTTCAGGTTCTTTCCAAATTGCCTTTGACTTCTGCTTTTGATGTTGCAATTGCTAGATCAATCGCATATAATTCTTGAATATATGATTCTGACTGAATGTCCGGATGAGAATATCGAAAGCCTTCCATGTAGCGAATCAGCAATTATACTTTAAAAAAAAGGATTTTTAAAGTTTTAATTTTAATTGTCTTATTGAAACATCATAAGAAAATTGTAAAGGATTCTCCAAAAAGCTTATAGCTAACATTATATCCCAGGAACATTTCCCATCAATTCAGTTCACAATAGGCCAGAATTTTGGGTAACCAAAAAATTAAACCTACTCGCAGGCCAGAACTGACATAATAGATGATGATGTCCACAAATGCGGTTACGTTTTATTTGTAGTTATTAGTTATATAATATAATTTATAATGAAATTTATTAAATTAAATTCGTTTTCTAGTTTCATTAATCCGAATAAAAATGCTTCAGTCGAAATAGGACTTCTGTCGACAGTAAAGCTGGTATTTCACCCAATTGGTACATCACCAACTAAGTAACCTCTGTAACTCAGCACTGATGTGAAGATAGAATGCTAGGCTAAAATTCCATTTTGAAAGTGAAATTAACGTAGAATGATCAAAACCAACAAATTATGCGAAATAAAGAATCGAAAATTCAAATTATGAACAAGAAATTAAATTTTTCTAAGGCAAAGTTCACCGACTTATTCCCTCCCCAGCACATCATGCATTTCTAATATGGTTGCTAATAGTGACCATGATTAGCCATGGGAGAAAAATAAAACCATTTGCAGCTTCCATTTCAAGGTTATCTGATAACTTAGTAATAAAAACCTCATTGACATTGATTACGCATAAATATCAGAATTATTGGTCCAGCTTTGGCAGGTCAGAATGGAATGCGCCTTCTCCACTCTGGATTTCTAAATCTTCACCAATCCGTAGGTGCTACTGATGCAACTGGCAATATAAATCCAGATACCGCACGATAACCGTTGATAACACGCGGATAACAATATCATAATTATAAAGCTCCACTAGATAAAATATTATTATAAAAAAGGATATAGCAATTAAGGATCAACCATGTGAGGAGAAAACTACAGGCGATTAATCAATAATTTTTAGAAATCGTCAGAAAATTTAAATAATTAATAAATAAATTTATAGTTAATAAAATTCAAATCAAAAACTAATATAAATTTACAAATCTAACTATACTAAGTCAATTTATTAAATAAAAATCTAATTGTTCCCGTATGCACTCGGGTGAATCTTGAAGCCAAATAATCTATAAACGGGAAAATAAAATAAAATTTCTACGAGATCTTTACTTGGCTTCCATTTTATCTGTAACGGGCTGTGGCCTGAATGCCGGATACATCATGAAGAGCATATGAGGAAAATTAGGTCCAATATAAGCACTGTCTAGTCTACCTCCATGAGATCGAGGATTGTATACATTATAACAAGATGGACAATAATTTTTAACATGTTCTTGTCCGTAAATCGGATTCAAACCAATCGGTAAACAAAATTGCCCATCACAATAGTAATTTGGGCACTTTCCAAAGTCACATTGTTTCCATTTTGAAACCATTTTATTCATACCTTCACTGGTAATAATGTATCTTGCATGAATAAGACCGTAAAGAATACAAGCTGATTTTTCTAGAGTGTCAACTCCTACTTTTTCTTCTATTGATTCATCTAAATATTAAAAACATTGTAGTTATATATACTACAAATTCAAGTTTACCTAGATCATATTCAAGAATAATTTGAATTGCTTCTTTATAATACGGTATAATTTCATTTAAACCAGTTAAGTTGAATTTATCTTCAATGTAGTCATTGTCAATTTCACACAGATATTCATTTCCCTTTATATTACAATGCCACGAAATCCAAGTTTCAGCTTCTACATCAGACATTGAAATCACTTTAATAAATATATTTTATTCATAATATTATTAAAACAACTTTTAATTATTATAATGAAAAGTTTAAGATAGTAATAAAAATTTAAATCTGAACATGACTTACTTTAAAATTTCGTGATTTGAATATCACAATAAGTAATATTAAATAATATATTTAAATTAAAAATTGTCAAGCTAAAAACAAATGTAAAAATTAATGAAGTAAAAAAGTTTTAAATTCTAAGTCATATTTTTACAGAAAAACTATTAGAAAACTGATGAGTTATAACTTATGATGAGCTGTAGCCGGTTCGCACGGTTGATTAGAACCGGTTGTTAAAATTTTTAATAGTTAATCGAACCGGTTGTTATTTCGGAATAAATTAAATTTTAAATTAATAAATTCTATTATTTATTACACAAATTATTTATAATTTCGATTAAATAGGTTTATAACATAGGTTTATAAAATACGATTTCCAGTTATAATTATATTGTGAGTACACTTATGTTTACCAGTCTATATCTAAATATTTTGTAGCCCTTTCATTTAGAAAATAATATTTTGGTGGGTTTATGGATGTTTATATTTTTGAGATATATAGTTGTTACACAGACAACCCCATTCAAATATTTTCGCTTACCACTCGAAACCCGTTGCAAAGCAACGTTGGAACTGTGTTCGAGTGGGTGGAACGTCCGCAAAAAGTGAGCCCTATTACTAATGCTCTAATTGACCGAACGATCCATGGGTCCAACGAGCTGCCGATAGAAGGCATGTGCTCGATTTCGATTTTTAAGTCCCATTCATTTCTTATTTATTTCGTATGTTAACCTATACCGCTATATCATTCTTTGTTATGTCCATTTCCATAGTCCTTCTTACCGCTGTTCGTGTTATCGACTTTTACCATGGCCTGTACACCCTTTGTTATATTAAATGTCCTCACATTATCTCTCTTACCCTTATCCCTATTATATCTACTATGCCAACTATTATTCTTACCAGTATTATCATTGTTCCTAATATATGTTTTATTCTATCAATTATCACTGCTTTTATTATTATTCTTATTACTACCGTTACCATCATATTTATCATTATTATTATTATTATTATTATTATTATTATTATTATTACTATTATTATTATTATTATTATTATTATTATTATTATTATTATTATTATTATTATTATTATTATTATTATTATTATTATTATTATTATTATTATTATTATTATTATTATTATTATTATTATTATTATTATTATTATTATTATTATTATTATTATTATTGGTGGGTTACTGGGTGGCGATATTTAAACTATATGATTGTTACCCAGACAACCCCATATAAACGTTCTTTCGCTTACCACTCGGCACCCGCTGCTAAGCAACGTTGGAACTGTGTTCGAGTGGGTAGATCGTCCGCAAAAAGTGAGCGCTATCACTAATGCTATAATTGACCGAACGATCTCTGGGTCCAACGAGCTGTCGATAGAAGACCTGTGCTCGCTTTCGATTGTTTGGGTCCCCTTATTCTCTTATCTCTTCCGAATGTTACTTCACGGTGTTCGACTCCATATAATCATCAAAATAGTAGTTAAATCACAACAAGACATGTATATTACGATCGCAACAACACACTTAGGAGTGTCAATCAGGAGTTGGCAGAGATTCGAGCGGCTCGGCGTTTAGCCCGCTCTTTACGTCCGGGTCGGTAACCGCTAGCCTTCGGTGTAGCCTTTGGACCTGTTGTTGCCTCTCGGTAGGCCAGTTGGGCAGGGGCAAAGACGAGGGGATAAGTCACTGCCGCTTTTTCTTGGCAGGCTGACAATGCTACTTCTAGCCCCTTTATCTGGGACCTCAGTTTTGATTTAATTGCCTCTCTTCCGTCCAGCCCTTTTGTGCTGCTGTGAGCCTTTGATAAAGCAACTTTGCTTTCTTTGATTCTATCCAAGCGGCTTTTGTTTGCTGGATTTCTGTTGACAACTGGACGATTTGCTCGTAGAAATTTTTGTTGATTTTTCGCGCGTGCTCCAATTCCTTCTGCAGAATGTTCAGTGATTCCATATCTGTAAACAATGAAATTAACTTTGGTCTACAAGTCTTAAGTTATTTAATTGGTCATACAAGTATTAATATTATTGAACCGATTTGGAAAAATGAAAAAATGGGAAAAATCAACTAATCATTTATTCAAAATTGAACTTTAATTTCACTAAATGTTATCGTAAGTCGTTATTGAAAATGAGGGGTTCGGTGAATCCCATCATCGCGTTCTTCAGAGGCTAGCGGAGCATAAGGGCGCTCTCGATACACAAAGATGGGTCTCTCTGTCCTTCTCCTGTGGCTGGTAAGGGTCCTCTGGGGCACAGCAACATTGAGGTTCGAGGAATTCACATTCAAACGCTCATCCACCCGGTTGACAAAAGAGTGCGGCGAAGGTGCGCAGGCGTCGGTACTCGCAATTAGACCGGTGACAATATCCTCCTCCACGTTCGCGAAATATAGTCTGGCTTTGGCTACCAGCAGATCGGTCCGGCGCTATTGATCCTCGAGACGGGCGAGATGGAGCACCGCATGCTCGCAAATTTCCTGGGCAGGGGTTCGACTTGATTCTCGCTTTATTGCTACGAATGGTAGCTCAACGTCGTTCATTCTTCGTAGTACATCCGAACGGAATTCTCTCGGCCGTACACGGGAAGCCCGCATCCCACTTGGCCTGTCGCCATCGATCAGCGGCCTGTGGGGGAAGTCGAATAATGGCTCTTGATTCTCCTAAACAAGATTTGATTAAGTTGATCATTCCAATTCTCTGGCTGATAAATATCGTGTTCTTCGCCTGAAATCCCTTAGGTTTTGTTTAGTTTAACTAAACTGGCTAGCCGTCGATGATACCTAACTTGTTGAAGGAAAAGTTAAATCAAAAATCGGGTTATCAGTTAATCTTCACGAAAAATTACTCGTCGAGCCCGATGTTAAATCGACAACTTGTTTATCTTAGAGTAAATAAAAATAAAATCCATTTAGCGAAGTTAACGTCAAAAAGTCCTTCATCGTGTATTAAGGTAGCGTTAAAAATATATACTTGTTAAGTGAAGTGCAATTTAGTTTACCGACTAAAATCATTATTCCCAAAAAATCTCCGTTAAGTAACATTACCAATCCTAAATCTATTCTTCCAATACCATTTGACGAAAAATATTTATTAAATGGAATTAGAATTCAAGAATTCATCTATCACTAAATAACTACTAAAAAATACCTATTAAATGGGACAAAAAATGATAACCAAAATCCTTTTATCAACTAATAATCAACCATAATACTTATTACAGGGAATTAGGGAATGATAAGTTAACAAAATGCTTATTAAAAGTAATTATAAATCAAATATGCACATATCATAATATAATTAACAATAATGCTCGTCAAAGGAATTCAAAATCAGCATTCATTTAGCGAATAACCGTTAACGCGAATACTTATTTTAACTGAACTAAAGTCAAACTCTATCTATTGAATAACAATTAAGCTCCGTGAGAATACTTATTACAAAAAATTCCTCTATCGAGTAGTAGTCAATACTCAAAAATCTGCTTATTAAATTTAAAATCGAAATTCATACTCAATGTTCATGAAAATACCTATTAACTGGAATTAAGAATCCAAATTCTTAATGAAATTAAATTAAAAATCAAAATCCATAATCAATGTTCATAAAACAATTATTAAAAATCAAAATTCACAATCAATGTTCATAAAACAATTATTAAAAATCAAAATTTTTAATACAATTATTAACAATCAAAATCCATAATCAATGTTCAAATAATTATTAAAAATCAAAATTCCTAATCAATGTTCATAAAAATAATCAGTAGATGAAATTAAGAATCAAATAATAATTACAAAAAATTAAATCAAATTAACTTAATATATTCCTGGTATTTATTCCTGGTATTAAAATTTATGCGTAGCTTGAACTTATCCCGGCGCTGAGATGGTCCCTCTCTTACTGGTGGATCGCGAGAAATCAGAATATCTCGGAGAAATTTTCATATTACCGGCTATCGTCGTTGGAAATAAATAGAACGTCAGTTACGCTTTCGACTGGTTCCATGGCGTGGTAACTACAAATCGAGGTTTTGCGTCGTAAAATAACTCAGATGAAGTCCTGCATTTCTCAGTATCGCACTCTGGATTTGGTAATTCATGATGGCTATCGGCGTTCTTAACGTTGGGGCCGATGCGGCAAACTTCCTAACAGGTGCTCTCATGGATTAATGTCGAAGTTCACAAAATTAAAATTTATCCAAAATTTGAGATTCTGGATCCGGTGCTATGTCCCCGCCTGGTATCCTGGTCGTCGTACTCTTATCGACGGAATTCCGTTGGCGATACATTCGAAAAATTGTTTGAAACTTAACTGTCGATCTGAATCATCGGGATTTCTTATGTAATCTGGCGGCGATGTGTGCCTATGACTAGGCGTGTGCGTCTGCCGGTGTATCCATTGGTGGAGGACACACTCTTCCACTGATATCATCGCTCAATCGTCGCTGCGTCGTGTGTGGATAAATTCGAGAATTATTGATCGTGACATTCTCGTAAAATGTCATGTTCCATATTCATTTCGGGAATTCAGCATTTTCATTCATATCCGACCATTCTATATTGGATGGGTGTGTATTGGTTAATGTCACGCTGATTTACAATTTCCGGCAGTCCCTGGCATTGCATGTGGATATGCCACCTGCACTTAGGGTGTGCCTGCAATTATGCTTGTAATACGCCATATGCAAGAGATGGGCTTTATTGATTTTCGTAAAGTTAAATATCGCATCTCATTATCTGGCAGGCATTTTAATCTATCTACAACATTTAATTTATCAATTTATTCATAGATTCACACTCGCTTGGCTTGGATCGGCGGATTCTTCTGGTGGAGAAATACTATAATCACAGGTATTAGCGGATAATTAGATTCTTTTTATTTCAATAGCTTTAATTCTTTCAGGGTCGATTCATGGTGGACATCGGTTAGCCAGAAAAGAACCATGCTGGAACGTCTCCTTTATTTATGGGTTTATTTTTCAATAAATGATTGCAATTTGTTGTTGGTGATTAATTTTGGGATTGGTACTAGTTGTTTTATTTTATCCGAGAACCTATCGTTTTACAATTACTAGTAAGGGTTTTGGTATCTGTGTCTTTCGATTTATTTTACGGTCATATTATTAAATAATTATAGCTTAGCTGAATCTTTAGTCGGGAAATATAGAGTTGCGTTTATTGCTGTGAGGTTTCGTCGTGTTGGGAAAATGTGGGTCTCTGTTATCCAATTGTTATCTTCTCGCCGATTTTGACTAAAGATGGTTTTCCGCGCTTAGTCTATTAACGAAGTTTAGGCTGTCGGGGATTTCTATCTATTGATGTGGGAATTTGACTCGTCGTACATTTGATATGACTAAACATTCTATTGTTGTTTAATTGATTGTGCCTATGTTCCTATGATGGGTAAAGTATTGGTTGGCTTTATTTTCTTTTACATATTTTATGTTTTACTATTTTATTTCGTCTGGGGAATGGTAATAAAATTATTTGGGAAATAATTTTTGTTCCAGGATTAGGTTCATTTTTTATTATACTCACTATTAGTCCTCGGCTTTAATATTTTTGCAAGGTGCTTATATTTTTCATGTTTTAATTCAGGTGGTAAATGCGTTTAATATTGGTAGAAGTTTTTGGGACCTAATTTTGTTCAGTCCGCGCGTCTCAAAGTTTGATTTACTCTTGGTTTCTGAAGTCTTAATCTTTCGGCCTTAATATTTTAGTCTGTGATTTTATTTAATGTCTATATAATTTGTTCACATTTATTATGAATTTTCATAAGACTCCTTATTTTTCAATGCCCTTGCTTACTGATTTTAGAAAAATGCCTATATCTTTGATCATGGGGTTTTGATTGCTACGACAAGCTCCTCGATATTTTTTGCGGAAAACTTTATAACCTAGCACAGTATTTTAGTTTGATCACACTTGAAAAATTCTTTATCTCATTTTTATTCAAATTTTATATTTTTTCTTAGCGCCTTAGTTGGATGGTAGTTTGAAACTTTTACCTCATGTTAGTTCAAGGGAATTTTAATGATTTTATCTTTGGTTATAGCATTACTCAGTAGTTATACTACATTACATTTTACACGTCATTATACTTAACAAGTTTCCTTTTACCACATTTTCTATATTATAGAGTTTTATTAACAACGATTTAATATTTTTTAGACTTCGTTATATTTGTAGCATAGCAACGACTTTATTTATTTAAGATTCCCGTCACCGTCCTGAATTTTGGTCCTAGGCACGTTGTGTTCATATTATAGTTAATGAGTGCCTACTGGACTACTCGTGTGATGATTTTGAGCCGTATGTAAATATAATTTAGGTCGAGTTTATGGAAATTGGGAGACGAGGAAACAGCCAAAAGACTATTTCCCTTTCCCCCTCTTCCCCTATACGGAATGATATTGACGTTCCAGCTCCTGCGTTCCGCACGCCGGGACCTTCACGGGCACGAATCATCGGCGATATTCCACGCACTTACACGATTTAGAATAGTATGTGGGATTTTAATGACTTGTAGAGTGTTTCGGCTGTGAGCCGGAAAAATTTCGACAATATAAAACAAAGTTTTTATGCTATTTAAATAATTTATTAAAAATCAAAATATAATTTACCCGATACATTCATAAAAACAATCATAAAAACACCGCTCTCCCCACGCCGACACTCAAGCTGAGCTCAATTGAGGTTGTGAGGAAGCAACGTGGAGAGAGTTTCGAATAAAACTCTCACTTACATCGAAATATAAAACAAGGTTCAAAATAACTTTCAAGTTTTGGAAAAACTGATTAAAATGGTGTAAAAATGAATCGGTATATATACCTATTGTACGACCCTAACCCTGCGAGTTCTTTTTGATTTAGTAAAACAAAATTTGACCTTGGAATTTTCTGGTATAATCTAATCTTTAATTTTATTATTTTGAGATTTTATTTGACAATTTTTCTTTTGAATTTTTAAATTGAATTATTTCTAATTCAATTATTTGATTTTTATTTCATTTTCATGAAATTTTGTATTTTTTGATAAATTGTCAAATTTCCGTCAAATTGTGGGTTTTCGTGTTATGTCTGTATTTATTTCGTGCAGATCTTGTTGCACTTGGTTATTATTTTAATTTATTTTTGTGTTTATGATTTTATATTTAATTGTTTTCTTTCTCGCATTTTGATAGGGTTAATGGGTGTTTTAATAGGTTCGATTTTAAATCTGCCGGTTATATTTGCGTGTGTGTTACCGATTCATTTAAACATTTACAAGGCCGTCTGTGTTCTGTCCCAACATTATTATTATTATTATTATTATTATTATTATTATTATTATTACCATTATCCTTACTATTATCATTATTATTATTAAATTTTTAGTAGGGATTCATCCTTATTCCTCAGCTTTGTGAAAATATTTTACTTATATAAACATTTAGCCGTACTCCATCCTAATTTTACAGTTTTCGATAAAGTATTTTTGTTGTTTCGGAAATTTTTAGCAGCGTTCTGCCCTTATTTTACAGTTTTATCAGAATATTATACAAACAATTGAACCGAGCTCCACCTTTACTTTACAATCTTCGCTAAAATATTTTAATTAATTCGTAAAATTTGAGCATCGTTCCGCCCCTATTTTACAGTTTTATGATAAATATTTTAATTATTTCCGAAAATTTGCGCAGCGTTCCGCCCATATTTTCCGTCTCAACTCAACATGATTTATTTAGTCCTTACATATTATTTAAAATATTCCTTTTCATGATTTTGGTCGTTTTGATTAATCTTTTTCCGATGGCTATTCATTTTAACTGATGCATCGATTTCGCGATTTTCCCCGCTACCCTTTCCCTTTCTTTGTCCTTATGATCTAGTTATGTTCACATTGTATTTAATGAGTGCCCACTGGACTACTCGGTGTTAGTGATTTTGAGCCAATTGTTGTTAAAAAGTTTATGTCGATTTTATCGAAATTGAGTGCAAGAAAAGTGAGCCAAAAGACCAACCCTCGAGATACTTGCTTTCCTTATTTAATTCTATGATTTGAAGTTCGAGCCCATCGTTAAGCACTGCGAGGTCTCTCACCGGCACGAGCTATTGGCGGATGAACAGCACTTACACCGCTCGATAATTATGTATAATTTTACTACCTTGCGATATGTTTTGGCTGTGAATTGGAAAATAATAAATAAAAATATTACCATATAAATTGGGTATAAACCTCGATGCATAAAATTGTTTTTTTGGCATTTCACATAGTAATCGGAAGTTCATTTGCATAAACTTTGTTCACTAGCTTCATCACAAGTCATTTAACCAATATTGATCAATAAATTCATATTCTCGAACTCATATAATTGCTCATAACATATTGGCATTACATAATTACATCGCTTCCATAGCCCATTCATAATATTCACTCATGCTCACTTCGGTAGTTTTCGATAGTTCTTGATGATAATAGTTCGAGAGGTTTGTTCTGTACGCTTTGTGATACAATACTGTTTTTTCTGATAAAAAACATCAGAGTTTTTTACGAGAAAAAGCGATCCCTCACAAGCTGCTAAATTCTGAAAAGATGAATTGGTATATATACCTGTTCTGTGACCCTAACCTTGCGTGTTAATTTTAGTGCGATAAAACCAAATTTGAATTTGAAATTATTTGTGCTATCTATTTTTAATTTTTATTATTTTCTTAATTTAATTTGACAATTTATTTCTAAAATTTTTAATTGGATTTTTTCAACCAAAAATATTTTATTTTAATTCAATTTTTTCATTAACTCTTTGCTTTTACATAAATTGTCGTTTTCGGTCAAAACGTGCCGATCTTGGTGCATTTTGTTATTATTTTGATTAATTTGTATGTTTTTGATTTTATATTTTTATCGTATCTTTCTCGCATTTTAAAGTTGTTTATTTGATATTTATGGATCTGATTTTAAATCTGCATGTTATATTTGGGCGCTATTTCCAATTCATTTAAACAACCTCCAGTCCTGGCCCAACACTTTGATGAAACGCAATAGTAATATTTGTGATTATTTTAATAAAAAAGTAAAAAACAATGAAGAAAAAGATGAAAATATTTCAAATTCTATATGCCAGAAATCACCAACAGAACCTTGCTCTAGAATTCTATCAACCAATCCCGAAAAAGATAAATCCGCAGTGAATATTTTTCCAGATTGCTGGAATTGTGATCAATTAAAGCTATTTCAGGATAAATACGATAGTGTGGACGTCAAAAATAAAAACACTTCGATGAATAAAATGCTCCTCATTCGATAATTTTGGTGTTTGTATGGAACAGAACATTCACTTTTCGCAAGTATGGCGAAATTTTGAAGTTCAACCATCGGGAACAACGAAATCTATTCAGCAGGCTTCATTAAGTAATAAATGTCTGAACATTTCCAATCAAAAACACATTTATTTGTTTTAAAAATGCTTGAACTAAAAGAAAGAAATGAACTAACCAAAGTCATCGATTCAATGAATGACAAAAATATGACTAATACCAATAAAATTTTCAATATTGTTTACAGCTTAATAAAAATAAATAGGATGCTTTCAGATATAGAATCAGAAGTTGAACTTCAGTTGAAAAATGGAGTAGATATTGGAATTTCGCTAAATTCTAGATTTACTGCAATTAGAAATGCAGAACATATAGCAAACCAAATGAAAAAAATAATTGTTGAAAAAATAATTACATCCAATTTAAAAATCTGCGTAATCATTGATGAAGCCTCAACTATATCAAGTAAATCTGTCCTAGTCATTTTTTGAAGTTTTAAATGGAGCTAGAAAACCCTACCTTTTTTTGGATTTAGTTCATTTAGAATCCCAAAGCGCTGAGCATATTTTTAATATCCCACTGCAAACTTTAATAATAAATGGCTTTTCCGTGAAATCCTTGAAAGAAAATTTGATTGGTTTTTGTTCTGACGGTGCAAGTACAATGCTTGGTCAAAAGTCAGGTGTTGCTACAAGATTAGTAGAAGAATTCCCTTATATAATGATTTGGCATTGCTTAAACCATTGCCTTCAGCTTGTTTTGGAGGATGCAATAGATGAAATAAAGCATTTGAATAATTTTTAATCATTTATTGATAAAATTTATGTTATTTTTCATCAATCAAATAAAATCAATTAATTTTACAAAATATATCAAGCGATTTGGGAATTTAAATAATCAAAATAGGCCGTGTTTTAGGTCCAAGATGGGCAGCATGTAGCTTGAGATCTGCTTTGGCTGTTTGGCGTGATTATGTACTACTTTATAAAATTTATACCGAAGATTCAAAATATCTTGGTATGGTAAACCGGCTTGCAAATAAATATTTTTAAAAGGATTTAGCGCTTATGATCGATATTCTTCAAAATATTTCTTATTTATCAATAGGGTTGAAAGCCAGGTTTGTTTCTCTTCAAAAGGCAACCAAGAAGTTATACATACAAGAAGTTATACATACTCCGTAAAACATACAATTCAAAAAGCTAAAAATAAAATAAATTCTATTGCTATAAGTTCAGCAGAGGCCGAACCAGGGTTTTCATTAATGAATATCATTTGTAAAAAGAGCTAATTATTCGGTAGAACATATTTCTAGTTTAATGACTGTTAATATGGTTGAACCACCACGACAGATGGAATGCTGAATAATATGTTAAAACTTGGTTAAGGAATCATAATTCAGCTGATGATACCAGGGTTCGAAAAAAAGCAAAAAAAAATTAATGAAAATAATGAACTTATTTGAAAATTGTTATAATAATATATAATTTCATTAGAGGCTAATCAAATAAATAAAAAAAATTAATTCTATTCAAATAAAACGATCTTCTATTAAAATAAAATTATTTTGTTTGTTTTAAGTTTTTAGAGAACCAATTGTTAAAATTTTGGAAGCTCATCATTGGTTATAAGTGTTGTGGTGGGTTACTAACCATGCATACAAGCTATATCATCCTGCCTACTTGTTACCCGTTGCTAGGCAACGTTGGTACTGTAACAAGCGCTGTATGTCCGTCAAACGTAAGCTTCGTTACCAAGACTACTCTGGCTCGGACGTACCCTAAGTTCAGTAAGCTGTCAATAGAAGGGCTGTGTTCGTTTTTTCAATTATTTTGGCCCCAATATTTACCGCTTTCGTTATCCTACTCCCAATCTTTAGTCGTTTTTATCATAAAACCAAAAAAATGAACATTAATCATTCAATACCCATTTATTTTTATTACAATTATACATTCCATAGTCACTAAACCTGATGCTGATCCTTTGATGCGGCTCGAAAGAGAATGTTTCAAACCCGTTTAGCTTTACTGGGTTTCGACCTTTTGTGAGTAATATTGATCAGAATTGATAATGGACCTCTCTCTTTGTAAACAATGCGAGACAAGGCAAACACCAGTAAATAGGTAATAGCGTGACTTTCCTGGCTCCTGATTTGTGCCTACTAGGCTTAAATAGTTGGCGAATTTGTTCTGGACAAAACCACGTAACCTGTAATTTCCGAGTTTTAATTCTGTCGCAATATCATCTGGTACAGCTTCTCGTTTACGATGGATAATTCCTTCATTTCAGACCTAAGATACTTCGTCAGTTTAAACACTAGTGCTGGGTCAAGACTAAATTTTGTTTAAAGGAATCGATAATAATTTGCAAACACAAAAACGCAGATTCAAAATCGAAACTATCAACGTCAATTAAGCACCCTAAAATATGAGAGAAAATGTAATTAAATACAGATTAAGAAAATAAAAGTAAATTAAAAATACACAAACTTGCATCAAGAATCGCATGAATTTAACATAAAAATAACACGATAACATGAAAATTTGACCGAAAAATGGAAAATTAATAAACTAAGGAATTATTGAGTAAAAAATATTGTCCATATAATGCAAGAAAATAATAAAATTAACTTTAGATAATACAAATAAATTCAAGGTCAAATTTTGTTTTAATGCATCAAAAAGAACACGTAAGGTTAGGGTCACAGAATAGGTATATATACCGATTCAATTTTACTGATTTTTATCACAATTTTGAGTGAAGAATCACATTTCCAAGTGAGAAGCACACTTTATTAGAAAAGCTCTATTTTGGAACAACACTAGTTAACAATTTTATAATATATGACCTCAAACAACCTTACAAGTAAGTCTCTACTTGAGCGTATTCTCTGCGATTTTGTGGTATGATATGACTGTAAACGAATTTATGTTGAAAAATATTATGAATCAATTATAAATTATGCATATTGTCTGATTAGATGCTTTATGTCGAAATCTTTATGACCCACAGCCAAAAAGACTGCAAGACAATAAAATATTACACAACTACCACAGTTTCGCCGCCTATAGATTATGCTAGTAAGGGTCTAGTCGTGCGTAACGACACGCTCAAACGTCAAATCATCATATTTTATAAGGGCGGTGGGAAAATTGGGGACTAGTCTTTTGGCTGGCTCCCTTTCACCCATCTCCGGAAAATTCTACATAAAATTTGAATAAAACATCGGCTAAACTTTTTTACATCGAGTGGTCCAGTTGGCACTGTTAGGCCAGAACACAAATTTGTTTAAATGGATCGGTAATACACACGCAAATACAACATGCAAATTTATAATCGGACCCACAGAACACCAAATAACCATGCTAAACTATGAGAAAGAAAACAATTAAATATAAAATCAAGAAACACAAAAGTAAATTAAAATAATAACAAAGTGCAACAAGATCCGCATGAAATAAACATAAACATAACATGAGAACATGAAAATTTGACCGAAATTTGACAATTTACCAAAAAACACGAAAATCCATAAAAATAGAACGAAAAGTAAATAATTTGAATAGTAAACAATTCAATTAAAAAATTAAAAATAAAATTGTCAAATAAAATTACAAAAATAATAAAATTAAGAATTTAATATACTAGAAAATCACAAGGTTAAATTTTGTTTTACTAAATCAAATTTAACACGCAAGGTTAGGGTCGTACAATAGGTATATATACCGATTCATTTTCACATAATTTTAATCAGTTTTAATCTGATGACTAGTCTTAACCAGTAAAAAACCAAATTATCAATGTGAGTGGAGGAATGCTCGAAACTTTCACCACGTTGCGTCCATGTAATCTCGTAAGAGCTCTGCTTGGGTTCGGCGTTAGGAAAGCATTACTATGTTATTATGATGAAATATGCCATACCAATTATTATCTATTATGCTTCAATTAATGTTATTAGATAATGAAATGATTTTATTGTCGAATTTTTTCCGGCCCATAGCCGAAACAACACTACAAGTTATCAAAATCTTATATATCCTACCGAATCGTGTAAGTGCGGTGTAAGTCCGCCAATGATTCGTGCCCGTGAAGGCGACGGCGTGAGAATGCAGTAGCTGAAACGTAAATTATCATTCCGTATAGAGGAAATGGGTTGAAGGGGAAATAGTCTTTTGGCTATTTCGTCATCACTCGGATCCTGTAAATTCGACCTAAAATTAAAATCGCAAACGGCTCAAAATCACGACACTGAGTAGTCCAATGGGCACTCATAAATTCGTAATGTAAACATATATTTTCCTAGGATCAATTAAAGGGAAGGAACGGGGAATTCGATAACTAAAGTAAAATGGTTGATATGAATTCTGACTCCTTCAAAGGACTAATCATGACTCTAAAAAATTCGAAAACTATCAACTAGTGTTAAAATTCGCCAGAATTTATTCGTCCGGTTAATTTAATGTGGTCGTTATTTCAAATATTAATTACCTTAAAATAAATACCCGTTTTTAATCGAAGAAAAAGCGTTTTCGCAAGGGTAGTTTCAATACTTAATAATTTTAAATAACGAAATAGTGGCGATTTACCCACCTGTACTAAAGGTGAAAATAGTTAAAATATAGTTTTGGTACGTAATAGTATTAAATAGCGAAATAAATGTGACTTACCCACCTTTACTATAGGTAAAGTTAGATAAATTTAAAGAAATAAAACCTGTTAAATACATATAACCTTACGATCCAAACAACAAACGACAAAAATTTAATCATACTTCGAATTTTGCAAGTAAGCCCGATTTTCTGCCACTAACCCCTTAAAGTATATAATTAATCCCGATATTAAACACTTCATAATTTTGACGACAGTTCCACCATATAATGCAACCTGCTGATTCAACCTGAACCCCATAGACTTTAACGAACTCAAACAACACATCCAAAATTTGCTAACGTTAGTCGAGTTTTCCAAAGCCTTTAAAAATGAGAACAACCAGTGGATGACCAATGCTGATAGACAAACCCTAGTATCATATGAAAATGCAAAGTTACCCATCATAGGTAAATACGTCTCCCAGAAATAATAAACAACGTTAAGAGATTTATGACCAATCGTTGGAATAGAGCATTACAGGATGGTAAAAACCAGAGTCATGCATTTTATTCACATCAAATCACAAGAAATCATAATTATTAGAGCCATTAATCGATAAACTATTCCAGAGATAAGGTTTCTCGTTCGACCTTCCAAAACAAAGAGTCACCAGGGCCGAAAAATTCCTCTTCAGCCAAGAATTTGGATTGCAATTACTGAATGGAGAGAGCGAGTGTGGTACGACATATAGATCTAAAATAAAACATTTATAAGTGAGACACAGGACACAAGACGAATCCATACCTGGTGATCTGACAACAAATAAATCTGTACTAGCCGTAGTAAACCCCAGAAAATTGCCAAAGGTTCCATGTGATGAACGTTTGGAATAAACTAAAGGCTTCTATAATAATAAATTAGCAAGTCACGTTAATCCCAAATATTTTTGCCTCGCAATAAATAATTCAAAAAAGTGATGAATATCTTAATTGCTAAATGTCAACTTATACCGGCGAGAATTGACATTTAAAGATTATCGATCCATGCCTCGCTGACTCTAGTTGGAACAGTAATCACCAGTACATTGCACAATACACTGACAGGATGTAATGGCACACATTACGACAACACCAATCACCGATATAAATACGCGTGTTCACCAAATGTGAACATTTCTGATTAAATTATGATGCAATCGAACCATAAGCACCAAATGCGCGGGGATTCTGACAAGCCTATACGAATGTTGAGAGAGGAGAATTTGGGAGATCAAAGATATTCTGGCCGAGAAGGTAAATATGGCTATTTAATTAAACTCTTGTTAATTATAATTCTGAGATCCGACCTATAAATCTATTCTGGAAAGATTCACAAGCCGGCCAGAGAAACACGAATTACACAATTAAAACCCTGTGATTTAATAAAACTTTGATAAGCTTTATGTTCAAAATGAGTCTATCCTAATTATTTTACTCGGCCTAGTACTGATTAGAAACCTCCATCCCCAAAATATTTATGAGATCATGAAACCAACGTACGCGTCTACTAATCAACCATTGAATCCGAACATGGACAGTAGTCAATTATTCCGACGATTTACCTAAACCGATAATAAAAGTGAATAATACGAATCTACATCATAGAAAATCTGTCTTATTGTTGATTAATATTAATCCATCGATGAAATGCCCAAGAATAGTTCCCGAGAAAGGTGAAATAGATATACCATAATTGAATAACCTTTCACCCCAGTGAAATATCAAATGATGAGATATAACATCCAAATGATGGTGCCGTGCAAATAAACACAGAGAGCTCAGAGATGCTACTAATCTAATAGACAGTAATCTTGAAAAATCTTCGGTTTGAAAAGTGCCACTCTCCGAACGACGATCATCAAATAAATGATACCGCTATAATTTTGACATGACGGCGTTGACCAAAGTTAAATAAGGACACATAGTGTGACAAGTCGGACGTTCATTTTCCAAAGGTAGTAAGACAAATATCGGAACAAACGGACATTAGCTCGTGAAGTCTCTTAGCCCAATGTTGAATATCCATAGACTTCAGAATTAAAGACTCGTATTCATATCTTAGTATGAAAAATAACCGACTCGACGGGAATTAATTAAATCACTATCTACATTCATTAAGTAAATATAATTCACGTCGATCCTGTTGAACCTATAATCAGTAGGCAGGGAAAAAGCGAAACCTTTTGAATCAATTTTATACGAAATAATATTATCCGACCGTGATCAAAAATCTTACTCAAGTAATTAAACTTTCCAATTTTGCCACATCAAAGAACCCGGACTTCAAGGTAATTGTCCCCGGGATAAGATCTTTGATACCTAATAGAGCGAAAAGGGCTCGAAGTATATCAGAACTTGTCGCAACAACGAATTGATAAATTACTACGTAGATAAGTCAGATAATGACCCGTCGAGATTGACGAACAAACAACCCCAATAAAACTATCACACCCCAAGGCCCACGTTACGAATTCTTACCCACAATAGGTTATTCTTTTTAGGATTTTGAAGAGAATATAATAACAATGAAACCTTCTCATCTATATTTTATATAACTCTTGGATCGACGCGTCCCGGGTCACGCTGCGATTCCCAGCACACTCGGTTGCCCGGTGTCGTCAGGCGATGTGGGACGTAGGATTCACGATTGCGCCGGTCAAGGAATTCCGAACAGGAGGCCAGACAGACCATGACGACCCCGACCTCCCCTTCGTTGCGATTAAACGGAACCCGGTCGCAACCTGGCACGGGAGATTCGGGGTCAGGCCGAATATCTGCTTGCTCGATTGGCAGAGCACCAGTGGCAGACAGATCGGCAGGTGGATAAAGCCCGGAGATATCTGGAGGAAGTAAATCGAGATATAGCAGCTGGTCGAATCCCGAGTACGGATGGGTACGCCCCACCGTACAATACGTCATTTAATTTGGACGATCCACGACTAGACGTCGCGACCATTGCTATCAATGTCGTGGTCCCAAAGAAAGTGTTGCCGAGAGGAATGCGAGACAGAAATTCGGAAGCAAGTAATCATCGAGAGCATCCATATGCTCGTGAATACTCAGGACGAAAATAGATCTAGAGGAAATCAAGCATGTATGACCTAACTTGTAGTAAAAATATAATTTTGTCGAGTTTTCGCTCGTTTAACGCGAAATTTAAAACATCTCAGGAAAGTTAAGTAAAATCACTGAAACAACATAAAATTAAAGGGCCCGAACAGATTAACGAGTAATTTGATGAAAAACTTAAAGTTATCAGTCGCGAAACGGCCTTAGAATTTATATCCATAACGCATTAATAATCCCTCATCATTCTCACCACTAGATTTAAACTTATAATATTGTTTGTTGTAGATATGAATTCCCACCAGTTCCTACAATGGGAATTAGCGAAGGCGCAAAGCATCAATATAGATCTCCATCAGCAAATATTGCAGTTAACCAAGGAAGTTCAACTGATCAAAAACACCTGGGTGAAACCAAACAAGGTAAAACGTCTATACCAAAAGATGACGGCTGACCAGAAGAGTTGGGCTGAGGAGAGACAGCTCAACCAGAGCCAAAAGACACAACTCAGGGGCTTGGAGGTAGCGTTGTCCGCGTGTCAAGAAGGATCGGCAGTGACATACTCCCTCGTCTTCGCCCCAGCGCAGTTGGCATATCGAGAGGCCACGCCAACTTCAAAACCTGCCGCCAAACCGATCAAACATTGCTTCGGTAAATCTGAGCGCGCTAAGCGTCGAGCGGCTCAGGCGAAAAACACTTAATCATAAAAAATGGTTCCAAATGTTCTATTGAATAAATAGTGTTGAATATCGTTTTAGTGTAATGACATTTATTCCCTTAGATTAAATTAAGTTTTATATTAACCCTATTAGAATAGTGTCTGTCCGATAGCGGGCCAAAGACACAAGTAAAGCCATCTACCACCAACAAGGGACGATGACAATAAAGCTCACATAGACCTTCTAACGGTAGTGCGTTAAACCCACTATAAGATCGGGCCTTAGCATTTCTTTCGTAGCGCTCACCTTTGACGATCTCATAACCAGTGGTTACATTACCAACGTTGATTAGCAACGGGTGACCATTGGGGCAAGAAAATTTGTATGTAGGGGTCAAGGTTAATACCATAAACTCCACAGTTGTTGAAATTATTAATATTATTATTATTATTAAAAAATGTAACTTTTAGTTTCAAAAAATCAACTATTTAACGATTTAATTAAGTTTTATTTAAATAATAACTTATTTTAAAATTAAATGATTAAATATGGTTTTAAAAAATTTGTTATTATTTTATTAATTATAAATTTCAAATAAATTTCAAACTTAAAATTATAATAGAAAATTCGAAAACTAAAATTATTGTTGGGCCAACACACAATTTTGTTTGAATGAATCGGTATTAGCACACAAATACAACATGCAGATTTAAAATCAGACCCATAAAACATCAATTAACCACGTTAAAATACGAGAAAGAAATAATTAAAATATAAAATCGAAAACATAAAAATAAATTAGAATAATAACAAGGTGCAACGAGATCCGCATGAAATAAGCACAGAAATAACATGAGAACACGAAAATTTGACCAAAATTTGACAATTCACCTAAAACGCTAGAGTTCATGAAAGCTGGAACTAAAATTAATTAATTTGAATTGGAAACGATTCAATTAAAAGTCAAAAAAATAAAATTATCAAATTTAACCACAAAATAATAAAATTAGAGTTTGAATATACAAGAAATCACAAGGTCAAATTTTGTTTTACCACATCAAATTTAACACGCAAGGTTAGGGTCGCACAATAGGTATATATACCGATTCATTTTTACATAGTTTTAATCAGCTTTTTTGAATTAAAAACTCGAAACACTCGTTTTTGAAGTAAAAAACATTTTGACTCGTTTTAACAAAAGACTCAATCTACGATTTTACGCTGTAAGTGAACGAGTGTCCGAAAACTTTCTTCACGACGCGCACAAACAACCTCAAGTGAGCTCTGTTTGAGCGTCCGCGTGGGAGAGGTTTGTAATGAAATTTGATAATGCTAATGTTGTAATGGTGTGAATTATACTACTGTATTATGTCAACTATGATTGAAATAAACCTTTAAAACGAAAGCAAGTGATGTCGAAATGTTTCCGGCCCACAGCCGACACAACACCGCAAGCCATTAAAATCCACATACTCCAATTGAACTGTACAAGTGCGGTGTAATTCCGCCAATAGTTCGTGCCCGTGAAGGCTACGGCGTGACAACGCAGGAGCGGGACGTCAATATTATCCTTTATAGGGGAAAATGGGTTGAAGAGGGAATAGTTTTTTGGCTGTTACATCATCATCTATCTCCCGAAAATTTGACCCAACTTATAATGATACAAATCGGCTTAAAATTAAAACACTGAGTAGTCCAGTGAGCAATCATAATCTCTTAATATCAACAAAATTAATTTCTAAGGTCAAATAAGGGAAGGTGACGGGAGAAAATACCGTAAATCGTTGCTATGCAAACTTTATCTATTAAATTATTGTAATAAAAATTTGTTTTTAAACTTCATGTAATCAAAGCGACAAAACCTACTAATTAAAATGTTAAGGGGTATTGTAGTGGAGATATAATCGATACCTACCATAAATAAAAATGTAACCACGTACCATAATGTTAACCTGTCATAGATGATCTAAAAATCCAAATACCAACCGAACCGACCTATATATCTGAATGATAAAGAGATCCACTGAAATACGAACCCTAATTAAAAGCATTGAGACTACTATGAATATTATATGGTCATAATAATTACAAAACATAAAAAGCAAATCCCATAATCTAACCTTAACGTACATTACTTTACGTCCGTAGTCTCTGCGACGAGTAGAGGTCGACATGTATTACTTTTTGTTGTTAATCAAAGTTTAATAAATAAGCACTGACACCAATTAAGTTAGTAGTTATAATGAGAAGTTTAATTAAAAAAAAGATGAGCTAAAACCATGCAAATAGTGAATAAATTCATAAAAATTCTCGGACAGAAACCATTCTCAACCGACTCTTGGAAACACTTTTAATAGAAATTGACGAGGTAAACACGATAGGGATTGCTACCAACGAGGACGATTCAACAGACATCAAACACAATAATGAAACACTTAAATTGAATTAAGTACAACGAACAAAAAACCATAAATTTCTGTCGGCAGATAGATCATAATAATAAATGTTCCGAGCCTTGGAAAATAATATCACGAAAAATTGGAATCGGAATTCGCCCCATAGGGTGGCGACCAACATCGTACGGTTTGAGAGGACGATGAGAAAGAGGCGAACGCAACCGCGTCCAGTTGCGGGAATAGATATCTAAAGCCAGTTGAGTCATGACGTGGTAATCATATAAAATACTTACTAGCTTTGCTAACGAAGGCGTAATCCGGAATATAAGTGACAAGCCACTGTTCGAATATATAAGAAGAAGACAACCCTATCGATAAGCACATAGGAACATCGAAAAATAAAAATAACTAAATCGACTCCAAAAATTAGATTACTAAAGGAATATCTTAAAATCAACTTAACAAAATTGGGAAATGAAGTCTTAATAATTAAATAAATAAATAATACCACCAATCCACTCATTGAATAAATGTCATCTGACCTTTGAATAAAATGCTGGCACACAACCGAATCACCAACGGTAAATGTCAACTCGCCTGTACAAAAAATTAAAGGGAAAAAATCAACATCAATCGGCAAGCATGTCTGAATAAATTCTATACCAGACAACAAGGATATCGAGAAATCCAATTCAACATACCACCCACCACACGACGCGACATTACACCAGCACACATATATAACTAGACGACTAACTTAGCACTGTCATTTCTGTTCAGTCAAACATGCCGTTCAATTCTAGATACCCAACGAACGAAGCCACCGGCAGTTTTTAAAAGGCCAACGACAATGGGATTGTGATGGAAGAAATAGAGTAAGTTCATCTTCCATTTTTATTACCTTTATTACCACAAATTTTGAGACAGACCACTCAATGGCATAGATCCCAGACCTAAATCTCCTATTCTCGTCCAAACTTCGATTACCGCAAAGCGAACCATAATGAAACGCAGATGATAGATGTGTCTTATGTCATGCTTTTGCTCGTAAATATAATGATTCGCTTCCCTCGTTTTTCTCTAATTTCTTGTGATGTCGTAAACGAACGAAACCGATGGGACCATGAAACCTCACTCGGAAATTTCAAAAGGTTACGGCATAAAAGCAGATGCATTTTTCACCAATGATGTTCCCATTCCCGCGAATCAAAATAGAATGAATATAACATACTAACGCGAATGAATCCATCACACCCTTGAATTAAAATGCAGTGGACCTAATCGATAGAACAACTACAGAAAGACTTATGAATGACACAATCTCCATTGAAAACATTAACAATCACTACGTTGAAACTGGATACCCATTAACAATTGTCAATACGCGGAGATCGAATAGAGTAAATGGAAACCATAGATTTAAGCATCACCAGGACAAGGCCAACGAACACAAGTTGTATCTCAAAAACTCGATTTTTTGTTGGTTTTGTTGTTAATCTATAAAGTAATAAATAAGAAAAATTATAGCACGCCTAATAGTAAGCCATAACATAAAGTTATAAGCAAAACGAGACAATTGGTGATGAAACATAAATCTGATGATTATTTTTTTTATTATTGTAGACATGAGGCCATGCCGAATCTTACAACGGGAATTAGACCAGGCCCGTACAGTAAATAAAGAGCTACATCAACAACTCGTACAACTAACGAAAGAAATTCAACAGGTCAAAGCAACCTGGATAGAACCGGGAAAAGTAACAACGCTTTATCAGAAAATGACCGCAGCACAACAAAGGTGGGCTGAGCAGCTCACCCAGACTCAGAAAGTTCAGATACGCGGCCTAGAGGTAGCATTATCAGCGTGCCAAGAAGGCAACGCGGTAACCTACGCATTGGTGTTTCCGCCGACACAACTGGCTTATCGAGAGGCAACCGATGACACGAAGCCAGCTAGCAGACACATCAAACATCGCCCCGGAAAAGCAGAGCGAGTCAAACGACGGGCCGCAAAGATGAAAGAATAATATACTTAGAATTGTTGTTCAATAAATGTTTTCTCTTAAATTGATATGAGTGTACCAATAGATGTAATAATTGTAAGATTTAATTAAATCAAGTCGTGAGTGGTTCGGAAATAGTTCCAAGGAAACGTGGTATTGAGCACGTAAGTAGGGGACCAGAATAAGAAAAGCACACGTGAACCTCCTATCGGTAGTGTGTTGAACCCACTTTGAAATCGGGCCAGAGTAGATCTTTCGTAGCGCTCACCTTTGGCGATCTCAACACCAATGGTTACATTACCAATGTTGTCTAGCGACGGGTAACTATTGGGGGCAAAGAAAAGTTCTATTTGGGTCAAGGTTACACAAACCGTAAACCCCACATTATATTAAAAATTACTTTAAAAAATTTAATATCAAATTAACATTTATTTAAAATTAAATTCAAAAATTTTCCAAAACTTAATTTAAAATTAATGCATCAATAATTTTAATTCAAAATAAATAGACAAAAAATTTAAAGCGGCAAAAATAAATTAAAATAGTTTTATCCGTCGCCGCGCGGAGGGGGTAGGGTACTAGTGTGCTATGTTGCAGAAAGCCACTGACTACCTATTGTAAGCATGTGTTGACATGATTTTGGCAAACATTCCATTAATGTGGATTTTAAAACTGAATTGATGTTCTTATTTTCGGCGTAGTCGCAGGTAAATCCAACTCATTTTTAAAAGAATTATATTCCATAAAAATTTATTTCATAAAAGTGCTAAATAACTAATTATTTAAACACAAGAGAATTTTGATATCTTAAGTACACCTAATTCTGTTTTTACACGATAGAATGGTTCCCGAGAAATTCGTGTAAAAAAAAATCGTGTAAAAAAAGATACTGGCCAAGTACAAAAATAATAGATTGGTTCTAGACCTCAAAAAATAAGTTAAAATTAGACTAAATAATATAAAAAAATATTGTTGTAGTTATTTTAAGAATTTATTTTCGTTTTAATTTATTAAATAAACTAAATTATAATAAAATAAATTAAAATTTAGATTTCATAAAAAAAATAATACCAGAAATTCATTGCCAAAAAACTTAAATAACATAAAGTACAACCATAAGAAAAATTTAAACATTAAACAATTTTATTTATTGTCACTGTCTGATAATAAACGTAAACGTTTGCGAAAGACTACAATATCACTGCCATCACTGGAATGATTTTGTTAATCTTTATCATTTCTAGCCGACTGTGTTGGGACATCAGTAGATTTTTGAACGAAATCAGTTATCTTAGATTGAGTTTTATTTCGCGTTAACCCATTATAAACTTCCCTGTAAGATGCCATTAATGATTTCAGTTCACGTTGAAATTTGGCAGCTCGTTCCTCGTCATGATCATGTTGTTCAAAATGACTACCTAATTTTGTAGCGAGATCAAGACCTTCTTTAATTAGAGATGCTTTCAAAATTGGACGATCTCTTTCGTCACTATCACTATGTTCTTTATCATAACGAGTCTCAAGGGTGAGATCTATAATTTCATTTTCGCTCAAGCTTTCATCTACCAACAATTCTTCTACATCTGCTAACGATAGGTCATCGAATCCATCCCCACCGATTGCATTGGCCATTGTTATTATATCAGCAAGTTCAGCGTTATTATCGATAACAGGATCTTTGCATTTTACGCATTCTGGCCAAATATTTTTCCAACACGAGTTCAAAGTTGATGGCTTTAATAAATCTAACGCGATCTTGACTTGATTAATGCAGTCCATTATAGAAAATTTTTTCCATTCATCTATGACTGATGATTCCTCATAATTATCAAGTTTTTCTACAACATAATGAAATGAACTTCTTATGTAATACGTTTTAAACGTAGCAATTATCCCCTGGTCTAGTGGCTGTATAAGGGAAGTGGTATTAGGCGGCAAAAAACAAAATTGTACGTTTGGGTGCTCCAAAACTGGATGGCCTGGTGCATTGTCTAGAATCAAAAGAACTTTAAATTCGAGACATTTTTCTTTCATGTAGCGCCTAACTTCTGGAATGAAGTGCTTCTGAAACCACTCTGTGAAAATTGCACTGGTTACCCAAGCCTTTTTGTTCGCCATCCAGTGTACAGGCAATTTATTGAAATCTACACTTTTCATGGAACGTGGTCTTAAGGCACGATGTACTAGGAGTGGCTTAAGAATACGTTCTCCTGAAGCATTGGAACAAAACAACAACGTAATACGGTCCTTTGCTACTTTAAAACCACCGGCTGTTTTCTGCGATTTTGCTACATAAGTTCTTCTAGGCATTCTCTTCCAAAAAAGGCCGCTTTCATCTAAATTCCAAACTTGGTCTGGAGTATATTCTCCATCTTCAATAATTTTTTTTAGTTTTTCGGGAAATTCTTTAGCAGCCAATTCATCAGCGGATGCAGTTTCTCCCTTAATTTTTATATTGTGGAGAGCGTGTCTTTTTAAAAAAACCAGTCATCCAACCAGTACTTGCGGAAAATGCATGTTGTTTTGACTGAGATGATGTATCTGGATCAACTTCCTGGATACGTTTATAGATTCTTAATGCTGTCTGCTTGATAGCAAGTCCGTCTACTGGTATTCTCTTTTGGGATTTGTCTTCTATCCAGATTACCAAAGCTTTTTCCATTTTCTCTTAACAACATCCCTTACATACGATGATGACTTTGCACTTAATTTTGTTCCAGAACATACTGATGCTCTAATTGCAGTTTCATTTTTTTTAATTGTTCTTACAGTAGCTTCATGGATTCCGAAATTATTTCCCACAACCGTTGCGCCTTGTCCCGTTGCAAGTTGATCTAAAATTTTGATTTTGGTATCTAAGCTGATCGCTTTCCTCATTTTTAATGCAGGAGAATTATGTAACATGGGTGTGGCTACCAAAATATATTTTATTAATCAAAAATGCAAAAATCTAAAATTAAATATTTGAAACTAACCTGTTATTGGTCTACCAAAATTATATGAGCTTCTACTTTATTTTACTTAGCACTTGTTAAAAATCAGCAAAAACTAACGATCTTTCAATTATAATTGTCAAATAGGAACTAAATTGTGTGTAAACAAACAAAACAAAACAGCTGATGCTTGAAATTTACTTGCTTGAAATTTACTTGTACAAAATTGTTCTAGTAAAGTTCAAGCTATTTTAGCGTGGTGAGTTGACTGTCATCGTGGTGAGTTGCTCTCTTTTTACTTTAAAAAAATTCATTGAAAAAAAACGTGTTAAATCCAATAATTCATGTAAAAAAAGTAATTTTGTTTTTTTTGTATTCGTGTTATTTCAAATTATGTCGTGTAAAAATAGAAATATTTTTTCGTATTTACTCGTGTTATTTCAAATTCGTGTAAAAATAATTCGTGTAAAAACAGAATTAGGTGTAGTATATTAAAAAGATTTTCAATTTAAATGTTAAACATGATAAAAAATATTTGTTTTAATATTCATTAATTTGATTTAAAAATTATGTCCGAGAATACAACTCAGCGTTTTAAAAATTTATTACAAAATTTAGTTGAAATAAGAGACGAGGAAATAAAAATAGAAAATAAAATCATTATTCAACAAGATGAAATTAATAAAACTAATAATATAATTGATCAATTTCAAAAATGTCTTGATGAACAAACTCAAATGCTTGCTAAAGTAAAAACGATTTTTTTAAAAAATATTTTAAATTACTTAATTCTAGCTAAATGATGATGGGATACAAGTAAAAATTCGTAAAAATAAAATTTTAAGAAGTAATATTAATCAATAATAATCAATAACTGATAAATTTAGGACTTCGTAATTTGGATCACGAAAGTGAGGATGAAGTCGAGATTCCTAGTGAAAATGTAATTGGACAACTTGCAGATCAATCACAATTAGATAACAATGAGTATGATTTGTAATTTAGAATTATAATTGAATAATGATTTCATCCAGAAATGAATTATTAAATAAAACTAGATTGACAAAGAAAAGAAAATTAAGCTGTGATGATCAATACTGTTGATGACAAAATAAATTATTATTCCACATTCTACGGATAAATTTGTAAAAAACCGAAATTGCAAAAATAATTTATACTGAAGACGAAAAAATTAATAAATATTGTTACTAACTTACCTTATTTGTTTTCCTTCAAAAAGAAATGCCGATTCCATAAAACTTTATTCTATTGATGAATAGTTACTAGTTCAATAACGTAGTTTGTATAGTATTAAGCTAACCGCCAATAATCAGAATGAAAATCCTTTTTGAAAATTAAATTGTGATTTTACGAACTTTTGAAAGTATGCTTAATAAATTTAAATTGGTTTTTTTCAATCACGCTTGGCTTTGAAATTATCATTTACAGTTTACAAACATAAAACAATCATTTTTATAATTAAGTCTGAACTCTGATCGAGATTCCAGAGGACTAAAATAATAAAAATTTATACAATGTGTTAACTGGTTTTTATCAGTAAAATTTCAATCCACTGCCGCCCTTTCCGACAGGCTCATAACACAAGTTATTCAGTGTGAATTAAATGTCATATATCTCTCAAAACAGATGTTACTAATTTATAATTATAATACATAGACTCAGTATAATAGTGCTATTATGGAGTCTGCTGTTATTTGAAGGCTGCTACACTGACTAACCCGATGCACTTATGCGATGAAGTTACTATGGAGCATACACTATACAAGCTTTTAACTGCACAGATTGATTTTATTTACACTGTTATAAAAGACAGCGATAGAAATTAATAGGTAAAGCAAAATAAAAATACATTTTAGTCACGTATAATGCGCCCCCACCAGACATGCGCTTGGGGACAACTGTTCACCCATACCTCCTCCATATGCCACTGATAAAATGCTATTATAAATTCGAACAGAAGTTAAATGTATATTAATGACATGATTCAAAGATCTCTGATAATAATAACATATTTGGGTTCCAATTCAGTCTCGTTTGTGAATCCTGTCAAAAAATACTTGTTAAATAATTAATTTTAATCGGTGCGGTCATTTTTAAATGGGAATATTCACTAAATAACCATTTTTAAAATTATTTTTACACCTAGCAAAATAACATTTTTTTATTCCCTTTCTACCCAAATTTTAAAGTTCTATTTACCAAATGACAAACAAATGTTCATTTTATCAAAGTATCATATAATACAATAAATAAAAAACAATGTCAAATTGATAAAATTTAATCGATAAATTTAATCAAATCTATTTTTCATTAATTTTGTTCTAGGGATTTTTTTTGATCTTCTTTCAGTAGGTTTCAAATTGCTAACCAAGTTTTTTGATTTTAAATAAAAATTTTTATTTGGGTAGAAAGTGATTAAAATTTTTTAAAATGGTTAGGTGTAATGCCCCATTTTAAAAATTTACAAATAGGTCTTAGCAAAACCTAATATTTAAAAATTCATGTTAGTATGTTAATGTATTTTCTCTAATATTATCCAATTGATATAAATATGTTCATGCTAAATCAAATCATTAATCCCCACATAATTTTTAATATATTGAATAATTCAATATTAATTTAATATTGATCTTGCAATAAATTATTCATTTTATTCTAAAATTAATGGTAATTTAACTTTAAATTTTAGGAATATCAAAACAATATTCAAGTTTGAATTCAAACGATTAAACAAAATAATTTATAACAAATCTGATATATATGCGTGTGGCTCGGACGGATCGCTGAAGCATTATATAATGGGAGTAAGCTATTTTATTTGTTTGGATTTAAAAGGGTGCTTGACAAATTTTCGTCAGAACTTTAACAAATAATGTTTTTTTTTGTTTGCATACATTCATTTAGAGCTGTTTGCGATGAAAAGATACATCTATAATTTTGTGAAACTAACTATCCATGTTTTAGGAATTTTATATTTGTTGGGGTAATACGAAAAAAGCACAGTAAAATTAATAAAACACCAAAATGATAAAAGTGCAACATTAATTAAAAAATTTACAAAAATTCGAAAGCAGTATTGATCGGGGGAAATTGATATGGTTGAACGCCAAATTGAGAGACGAGTCCAAAAATAATAAAAATTTGATGAGGGGTCCCTAGAAAATAATATAAGACAAAAAAGAAATTAATTAAAAAAATTAATTACTAATGAGAAGCCCGAGTCAATAGGAAGTTCGAGGCAATGGGAAACCCGAGAGATGAGGAAAATACGAAAGGTGAAGAAAGCCCGGCGTGTAGACGGAATAATATAAAAGGGTAAATTGGCCTAAAAAATATTAAATGGGCGCCACTGATCTATGGAGAGGTAATTATTTCCTAATTTGTAATTTTCTAATTGAGCAAACGTTGTTGACAAATGTCGGCTAAGGTGGTCTGTGGGAAGTAATTATTTTTTAATAATTTAATAATGTAACGAATGTTGTTGACAATCGTCTGAAAACAGTCTGAGCAGGAGTATTAAAGGAAACGGGAAAAACACGAAATGGCCAGTGGTCGAAGCAAACGAGTAGTGTAGTCAGGTCAGTAAAAGAATCTAAACCCAAGTAAAGTCAAAAGTTATCGATCAGAAAGGGTGATTATCCATTGGATAACCTACCTTAAGATAATCAAATTTATACGGTGGTTGAAGGGTGCAAATAAATCAGTGAAATTGTGATTACAAAACATTGAAATAAATCGGATTGAGTTGTAACTGTGATAAAGTGCAAATAAAATTATTCTGTGTTGGGTTTGCTTATTTGATTCGAAAATGACAAGAGGAGTCAGAGGGAACCGACATTCAATAATAATAACCCAACAATATATTCCTTATGTTGGCGTACAGGGTAGAATTAATTTTATTTTAATCTACGCTCATTCATCCAAACTACTTCCTCGACTACTCTTGCATTCCCTAGGGTATTTCCTTTCTCACCCCGACGCCCCACAATTTTAATCTAACCACTGTATACCCATGGGCAAGCCCATGTTGGTACTGTATACGGCAGCCGAGAATCCACAAGCAGGTGAGCCCAGTTTCCAAGACTACTCCTTGTGATAGTCTCGCTTTCGGGTTCCTGACGGCCGATAGAAGGACTTACGTCTACCTAACTCCCTTAACCTTTTCGATATCCGTGCACACCATTCCCATCATTCTATGACGAACCCATGCATACGTCCTGCATATTGTTTTCCCCTAGTTGCTTTAATACATAGCAAAATATTTAGTATAGATTATAGTAAAACGTACCCTTACCAGACGTTTAGTCACTTATCTATTCGTTATTAATTTAATTTATCAAAGACTAATTTTAGGTATTTAATCAATGAAATTTAAATATGATGATTTAGAAACTTTAATAAAAAAATGTTTATTAATGCTTATTAATGACTTACCAGTCACTGTCAGGCCTGAAATTCAGGATATTCTGAACCAATTTAGCCACGAGGACCCAGTATCGAATTCATGGAATAAAATTCTTAAAGATTGTCGAAGCACTACAAATGTTCTCAATCTTGTAGATATTTTACCGTTTGAAGTTATTTACGAATTAAAGAGAGCTGATAACACTTCACCGGGTATTGATGGTATTCAATACAAAGATCTTGCTCTTCTTGACCCTGAAGGTATTTTGTTAAGTTTCCTGTTTAATAAAATCATCAGTAGTAAAATCATTCCGACTAGCTGGAAAACTTTCAAGACTATACTAATTCCGAAACCTGATAAGACAGATAATTATGATAAAGTTTCATCTTGGCGACCAATAGCTCTGCTGTCTGTTATTTATAAAGTCTTTGCGTCTATTTTAACTACATGCCTAACATCATGGGTGATTTGTAACGATATTTTGCATATTGGGCAAAAGGGTGGCTCTGTCCATGAAGGTTGTGTCGAGCACAATTCAATACTTTCTTCTGCACTTGAGCATTCGAAATATAGCAAGAATTCCCCATTAGCTATTGCTTGGTTAGATATTAAGGATGAATTTGGAAGTGTTCCTCATGAATACTTGTGGAGTGTTCTGAAAACTATTGGCGTTAGCGGAGAGTTTATTACTATTATCAAATTACTTTACACCGACACTAAATCTTTCTACAGCTGTGGCCCAATTGTAACACCTAATCTTTCAATCAAAAAAGGAGTTAAACAAGGATGTCCTCTTTCAATGATTCTTTTCTCGATTGCCATTAATCTTGTTCTTGAAGCAATAAGTAGATCATGTATTGAACCATTTATGATTGGTGATTCGCCCGTTCAAGTTCTAGCTTATGCAGATGACATTGCACTTGTTGCAAAAAATGTCGATAACCTTCAAAAAATTGTTGATGTTGCTGTTGAAGCTGCTACAAAAATAGGATTTGAATACCGACCGGAGAAGTGTGGCTACATGCAGCTTCCCAGAGTTAACACCAATGGTGAGATCTTGATAAATGAAAAGGAGATCAAAAAGTTATTGTCAAAAGAATTTTATCAATATCTTGGTGTTCCAGTAAGCGAGGACAATGATCAAAGTCCCTATGCAATTCTTGATAAAGTTGTTAGTGACACAAAAAAAATTGCAGATTCCGGTTTATTTGGTTGGCAAAAACTCAAGGCCTATAAGATTTTTATTCATTCTCGACTAACATTTGCATTCCGAACACGTGAAATTAAAACTATGGCTTTATCAGCTTCTCAAGGAAATACTAATTCCTGTGGCAATAACTCAAGTAAATTGCGTGGCCATCTGAGAAGAATTTTGAACTTGTCGCACAATTCTGAGACAGTTTATTTATACAACTCAACTGAAAATGGTGGAGCTTCGTGTGTCGATTTTCTTGATGAATATCATACTCAAACAATTGTGCACTTTTTCCGACTCTTTACTTCCAATTGCGATTACTCGATAAAAGTTAATATTGACTCTCTAAAGTTTGTAACGGGTCCTCGTCTTGGAATCAAAGAGCCTACATTACAACAAAGTTTTGATTGGATTAATGGTGCTGAAACTAAATTGAATCATGGTGGAAAGAAAACGAGATTTCAACATGCACGTACTTCAATAATTTACTTTAAAAGAGAACACTCGATTTCCGTATCTTTTCATATTGTTAAAGAGCAAGTTTTTTTATATCTGATAACAAAGAGTCATGGAACTTTCATACTTACGACTAAGTTTGGAAAAGCAATTTCTAAGATATTTCACTCTGCATTGTACGACTCATATATGCAAAAGTGGCAACTGAGCAATAAAAGCGACATGATTGCAGCGGCTATAAAATTATCTCCTCAAATAAATAAAGCAATTTTTAAAAGTAAACTTCGCGAATTTGCATGGAACTTTATACATCGAGCGCGAACTAATACACTTAACATCAATGCAAAGCCTAATAGAAACGGGGATTCTAGACTTTGTAGACGTTGTGAGAAAGAGGATGAAACCATGTCTCATGCCTTACAGTCATGTAAGATTCACCAAATACTGACATTAGAGAGACACAATGACTACCTAAAGATAATAACGAATAATCTAAAAAATCCTAATTTTATTGTCGTGGTTGACCATTCTTGTTCTCTTGTCCTGAATTCTAAACAACGCGTCGATCTTATAATAACTGATACTGAAAGAAAAAGAATATTCATGATTGATATTAAGTGTCCAATGGATTCTGTTTCGCATTTTGAGTTAACTGATAAGGCAAATATTGAGAAATATAGCTTGCTTCAGAGTGAATTACAGTTAGCCAAACCTGATTATCAGGTAGAGCTTTACACTTGTATTATTGGAGCATTAGGGTCGATCCCTCCATCAACTTATGATCTTATTTGTTAACTTGGCATTGAACCACTTCAAACAGAAGGTCTGCTTAAAGAATGTGCAATGAGCAATATCCTGCACTCAGCTAAAATATGGTATAACCATATGCACGGCATTCTACCAGACTTCTGCAATTAATTTAAAATAATGGATATTTAAACTAACTTAAACTTTTTCATTGAAATCAGAATTATTTATTTTGTTTGAAATGATTCAGACTACATTCGTAATTTATCTTTAAATTCAATATTATTAACCTGACTTTTGCCTTTGTAAAAGTCGTAATTGAATTTAGAAAACTTAGAAAATCAAATCAGAGCTTAGTTCGTAGTATTTATTACTGCATAATTTATATTTGCAATGCCGGATAATGACGCCGATGAATCATCATATCAGATCAAGCAAAAGAAAATTCAGAAGAAGTCGATTGCAGAAGAGACTGATTGATCAAATACTTGATAACTTACATTTGAATTCATCCTTCTCTACTACGATTGCAGTATGAATTGCATGTGTCATGTTGAGCATATTCTTTTCACTGTGAAACAAACTTGTTATATTTAATAAAATTTTAAATAGTACTAGCGAGTGATTTTGGTAAGTCTACGACTTAGTCGTAGACGTAGTTGTAGGCGTGTTGAGCGATGTTGGGCGCTGATGGACGCTGATGGGCGCTTATCGGTGTGGATCGGCGCTGATGAGTACGAATCGGTGCGGATCGTTTGTCGTTGGTTGGTGTGTGTGTGTGTGAAATATTTAAGAACGAAAGGTAGGTGTGTGAAATGTGGTAGGTGTGTGGAAGGTTCTAGAAGGTAGGTGTGTGGAAGTTGGTAGATGTGTGGAAGATTCTAGAAGGTAGGTGTGTTGGTCCACAACTACGTGACATAATAGCAGTTAAGTAATAAGTGTGTCTCAGAGTAGTGACCAGTGACATAATAACAATTAGGTAATACGTGTGTCTCCAAGTAGTGACCGGTGACATAATAAGTGTGCGACTGACCAGTGTTCAAGTGACGTAATTGACATTTGGTCAATTACTAGGTAGCAACTAGTGGACAGAGGTCAATTTCCAGGTAGCAACAGCGTATGCAGAGGTCAATTGTTACGTAAGCCAAGGGGGTTGTATCTGACGGGCTCACATCCTACTACTTGTAAGAATCAAATAAATTATGTTGAATTGAAACGGAAAATATGGGCAGAGCGTTGCTCAAATTTTCCGAATCAATTAAAATACTTATCGAAAATAGTAAAATAAAAGTGAAATGCGGCTAAACTGTTGGTATAAGAGTATTATGAAACTGTAAAATAAGGGCAGAATGCTGCTCAAATTTTCCGAATTAATTCAATTACTTAACAAAAATTGTAAAGTAAAAATGGAACGCGTAAAATAAGGGCGTAACGCTGCTCAAATTTTCCGAATCGATGAAAATACTTATCGAAAACTGCAGAATAAGGATAAAACCGTAAAATAAGGGCGGAACGCTGCTAAAATTTTTCGAATCAACACAAATACTTTATCGAAAACCGGAAAATACAGATGGATTACGGCTAAATTTTTATATAAGAAAAATATTTCTTAAAGCTGAGAAATAAGGATGAATCCATACATAAAAATTTGTTGATAATATTGATAATAAGTAATAATTATAATAATAATAATAATATTAATTAAATAAATTTGGCAAGAATTTAAATAAAAGATAACGCCAATAAAAAACCTTTTGTACGATATATTTCGATAGCACAGCTATCATCTTCAGGTACTCAAAACCAACTAAAAATATCATGAATTAACATTTAATTTAAACAAATTATTTTTTATTAATTTAATTTTTTAATAAATAAATATTTTTAAAAATATATTTTAAATTAATTTTAAATTTAAATTTTTTTTACTTATATTCTAATTTTTAAAAATTAATGTTATTTAAAATTTTCAATTATTTTAATAATATTAAAAAAAACAAACATGATTTAACATTCGTAAACTATTTAAAAACATTCAAAACATTCGTAGTCACAGCACTCTGCACATTAATCTTTGGATCCAATGACCTTATCAACGATGCTTCACATATCACTCGTTCCCAATAACTATTAAAACTTCTCAACAAAATTCTAAAATCAGACATTCCTATATCACTTTTACAGCCTCTATTGTGTTCACTAATATTGGTCAAACCCTTCAATCGACAATGCTCTAGAACTCGAGTACAGAGATGACGGGAAGTCTCTCCAATGTATGTGGCATTACACCCATTACATGTAAATTGATAAACGAGATCAGAACACAATCAACCGGAGTTTTTGATTTATTAATAAACATATTGCGTACCTTACACGAATTAGAGACGATCTTATACTCTAAATTTCCTATCAGTTTACCCAACTTCCTCTTATAATTTGTAAAGCCTTCAGAGTACGGCAATACTAACACATATTTAGGCTCAATTTTTTTATATCCAATTTTACCATCACCCAGATCAACATTCAATTCACACCCATCCGACAAATTACATTCAGACTTTCCACAACATGGATCCTTAGGATTTTTAATCAATTTATCAACAGTTTCTTTTATCATCAACAATAAAAATGATTTAGAATATCCATTCTTTATCAACAACTCAACCAATTTATCAATACTTTTTACTGAATTAGCAAAAGTAGAAGATAAAGACCATCAACGATAAATCAATCCCTTCACCATATTTCTCTTATACTTAAATTCACAAAAACTTTCTGGAGAAGTATAAAGACCAGTATCAGTTGGTTTTCTATAAATCTCTGTCTCATACTGTTTATCTTTGCGTTGAATTAACAAATCCAAAAACGCAATTGATGACTTTCTCTCCGTTTCACATGTGAATACAATGTTTTTATGTAAACTGTTCATAAAATGCAAAAACGGTTCTACATGTTTATGGTTTTCAAATATAAGAAAAATATCATCCACATACCTTTTATAAACAAAAGGTTTTTCAAATTGGAAAGAAGCAATTTTCTTTTCCAAACTAGCCAAAAATATTGATGCCATCGTTGGTGCTAAAGGGGACTCCATCTATTTGTTGATACCATTCATCATTGAAAAGAAAATTGACATTTGAAGTAGCAAATTCAAGAGGTTTTCGAAATGCCCTTCTATCCAAAATGTGATGTTCCGAATCATTTTCATTCCACAACGCACAGCATAAGTCAATCATCTCAACCAGTGGCACATTCGTAAACAAACTACAAACATCAAACGAAACCATAACATCATTCATACTTCGTTTTTGTAGCTTTGCAATACAAGAAACAAACTCAAAGCTATCTTTACATTCAAACTCTGATCGCATTAACGGTTTTAATAATCCATCTAAAAACTTTGCTATTTTATACTGGGCAGTACCAACCATCGACAAAACTGGTCTCATAGGTACACCATCTTTATGGATTTTTGGTAGCCCATATAGTTTAGCTGGCTGCGATCCTATTGGACGAATAGACTTACCTACCTCTTCATCAATAAGCTTTTTCTCAATAAAACCATTTAACATTTTTTGCACAAACTCTTCATCCTTAAGAGGAGGAAATTTTCCATTCTTCCGACCCTTTGGCAATTTCACAAATTGAGGAGAATTTAAGAAATCATTCAACTTATTTACATACACATCATGGTCAAGAATAACTATCCCATTTCCTTTGTCAAACTTACAGATATTTATATTTTTTTTAGCTAAGTTTTTTAAAGTCATAAAATCCCTAATATTCTGCTTTTTATATTTATCGATATACTCCATCGTACTTGCACTTTACGAGCTCTTCACATAATTACCATTAATGCCTTTCATCGATCGGGCTATATGAAAATATAAACTTTCAATTTTTGCACACAATTTTGTTTCATCCAAGCGATTCTTAATACAGTGATTTGATCCAAATTTTAAAACACGCTCTTCATCATCATTCAACACTATTTTACTCAAATTTATCACAGTATTCTCCACACTAAATTTAGAAATCCCAAATATTTTTCTCAAATTAATCAATTTTTTAATATGAGCATTCTCTTTAGATTTTATTTGCACAATCGATAATGTGGGAAAAAATATAAATATCTGTATTATTTTTGCATTTTATGAACAGTTTACATAAAAACATTGTATTCACATGTGAAACGGAGAGAAAGTCATCAATTGCGTTTTTGGATTTGTTAATTCAACGCAAAGATAAACAGTATGAGACAGAGATTTATAGAAAACCAACTGATACTGGTCTTTATACTTCTCCAGAAAGTTTTTGTGAATTTAAGTATAAGAGAAATATGGTGAAGGGATTGATTTATCGTTGATGGTCTTTATCTTCTACTTTTGCTAATTCGGTAAAAAGTGTTGATAAATTAGTTGAGTTGTTGATAAAGAATGGATATTCTAAATCATTTTTATTGTTGATGATAAAAGAAACTGTTGATAAATTGATTAAAAATCCTAAGGATCCATGTTGTGGAAAGTCTGAATGTAATTTGTCGGATGGGTGTGAATTGAATGTTGATCTGGGTGATGGTAAAATTGGATATAAAAAAATTGAGCCTAAATATGTGTTAGTATTGCCGTACTCTGAAGGCTTTACAAATTATAAGAGGAAGTTGGGTAAACTGATTGGGAAATTTAGAGTATAAGATCGTCTCTAATTCGTGTAAGGTACGCAATATGTTTATTAATAAATCAAAAACTCCGGTTGATTGTGTTCTGATCTCGTTTATCAATTTACATGTAATGGGTGTAATGCCACATACATTGGAGAGACTTCCCGTCATCTCTGTACTCGAGTTCTAGAGCATTGTCGATTGAAGGGTTTGACCAATATTAGTGAACACAATAGAGGCTGTAAAAGTGATATAGGAATGTCTGATTTTAGAATTTTGTTGAGAAGTTTTAATAGTTATTGGGAACGAGTGATATGTGAAGCATTGTTGATAAGGTCATTGGATCCAAAGATTAATGTGCAGAGTGCTGTGACTACGAATGTTTTGAATGTTTTTAAATAGTTTACGTATGTTAAATCATGTTTGTTTTTTTTAATATTATTAAAATAATTGAAAATTTTAAATAACATTAATTTTTAAAAATTAGAATATAAGTAAAAAAATTTTAAATTTAAAATTAATTTAAAATATATTTTTAAAAATATTTATTTATTAAAAAATTAAATTAATAAAAAATAATTTGTTTAAATTAAATGTTAATTCATGATATTTTTAGTTGGTTTTGAGTACCTGAAGATGATAGCTGTGCTATCGAAATATATCGTACGAAAGGTTTTTTATTGGCGTTTTCTTTTAATAATGATCATGGTACCAATAATAGTAATGATAAAAATTATGATGATAATAGTAGTAATAATAAGACATATAACGGTAATTATAGTAATAAGAATAATAATAGAGGTAATAATAGTAACAATTAATAAAGGTAATACATATAATAGTATCAATGATAAGGCTAGCAATAATAATAGAGAACATTGTAGGTATGATAGGGATAAGGGTAAGAGGGATACGGTTCAGATACTTAAATAACAAAGGGTGTACAAGCCATAGAATAATCATCAACACTGGCGACGATAAGAAGAATTATGGGAATAGACATAAAGATAAATGATATGAGAGTATAGGTTAACATTTTAAGAAGATCGGAGAATAATGGGACCTAAAAATCGAAATCGGAGAATTTGCTGCTCTTTTTCAGCGTTTTTCGAACAACTTAATGCAAAATTGAAGCAGGAAGAAGAATTTCGGAATGAATCGGTGCCTGGGTCTCGTCTGCCTTCTGAAGATATGCCTGCTTTCCAGATTAATGAAAGATTTCATGTATTGGAAAGAAGTAATGAGCTTCTGAACGGTAAGATGGATTCTATTGTTAATACTTTAAATTATCTTATATCTGGTTTGAATGGTAATTTTGACAATAATAATAAATTGAATTGTAATTGTAAAAATAAAAATGTTAAGGAACCTCTTTCAATTGTTAAGACTAATCTTGTTAGTGAACTTCCTTCAGCTCTTTTAGTTCAAAATAAGGTCCTTGTCTTAAGTTATCAGAAGAAGATTCGATTAGGAAAATACCAACTAAGATGTTCCTTCTAAGAAAGTTTCTAAAAAGACAATAGAGCATACTTCTAGAGTAAACTTTTCGCTATTTGTTAGAGTTTTAGATTCCAATGAGAGGCAACCGTTTTTTAAGCTATTTCCCAATTTATTTGCTTTATTGAAAAGTAAAGAATCAGAAAAGAAATCTGAGGTATTAAATATCGAGTTGACCAAAATTTCTAAAATAGATAATTTCCTAAATATAGATGGATTTAAAGATTTCTTTTTTAGAAATAATAATATATGTGTTACAATTGATTTTTATAATAGTAGTAAAGTAAAACCTAAAATAACTAAAAACTTAAAAATCAAAACATCTTTAATAAACTCAAAGATTGTTAAAAATTACAATACGAATAAATTTATCCCTGCTTCTTTATCGATAAAGAAGTTTTTATTTGTTCTTTCAGATAAACTGGCTGAGACAACTAATATTAGTAATATCACAGTCAGAGAGGAACAAATAAATAAAATAATTACTTTATTAAAAATTAAAAATAGCCTACCCGACTATTTGGTTAAATCCCAAATTAAATATAAGGATGGGGATTTTTTAATGTAGGATTTGTTAAATAGTTGTGACATCGAGGGTGAGTTGGGCCAAAAAATTACTGAACTGATCGTTCACAAATTAAAGAACTATTTAACTCATTCCCTGAAATTCAGGAACTTTTTTTCATCGAAAAAAAGCATAGATGAAAACCCTAAAAAATTAATTAATTTAATTAATAAATTTAAAATTGAAGAAACATTTCCTCAAAGATCTCATTTGTATGGGGTAAATTTGTTAAGATTGATAAATTAAATGATTCTCAGTTTCCACAAGTGGAATCTGAATCCGATATCATGTTTAACCTTGGTTTGTTTAGTCTCTTTGGTTTATCTGAATATGATAATATTTTAAATTCCCTTTTATGTCAACCAAAGTCTCCAGAGAAACTGGTTGATATAATTTTTCATTTAAATTACCTAAATTTAAAAGGCAATTTTGATACTTCAACAAACGGAACTTATGAAAATTATGTTCAAAACTATATTGTTAATTGTTTGTTAATGCACTCAATTCTAGATCTTGAGACTTGTGCTTTCTTAAATCTGGATAATATTGAATTGTGGGCTCCAAAATTGATTGAATTGATTCTTTCTTCTTCCCATTATAGTTCAAGTTGTAAAGAAAAACTTTTAAAGCTCAAACAATGGAAATTGTCTGGTGAAATTGACAGAATCCGCAATATCATTTGTCCTGAAACCATAATTGAAATCAATAAATTTCTTGGGGTGATTGACCAATCTTATACTACCAAATCCGACAAATTGAAATTTCTTACTAGTTTAGGTAAAAAAATTAATAACATAGAAATCGACAATGATGTAGATGATTTGGTTAAAGCAAAGAGAATGCTTTATTTTATTATTAGGGACAAAAAACGATTTCTAAATAAAGATAATTTTAACTATCGCATACCCTTCAATTATAGAAAAATTTGTACACTAAAAATGAGTGATTTCATAACTAAGCTCATTCAGTCAAATGAACTTTTTGAAGAGTGAGAAGCAGTTGTAGACAATAATATAGACGTATCTCCTAATGAAAACTTAAATATCTTAATAGTGAACACTGTCAATCCCACTCCTGACACAGTTATAGTTGGTCAGATGGATACTTTCCCAACAGACATTGACGAAACTGAGCCAGTTACTATAGATAAACCTCTGAAAAAATTAACATCAAAACAAGCTGTAAAACCCAAGGAACAAAAATCTAAATGAAGGGAAGTGCCTGCATCAGTTTCAATATCTGTTCCAATCTCTGAAGAGACTGATGCAGATAGCACTATAATTAATTACTTTTTTCCTGAACGCGACCCCAAAATCTGGTTTACCGATGATGATATTGACTATTATCTTGAGAGTCACATCGGTAATCCAAACTTTGCACCGGTCAAATGTTTTATCGTCGAAATTTTAAGTTCGAATTGCAAAGACGAAATATTTCCAATGCCAGATAATCTTTTTAAAGCGCAAATAATATTATGCCCTCTTAACATCAATGAATCTCATTGGATCCTTTTTGTTTACTGTAAATTGACTAAAATTTCCTATTTTGTTGACCCAATTCTCCGTAAACGGCATAACCTTATTAATAAGTCAAGTGCACTTAAAATCACGATGGCTTTAAATAATCTTTTTGATCTCTAAGCTGCTGTAACCTTTCACCCTCATGATAACTTTGTTTACCAGGATAATAAAAACGATTGTGGACCTTACATCTGCGCGTATGCTATGCTGATAAGCCAAGAATGGCAAACATTTCCCAACAACTTTATTGAAACAATACGTAAAAATGTCCATCGATTCCAAACTAGTAAATTTCAGAATCCACCAAAAGTCTCTGGGGGTGGTATAACGACATTGCCTATTTTTAAACGCTTCCAAAATGTAACAAGACCACCAAAAGTAGCACTTCCTTATAAAGCTTCTCTCCAAAATGAGAATTCCTGTGTACCTACTTTAATAAAAGAATGGTTTAGTAATAAAAATTATATAACCGTATTGTCTCCTGAATTGACACTGAATCTTATTGCACATAATAATCAATTTATAAGAGAAAACGTCACATTTAGGCAATTTACGAGAGTAAAGTATGTAATTGCTGTCATTCCAAACAACCCACACTGGTGTCTGTATATATTTTCCCCTGTATTCGAGCACAGCTACATCTTAAACTTTTTCAGTATTGGTGAAAGCATGACTGATTATCTGAATAAATTCTTCATTTCTACTGCGAAAGTCAATTTTATTGTTAATCATAACCAGACTCACTTCTCGTTTAGATCGGAAGATCCACATTTTTTTGCTTCTGCGTTTATTGAATTTCTCGAGAGATTCTTATTTGGTAATATCCTTTCATTTACTAAAATCAATGAAACTTTAAAATCATTTAAACTACAAATAACAAATGAGATCTGTAAAAATTTAAATTTAATTAATTTTTCAATTAATGATGAAATTATCACAAAATATTTTAAAAATTTAAATTTACCCAGCAATTTTATATTCCTAAATTCAGCAATGTGCACTGCTATTATGGATGATTGCACTCGCTATTTAAATGATTTTTTAAACTATGATAATATTATCAAAGCACAAGTTATATTCGCCATTGTAGCACCTCCAAAATTTCGTGAAATTCTTTTTATCATAGACTACAACACTGATGAATATTACCTTTTAAACCCAACAACTCTTTAAGGAAATGATAATTATTTGTCTACTTGTAAGATTCTAAGAAATAAAATTAATGAAATTAGAGAATCACCTAATCGTGTATTAAATCTTGGTGAATGCCCACATGATATTCGTGGTTCAGGTTTAGTAAGCAAAATTCTGTTTTGTTCTTACATGTAATATTATGCCAATGATTTGCCTTTAGTTGGTTTGAATTTAAGACAAATTGGTAATGTGGTAAGCTCCTTCCTTCCAATAGTTAGTGAAATAAAAAAAGTTAAATCCTTAGAAAATAATATAATTAATCCAAATCATAAAAAAAGTGAAAATTTAAAAGAACGTAAACATAAAATTGATCAACTTTTAATAAAAGTATTTAAAATGAATGTTGATGAAATCGTCGATGTAATTTTGGATCAAATTTCTATTAAAACTGTGCCAACACACAAACCTTACTTGGGCAATAAAGAGAGTAGAATCTCAAATTAATAAAAGTAATTTAATTAAAAATTTCAACAGTGACATGAAAACCACTGTAAACACGATCATTAATGATGTAAATGTGGATGTTAGACCTAAATATGAAAACATTATAACGAATTTTGAGCACAAAATTCCTTTAAACCGAACTTGGGATAAGGTGTTTAAATTTTGTAATCGTTCTGATAAAAAACTTAAACTTAAATATTTATCGAATTCTGAGGTATTATTTGAGCTCAAGAAAGCTGACAACACAAGTCCTGGTGTTGATGGTATAAAATATCGAGACCTGGTGATGCTGGATCCCGAGGGTAAACTACTAACTTATACCAAAAGGTTATACCAGATAGCTGGAAATCCTTTAAAACGTTGCTAATTCCAAAGCCCGATAAAGGGGATAAATATGATAATGTGTCGTCTTGGCATCCAATTGCACTACTTTCCGTTATCTACAAACTGTTTGCCTCTTGTTTAGCTAATCGTTTAACATTTTGGATAAATAAGAACAATCTGTTGCATATCGGTCAGAAAGGTGGCTCTAGACACGTTGGATGTGTGGAACACAATTCAATTCTTTCGTCAGCTTTAGAGCACTCTAAATATAACAAGAACTCTTAACTTGCTATTGCTTGGCTTGACATTAAGGATGCTTTTGGGAGTGTTACTCATGCCTACATGTGGTCTTTACTTCAATTTGTTGGGGTTGATGAGGAATTTGTGACCATTCTTGAGAGGATGTATTCCGATACAAGTACTTTCTATAGTTGTGGCCCTATCTTGACTCCAAATATTGCAATCAGACAAGGTGTTAAGCAAGGATGTCCTATCTCTATGATATTGTTTGCTTTAGCAATTAATCCAGTTCTTGAAGCGGTATCCCGATCTAAATGTGAACCATTTATGATTGGTGAATCTGCAGTTAAAATCCTTGCGTACGCTGATGACATTGCTCTTGTATCAAAGTCTGCTTACGACTTACAGAGAGTAACAAACATTGCTGTTGCAATTGCATCTGAAATTGGCTTTGAATACCGTCCTGAAAAATGCGGTTATATCGAACTTCCTCTTATCGAAACAGAAAGTCAAATTCTTATAAATGACATTAAAATTAAAAGATTAGCTTCAAGTGAATTCTACCAATATCTTGGAGTGCCTGTGGGTGAAGAAACCGATCATAGTCCATATGAAAGTTGTTTCTGATACTAGGAAAATTGCTGACTTACTTGGATGGCAAAAACTGAAAGCGTACAAAATCTTTTTACATTCTCGTCTAGTATTTCCTTTTTAGAACACGAGAGATTAAAACAAGTGCACTAGCAAAATCCAATGCCAACAATAATCTGACTGTAAACATCACTAGCCAATTAAGAAATTGTTTTAGGAAAATTATGTCTTTGCCTAACCACTCTGAAGTATGTTATTTTTATAATTCAACTGAAAACGGAGGGGCAAACTGTGTTGACCTACTTGACGAATACCACACACAGACAATAACACACTTTTTCCAATTTTTTACTTCTAGTTGTGAATTTGCGAGAAAAGTTAACCTTGATTCTTTGAACTTTGTAGCTGGTCCGCGACTTGGTATTATCAATCCGACTTTGCAAGAAAGGTTTGATTGGATCAATGGGAAAGAGCCAAAACCTCGGCAATCTGGTAAGAAAACTCGTTTTCAGCGAGCTAGAATTGAGATTGCTTTTTTTAAGAAAGAACATGGTATTAATATTATGTTTATTGTCACCAAAGGTCAATCTTCACTCTTCATTACATCAGAAAAACGTGGGACATTTATTCTTACTCCTGATTTGCGTAAAACTACTTCAAAAGTCTTGCACATGGCTCTCTGTGACTCGTATCTTTCAAAATGGGAAAAAAGCTGCACTTCAAATTTCATTGCCTCAGCCATTAAACTTTCACCAAAAATTAATAAAGCTATTTATCGAGGTGATATTTCTGAGTTTACTTGGCACTTTATCCATCGTGCTCGTACAAATACTTTGTCCATCAATGCAAAACCACATAATAAAGGTAATAAAAGACTGTGTCGATTATGTCACACTGAAGACGAAACAATGTCGCATATTATTCAATCTTGTAAAATCCATTTGACTCTTGGTTTTGAGAGGCACAATGATTGTCTTGATCTGATTTCGTCACACTTGTCGAAAAATTCAAATTTGATTGTTGTTGTTGACCATGTATGTTCACTTGTTCCAGAATCGAAAGAGCGAGTAGATTTAATGATCACAGACATGGTGCGGAAAAAAATATTTTTAGTTGACATGAAATGTCCATGTGATACAATTAATAATTTTGCACGAGTAGATCTTCTTAATTTACAAAAATACGATTCGTTGAAAATGCAAATACAAGATGCCAAACGTGACTTCAAAGTGGAACTTGATACTTGTATCATCGGCTCTTTAGGTTCCTTTCTTCCAAAGACTCCTGAATTACTTAAAGATTGGAGTTGATCGAACTCACCTGAAAAGTTTATTAAAAGATTGTGCACTAAGGAATATTTCCAATTCTGCTAGACGGTGGCACTACCATAAGACGGGTAATTTGGTAAATCTTGAAAAATTTCGATTTAATTAATGTTTGAGTTAAAATTGCCATTTGACTTGTGTATGTGATTTATTGTGTTAATTAATGAATTCCACCCTCTTCCAGGGAAAGGTTTAACTTTGCATAAAATTAAACTCTCTGTCTACACTTGGTAGCAAATTAATCTAGAATGAAGAAGCCTGGTGGTATTTTTCCCAAATCTGCTGAAAACTCAATTCTGAAGGATGGAAATAAAAGCAGATAAAGATTCAATATTCGATAAAGAAATGGACCTCAACAATCAATGTCAAAGCCAATGGAGATTCAATGCCGGATGAAAATGCCGATGAAAGAGAATCAGAGCCGAGGACAATTTAGAGAAAATTCAATTGCAACTGCGTCAAGAGTTCCTCAACAATAAGATGAAATATCGAAACTCAATTGGATCTTTTGCTTTTGGAGAGTCTCAGAACGGCAAGCTCCATGTAGAGCTGTGTCCGATATGAAAAATTCAAAATTGTTATTAATAAATTTTTATAGACGTAGTTGTAGGCGTGTTGGGCGATGTTGAGCGCTGATCGGTGTGGTAAGGTGTGGTAATGTGTGGATCGGCGCTGATGGGTACGGATCGTTGGTTGGTGTGTGTGTGTGTTGAAATGTTTAAGAACGAAAGGTAGGTGCGTGGAAGGTTCTAGAAGGTAGGTGTGTTGGTCCACAACTACGTGGCTTAATAACAGTTAGGTAATAAGTGTGTCTCCGAGTAGTGACCGGTGACATAATAAATGTGCGACTGACCAGTGACATAATAAGTGTGCGACTGGCCAGTGGTCAAGTGAAGTAATCATGACGTCATTGACCTTTGGTCAATTACTAGGTAGCAACTAGTGGACAGAGGTCAATCTCCAGGTAGCAACAGCATGTGCAGAGGTCAATTGTTACGTAATAGTTACATAAGCCAAGGGGGGTTGTATCTGACGGGCTCACATCCTACTACTCTTACATATTATTTAAAAACATTATTTTTCATGATTTTGGCTGTGGGGCACAAAATAAAAAAAAATTAAAAGTTACCATCCAAATTCGATAAAAGTTTCGAGGCGAAATCGTATATTCTTCATATAAATTCTACATTCATATCATAATATTCCATAAAGATTCTCCACATAAACTCTTCATTTCATATCATAAAATTCCATAAAGATTCTCCATATAAACACTTCATTTCATATCATAAAATTCCATAAAGATTCTCCATATAAACTCGGAAAGTAATACCACAAATCGACAACAGTAATTTAAAATCAATCTGACCAGCTACAGCTAACAGTAAAATTAAATTTTTCTCTCCGCATACAGCCTGTTAATTTAGTCTGATCTTGTCTGGTCAATTTGGCTGTACACAGTCTGTCAATTTGGTTGAAATTTGGTTGTCAATTTTGTGCTGAAAATTTGTGAAAACACATCAGTATATATTCCTACAATTCGACCTTAACCTTGCGTGTTATTTTTATTGCGATTAAACAAATTCGACCTTGAAATTATTTGTTATCTAAATTAAATTTTTCTTAATTTAAATTGGTAATTTATTTTTAACATTTTTAATTAAATTTATTCAGTCAAAAATATTTTATTTTTATTCATTTAATTCATTAATTTTTACTTTTATATAAATGGTCATTTTACGGTCAAACTTTCTTGTACTTATGTTATGTTTTATGTAAATTTCTTGCGGTTCTTGATGCATCTTGTATTTATTTTATTTTACTTTTATGTTTTTGATTTTATATTTATTTATATTCTCTCATTCATACAGTATACATCAATATATGGATTTCAAGATTAAGTGAAAGAGGACATACAGTCCGGCTATGATCTTAAAATGATTTTAAAATGTTAATTTGGTGTTGTATGTTATATTTAAAGTTATCTTGGTGCTGGGTTTTCGTGCTGTATTACTGATGCATTTAAACAATTCTCAAGGCTATTTGTGTTCTGGCCTAACATAGTGTTTTATTAAATTATTCTTTAGATTTTTGATTTAAAAGGATATGATAAAAACCCGTAATATAAAATAGGAAATCGTTACAAGATCTGGTACTAATTATGTTATATGAATCAATTTTCCTATTTCTTACTATATAGATATTAAAAATCGATTAATATTGTTTTAGACATCAGGAAAGTATGATTCAAAATCAAAGAGCTGAAGTTCTGGTACGCCGATGCCGGCGCATTGAACAAACCTGGCTAAGGCCAAAAAAAGTGGCTAAATTGAGAGTCGAGATCGAAGCCCTAAATTCTAAACTATCTCAAAAGGAAGAAGCTCTAGTACAAGCCAAGCAGAAGATACAAATTCAGGATAAAGAGATCATCGAACTGAAATTGAAAGACGAGATCCGGGCTGGATTCGTATAATGCGGAAGCCAGCTATCTGCCGAGCAAGAGGCGATAGTTATTCGAAATGTAATAGGAAAAGATATTGGAGTAAAAATCCTCACTCCAGGAACCTTGCACCTGCCAGAAGAAAATCCGAAAAGGAATAGACAACGAAATCGGCATGGCAAGAAAGAGCGCAAGATGCAGAACAAGGTCAAAACGGCTCGCATGGTGAGACACATCCTCAAGTCCAATGGGATTTGAGTACCCACAATAATAACTTAACTTTTAATGTGATATTTGTTTTGTTGGTTATTGAATTTAAATTATTAATAATAAAGTTACTTGTGTTTAGTTTTGGTTTTATGGTTAAAGGATTAAAACAGTTAGATAATTGAGAATGGGGACCGTTAAAATAAGAGCATGACGTCTTCTATGATAGATCATGAACCCAACCGAATATTAGGGAATTGGCAGTCTTTGAAAAGAGGCTCGCCCTTTGCTAATATTTACCCCCTAGCGCACAGTACCAACGTTAATTTTTGACGGTGGCTAGCGGTTATACTTTTATGCAGGCGCTGGGTGGGGATTAGTTAACCCTTAGGATTCAATAAAATTCTTTATTACCCATTAGTGCCCAGCACATGAAACTAACAAAGGCAGGCGATCAACGTACTCTTTTTCAATAAGATCAGGGAATAGTTTGCCGTCTCAGTGAGCAACAATAAGAACGTTAGTCTTAAATTCAGCTTTTACGTTTGTCGATCTAAGAACTCGGTGTTATATTTTTTGTCGGCGAATTGAGTGTTTACTTAGAGCAAGTTCGCTGATGTTCAGTCCCAGGCTTTTGGCAGTTTCAGCTAGAATAAAAACAGCCTTGCAATCTGACACTTAAGTTCGATCTAGAGCTGCTACGAGTTCTGGAGTAACGACAGTTTCCCACAAACTTTATCCTGGGTGACTGAAATGTAATACCGCCAAAAGCCTCAGTTACCCTTTCACTTGTCAATTAGCAAAAGCACAGAAATGAACTTTGATTTTGTAAATCAAGTAATGAATGCAAACAGTTGTATTATGTAATAAAACTAAGAACAATGATTTACTGCAGCCGCAGCTTTTGAGATTCAGAAACTTCACCCCTAAATATTGTTCAATTGTGTTCATATTTTGCCTGAATATTTATTTCATGTGTAGGAACATAATGAGAGGGTAAGAAGATTATATTTCAAAAATAAGCTCCATCCTAACCGGTATATATAAATCTCTATATGTATTTTGCTGTTCTGATTTAATCATGTGCTGCTTTTTTGACATTTTAAGGAATCTGTAAAAACAATACAAACTGTAACAAATAAAGATATTCTCAACTTCTTTTACATTAAAGAGAAAATTTTGCTGCAAACAGAATATCTACTTATTCTGATAGAACGGAAAGTAGGGAATCTCAAATCAGAATAAAAAGCGGCATTGATTTAGAATAAAGTGGAAAAAATTGTTAAGGATTTTAAACCTGTGAAAATTTTAGTTGTTTCTAAATTTGAGGGAAATTTTCAGGTAACTTTCAAAACGGTGAAATCTGGATTTATGATTTTCCTCAAAACATATTTTCAAAGGTTTTCACTTGCAAAATGGATTTGAAAACAGTAATGACTTATGAAAATCGATCTGTTGCACTTTCATCGGTAAAGTGCATATTTAGTGATTATTTGATTGCAATTTCGGCGGGGTCAAAAGCTTTATCAAATCACTGACTATAAAGATGTCATAGAAAAAAAGATTTGCAAGATTGAAACAAAATATATAAATCATATGATGGATCTTTTGTTGCGATTTTCCCAAACAAAATCTGTATTGTGAATTTGGAGGTAAATTTATTTATTTTTTGTTTTTAAACCAAATAAACAATTTTTAGCTATTAAAATATTGCATAAGTGAACACTATGATATATAATAAAATTAATAAGATCACTAAAATAACCTTATCAGCTCTATATTTGTAAAACATTCACCAGGTATGAGTTGATCAATTTTCAGGCTTCTATTCTTCTTTATCATCAGTTCTGAAATCATTACAAAAAATGGTAATTCATTTTATATTCAGGACTACAAAATTCGGACTGAAACAACAATTAACGTTCCTATCAAAGATTTAGCTATTTGTCCTTCTTACCTCATGACAGTTAACATAAAAAACACAGTTGAAAAATTTAAAGTTAGGCAAATTCGATAAATGCAACTTTTTGTTTTAAAATTGAATCTGATAGGTGAAGGATCTTTCCAGGGAAGTCATCAAGCAATTCAGTAAGGAGGATGAAATTATCCCGATCCCCTGGGCTTATGTGAATATAGTAAAATAATTTTATTCAAATCGAATGCATTTTACTGGGTTTTAGATTTATATATCAGTAAACAATGAAATTTGCCAGCTTTTGACATTTAGAATAAAATATATTTTTGGATTTTCATTTTTATTAGTGTTCATTTAGTTTATTTTAGATTATTAGACAATTCATCGCAGGGTACTGGTTGAGTAATCGATATGTGCATAGTTGGAATAAGTTCCTTCAGGTTTTAAGACAAAGTCAACTAAAACTTTTGTGTTATTTCACATATTAAGTAGTGTAAAAAGTTCCCGGGCAGCAGCAGCAAGTGAATCTACAATGCACTTTGCATACATGGAAGTTATAAGTTAATAAACTCTTTACACGACCTAGTATATTACCATTGCTTGAATTCATATAATTTTGTACTGGTGTTTAAATTTAAATTTTATATGTTGAAATTGTAATCCAAAACTGCCCGAGAACTTTTTACACAACCTATTGTAAATTGCAAACCTAACAATTTTACAGTGACGAAGATTTATAGTTATTATGAATAAGAAAAATGCGGATACAACTCACCAACTTTTGATATTATACGTAGAGGGATTGATCACCACTAGAACAAGTCACGCTGGAACCTGTATCCCCTTTGTCTAAAAAATTTTTAAAAAAGCTGTTGTTGGGCCAGGACTGGATTATTTTTAAGTGAATTGGAAATAGCACGCAAACAGCAATGCAGATTTAAAATCAGACCCATAAACATCAAATAAAAAACCTTGAAATTAAGAGAAAAACGTAATTAAATATAAAATCAAAAACATAAAAGTAAATCAAAATATTAACAGATATGCACTAAGATCAGCACGAAATCAACATAAAAATAAAAAGATAACATAAAGAATTGACCGAAAAATGAACAATTCATAAAAGTTAGCGAATAAAATGGAATACTTTCAATAAAAAATATTTTATTAAAAAATTAATTAAATAAATTTTTCATTTAATATAGAAAATTGACAAAATAGAAATTAGATATTACAATTAAAATCAAGGTCAAATTTTGTTTAAATGCATCAAAAAGAACACGCAAGGTTAGGGTTACAAAACAGGTATATATACCAATTCATTTTAGCAGAATTTAATCACTTTGTAAGCAATCACTTTTTCTCATAAAAACCTCAATTGTTTTTATCAGGAAATATTGCATTGTGTAACAAAAGCCTCAGTCAACGAAACTACGAATTTCTACGAACGCTATTGGACAACTCTTTCGAAGCGAGGACGAATGACGTGTGTACAAATTTAGTATGGATATGGAACAATGTAATGGAACGTCCAATTATATGAATTCAAAGAGACTGATTTTTTTAATGTCGAAATTTTTCCGGCCCATAGCCGAAACATACCGCAAGATAGTAAAATCTACATACACTTCAAGATGTGTAAGTGCCAGTTTATCCGCCAAAATCACAATCTATTGGAGTAGATGGAAGATAAATGAACAGTCTTTTGGCTGACTCTCAGTCATCCATCTCACAAAAATCGACCTAAATTATTATTGACTCATCGGCTCAAAATCTATTACATCGAGTAGTCCTAATTGATATTATTATTATCATGTTTATTATTATTATTATTATTATTATTATTATTATTATTATTATTATTATTATTATTATTATAATTATTATTATTATTATTATTATTATTATTATTATTATTATTATTATTATTATGTATTATATGTAAGATAAGCTAAAATACACAAATGTTTTCGACTTATGTATTGGCAGTTACTTTAATTGATTTTACATAAATTTATAAATTATAATACGTTAGCATGAGTAAAATTTGAAAATTATTATTATATAAAATAAATTTTTAATAAAAAAATTTATCTGCATAAGAGGACAGTCTTGAGATAATAATAAATAATTCTTTACTTCATCAAATGAGTCTCTTTATCTATCATCAGATTTTATCAGTAATTCAATGCTAACAATACCAGTTAAAAAAATTTTTTTTTTGGAGAAACATATGGAAACCTAACATGTTGTAGGACGCGTGCATGGTGTTGTCTTCGTTCGTTGATGTTATATTTAACTGACATTCCGCTTATACCTGAAATCAATTGGTAAGCGGAAAGTGATAGGGGTTCTTCGATTGTCGAAGCTTCCTGAGTGCATTTGAGGATCAGTAATAAACTGCGATTGTAGCTTCTTTACGAAATTTATTAATATTTTTTAAAATTAATTTTTGTTGTTTTAATTTGTTGTAATTAATGTCTTATTTTATTTTAGATTTCTGCTTGTACTTCATGTATATTTATAATAGCCATTTTAAAAATTCAAACAATTTTTAATTAAATTTTAATTTCGTTTTGGGCTTAGAGCCCAACAAAGCTAAAAAAACTAGGATTTATCTGTAGGTCAAATCAAAATTATTGATATTTCATGATTTTCAGGGTTTTTTCATGAAGTTTTCCAAATATTTATCTAGTTAAGGTACACTTAAAATACACAGTCACCACTGGCCAGGTCTATATATAAAAAGTAGGTCAACATACACACACACTATATATTTTATATGCGACTTACAAAACAGTCATCGCTAGAAAAATATATAAAAACTATATAGTTTTAATAAATATGACCTTTTAATAAATAAGGTCATATAGATATAATAAAAGAATGACTCCCTCAACCAAAAAGAAAAAATCAACAGAAGCAATCAAATCAAGATGACATCCGTGATCCGAGTTATTAACATCGAATTTAGACTCTATTAACACACACACACACACACACACACACACACACACACATATATATATATATATGTTTATGTGCGCGCGTGTGTGTGAATAACTAATGATAATTGCAATGATACTAGTAAAATAGTTATTTAAAAGTGCATGATGTAAATAAGACAAATCACCTTATGTGATCTCCTTCCTTACCTTGTAAATTGATCTCACTCTGTCACATTAATGTATGAAAGTAGTATTTATTTTATGTGTTACAAATATACATATATGTTGGCCAAATAAATAATAATTTGGACCGAGAAATTTCGGGGCGCAATTTAAACGGCCCCGGGAGTAGTTTGTTGGACTATAAGCCATAATTTCAACAACATATAATGACTATTTAATGTCATTTTGGAAATTATCAAAATGGCTGCTATAACATGAGCATAAACAGCAAGCAGAAAACAAAATAAAATAAAAACATCAATTAAAACAAATTTAAAAAATATAATTAATTAAAAATAAATAATTAATAAATTTCGCATACAATTGCATACAGAAAAATAAAGTAGAACACAAAACCGTCTATAACCTTTCAAAATAAGGTTTAGAAAATACACAGGCGGAAGTGGCGACCAGAATAAAATTAACAATCAGCGAAAATAAAAAATGTGAATTTAACGAAGTTAATATTAAAAAATTAAGAAAAAGAAATAGAAAAATAAAAAAATATTAAAATAAATAAAAGCCATTAAAAAACCCGAATGGCCAAAAAAGGTTTAAAATTCAGTGATTGGTCGCACCCATGCATGAAAACACTATATATACAGCAGTCATTTTCATAATGAACTTACTTTAAAAAAATCTAAAAATTGAACTTTCGAAACTTTGTATTTTCGGATTGTAAGTAGTTTATTTGTATATATGGTCTATGATAAATATATTTTTATGATTATTAATTTTTGAATTAAATTTCTTATCATGGATGACCGCAATACTTTTTAGTATTCGTGACAGGTCCCCCTAAAATCAGTTTAATGTATATGATAGTTTGTGGATAAGTGGTAAATCGGTATTCAATTCCGGCAGTTATATTTGCAGGACGTTGATGTGTCGATTTAACATTTTCCACCCCACGGAGTCTGCTTAGACTGGTTAGCTTTGAATTGATCACATAGTAGGACTTCGATAGAATTCACTGCGGCGTCCATGAATAGTGTACGGAGTGGTAAAAATACGGGAATATCGTCATAGTTAAAGGGACTACATTTATGAATGTTTAAGTAGGATAATATTTTTTATTTAAAAAATTCATGTTACAAGTAGATGTATTGAGGGGACCGACTAGGAATAGGTATGAGTAATAAAAGATAGACAAAAGAATTTATTTTTACTTTTATAGTAATTTGGGTTTTATTCTTTAAAGAATGAAAATTTATTATTAAATTAAAAAATGATTTTAATGAATTGGGCGTAGTCGGAAGCATTAGTTTTTAATTTTTATTATAGCCAACGACCATTATATAATTTGAAATACTCTAAATAAGAAAAGATTTCATATTATTGAATAACATATTTATTATTAATAAAAATTATTTTTACCTACGTAAGACTGACCACCATAGTTATTTAACCCAAAGTCAGTCGAAAGTGAACCAAAAATGATGACGAAGGCGGTAGGTAAATGCCGGGTTAGAAATAATTACAAATTTTGGTTAAATTCGTAGAAAAATTCTCAGAAAACCACGGTGATTATTTCAGCATAAAATTATGCGCACCCCTGCACAGAATGCCGAGTTGGAATTTGACCCATTCCGTGACAGCTGTGCATTTTTAATCGAGTCGGTGTGCCACGCATTCGTAGACTCGACCAATTCTTATTTTTTTTATTACCCGAGTTACTGGTAAGATGCCCCTCAGGCATGGCAAACAACTCGGGTCAGTAAAACTGAATTTCATAAAATTATGTGTATATGTGTATCCATGCGTGTCTGTATGTAACCCCCGGACAATAAATTAGACCCCTTAAAAAATTTATTTACTTTAAAAATCTTATTTTTATGATAATTAATAACTCAGATATTAAGAAATTCTCCCTTTTATTTTTCTTTTCTCCTTCAGGCAAACGTTCTATCGTACACTTTACAAGAAGATTCGAAATATTTCTCACAATTCTCACAAATTGAAATGCAAGCCAACTTTAAAAATCCGAGACTAACTACACTCAAATCAACCCATCCTATCAAATCCAATACACTGAATGAAGCAGCTCCGACAGAAATATGACAAATTATTTGCGGAGAATGAACATACGTTGGGTACATGGTTAGCTCCAGAAGCCGTGAAAGTCCTACATCAGCATATCCATCGCTTGACAAGATGTCGCGATGATCTTATTTCTGAGAACCGGGCTGATAGGATCATTATCAATGACCAGAGCGCCGTGTTAATTTCCTCATTGACGGATGCCGAATTAACCAAGCGCATAGCCGGTGCGATCTGGGCACGAAATTAAATCTAATCCCACCAACGCACATCCCAGAAAAGAACGAAATCGGTCATGAAAAAACCCACAGAACCAGCAAAAATCACAACCCCATCAAAAACCGGCCACGCCGACAACGTCGTCGAGCTGAGGGAGCTCTCGTATTGGAAAAATTCAGCCAAAGTGCTCGAAGAGGCCACCATTTGGGTCGCCGAGCATTTCCCGGAATTTGTGAAACCGGATGAACAATTACCCGAATCGGCGAAACCAGCTGAAACCGTATCTCGAATTTGTGCCGACAAGGACGATATGAAGATCAGTATGGACGTGTCCTTGGGAGTAGTAACCCCACCAGTATTCGAGGAAGCTCAAAATTCATCGACTTCAGTCGATATTGGACCGACGACTTTGGTGACGAACTGCCTCAAACAATTCTTCCCGTCGCGGTCACCAAATACAACTCTCATCGGAAGAAGAAATTTCCCGTCGATATCGATGTAGGAAATCGAGATCTCATCGTCGATTTATGTACACTGTTAGAAGAATAATAGAATTATGTATTATTTATATTCTTTTTTGTGACTTAATGTTGTAAATTTTATCAAAAATTAAATTTTTATTTTCTTGTAAATTTGGTTTTTTTTAATAAATAAATAATTAATTAACGTTAATAATCATTTCCGAGTACGGTATGAGGATAGTGGGATCCTAATTCCTATAAATATTATTATTAAAAGTGTTTATTCAACTAAAGGAGTTAAATTAGGAAGAATTTCCGTTCTCGTTAAAAAAATTTAAAGTACTCGTGTGAGGTTTTTGAAGGTAAAGGGGTAATTTTCAGTGAAAGACAAGATAAAAACCTCAATCAACCTTTTTTTCCCTTAAATTAAAAAGAAACATTTTATAAATTTTAAAACAACTGATTTAACAGCGAATTAAATAGTTTAGAAGAATTTTCAAATTATCGCGTGTTAGTTAAGATACAAAATTTGTTTTGAGGGGTCAGCTTTCTGGTAAGTATTTTCAAATTGAGGGCTTGCGTTTCAAAGTTATTCTATGTTATGATGTACTAACATTAACATTTATTGTTCATCAGTCTTGTATATAGTAAAACAACAACCCATCTCGGTGGTTTAAGGTTTCCGTTTTGTCATTTTCATAGCCTAATCTAATAAATCTCGTGACTGAGGGTAAATATTAGGTCATTGGTTCGTCTATTATTGAATTAAATAAATATTCTAATAAATGTGAGACCCGAAAATAATTTTTAATGTAAGTTATATACCTAACGGGAGGCGTGGTTATTATTCTCTTTGAATTGTTAGCGATTTCGCAGTGCTACATGTGAATTTTAAAAAATTCTTTTGGTCAACGAAATTGTTGGTGCCCTACCTTATAAACTGTTTTTTTTATGAGAATGGAAAATTAGATTTTTATCAGAATTACACGACGTTTATTATTTTTATCTTTTAGTATCACAAATTATTGGCATAGCAACTATTTCTCAGCGTTAATACCCCCATCACCTTCCCTAGATTGACCTTAGGATAAAGTTCTGTTAATATTATGAGTTTACGAGTGCCCACTGGACTACTCAGTGTTTTGATTTTAAGCCGATGTGTTCTTATTATAATTTACGTCGAATTTTCAGGAATTTGGTGATGATGGACTAGCCCATCGTTTCCCAAAGTTTTTTCACCGCGGCACCCTTTTTGATTTCAAATTTTTGACGGAACCCTTATATACTAATACGCAAATAACTGATGTCATATTTTCGTTTCCAGATCTAGGTTTTATAACAATACTTTGTACTGATGATGCTGAATGAAATGGAATTGGGACATATAAAATAGAATGGATATATATGTTTTTTGAGGCAATATCAAATGGAATCGAAAAAGAATTTTAAATTGGATTCGTATGGAATCGAAAATTATTTATAAAGATTTTTTGGAAATATATTTACAAAAAGTTCGCGGAACCCCTGCTATCAGTTCGCGGAACCCTAGGGTTCCGCGGAACCCACTTTGGGAAACGCTGGACTAGCCAAAAGACTAGTCCTCAACCAAACTTCCCCTATACGGAATAATATTTACGTTTCACGCCGAAGCCTTCAAGGGCACAAACTATTGGTGGAATTACACTGCACTTACACAGTTTGGTTGGGGTATGTTGATTTTGCAATCTTGTGGTGTTGTTTCGGCTGTGGGCCGGAAAATTTTCGACATAAATCATTCAGTTTCAGAAGTTTTATTTGCATATAATTAGCATAACATATTACTCATAGTTGGCATACGACATTCTTTAAACCTCAGTAAAAACATTTCCCCACGCCGACGACCAAACCGAGCTCATATGAGGTTGTTTGTGCGCGACGTGGAGAAAGTTTTCGAACATTCCTCCACTCACATTATAAAATCGTAGAAATTTTTCTGATTCAAAACTAGTTCAAGACTGCTTTAGACTGGTCAAAACTGATTAAGACTGGTTAAAATTATGTGAAAATGAATCGGTATATATACCTATTATAAGACCCTAACCTCGCGTATTAAATTTGATGTGGTAAAACCAAATTTGATCTTGTGATTTTCTTGTATATTCTAATCTTAATTTTATTATTTTCGTGATTTAATTTGACAATTTTATTTTTTTGGCTTTTAATTGAATTGTTTCCAATTCCAATTATTTAATTTTAGTTCCAACTTCCGTGAACTCTTTCTTTTTTAATGAATTGTCAAATTCCGGTCAAATTTTTATGTTCTCTTGTTATTTCTGTGTTTATTTCGTGCGGATCTTGTTGCACTTTGTTATTATTTTAATTTACTTCTGTGTTTTTCGATTTTATATTTTTATTGTTTCTTTCTCGTATTTTAGCATGGTTAATTGATGTTTGAGGTCTGATTTTAAATCTGCTTGTATTTGCGCGCTGTTACCGATTCATTTAAACAAAATTGTGTATTGGCCCAACAATTAGGATTTTGAATTTATTCTGTATTGAATGAATTATTAATGATAAATGGGTAATCAAATTTTAATTACTATGGCTCGAAATATAATTTAGCCAGTATTCAACGGTCATCTTGAAAGTCGATGAGAAAATGAGATCACGGACGATAATAAAGGGTGAGAAATGCGAATATTAATGTCGAGGAAGTCAGAGGAGTTAAGTAGACGTAAGTCCTTCTAACGGCAGTCAAGAACCCGAAAGCGAGATTATCAAGAGCACTAGTCTTAGAAATGAGGCTCACCTGCTTGTGGACTCTCGGCTACTATGTACAGTACCGACATGAGCTTGCTCATGGATATAAAGTGGTAAGGTCAAAATTGTGGGGCGTCTAGGTCAGATAGCATCGACCCTAGGAAAGTAAGGTTTTAGTGAAGCGAAAAAGATTGAAATAAATGAGCACTTATTTAAACAAAATTAATTACACCCAGTACACCAACACTGGAATAACTCAACACAGAAAAACTTTTATTCAATATCAATAATTTCATAACGATTCAAATGTTACTTTTACAATATTGGCAGGAATCCCCACGGAAAGCCGCCTTTTCAAATTAACTACTAAAATATCCTTGACAAGTCTGACTAGTTTTTTTCAATCTCACGAATCTTTAACTTTTCTGTTGCTCGCCATTTTCGAAACTATTTATGTCCCTGGTGTTGATTTGAGACTTCCTTATATAGGGAATCTCTACTCAACTACTAATTTGATTGACGGAAATTTAAATTTAACTCCCGGGGAACCAGTTAAACAATTTACTTTCATCTTTTGGCCGCTTCGGCCGTTCCCATTGTGGGGTTAGTGGCCTTGACCCCATAACATAAAAAAACATTTTACGCCCGCCAAAGGTTACCCGTTGCTAGGCGACGTTGGAACTGCAACCACTGGTCACAGGACCGCCAAAGGTGAGTTCCGATGTCAGAACTGCTAAGGTTTAGTCCTATGTCGGGTTCAGCGGACTGCCGTTATAAGGTCTCTGTCCGTCTTATCTTTCAGGTCCTTTAATTACTTATTCATCATATTTACTCGTATACTTTAATTATCCATAATAAACAACATATCAAAATACAATTTTATTATATTATCGTCAAATGAGTTTGTTATGTTAAAACACAAATGTTTTCATGCTTATTCCATGGATTTAATCTACTAAATTTGGAATATTTAAACAACAAACATTTTATTTTAAGTTTAATAATAAAATAAAAATCATTTAAGAATAAATCAATATCTCGTTTAAAATCATTATTAATTTTTATAAAGTAGTTTTCAGTTTTTAAAAAATAATTATTAGTTAAGTTTCCTATTTTATAAAGTAATGGTATGTTATTTTGGTAATATTTATTAGTTTTTTGAAATTTTTTGTTAAAAAGATTTTTTAATTTTAAATAAAATATGTAAAAATAATCAATTACAAAGTTTATAAAGCAAGTTTCATTTTTCATTACATGTTTAATATTTAAAAATTGAATGTTTAACTTGTTAAAAAAATTGTCTGTGTAATTTATTGCCAAAATCGTCAATGGATCCAGGAAGAGGTCCAACAAGGGCATCAGTCAGAATGTTCATAAAGTGATTTGCATTTGTGTTTTCTAGAATATAGGATAATTGTGGTTTAGTATTAAATAACTTATCAGATCCGGATTTCTGCCCGGTACTATTCGTGCCAATCGCTGTCTGGCCAGGATCGCCTTCTAATGGAATTTCTTCTCCATCCCCTACATTTTCATCGCCGTATACTCTGCTTGTTGGCGAGCCTCCCGTGCCGGGTTTCTACCGGGTTCTCGCTTGATGGCGATACTCGGTAATTCAATCTCATCTCCGCGATCATCGGGCCGTCGAGGCAAACTTGGCTCTCCATATGTAGCCTAGGCGTATCCTTGGTCCCATAGCGCTTGCCTATATCGAGCGGCAGAAGCGTCTGGTATTTGGAGCGTCACTCGGGAGTCATCTCTCCATCCCCATACGGGTCTCTGCGATCTAAACAATTTAATTAAATAATGATTATCCTAAAATTGGCTTTCTGTAATTTATTTGTTAAATAAGGCAGTCGTGAGTATAAGGCCTAATGTCATCCATCAATTGGGGGCAAGAAGTCGTAATTATTTTAAATGAACCGTCATTTCAATAAAGGTGCATTACCTTGTTGCAACTTATTAGGATTTTTCCTCGTATCGATTTCGTTAAGTGACAGCTGGTTCCGGTGACCGTCTGCTGCCCGTTCATTGGTATCGTATAAACCCTGTAAACGTCTTTGGCTGGACATAATTTTGGTTATAATTTCTGAAGTTTGGGTGCGTATTTATGTCGTACGGGTATCAGTCGTCGTTGCCTGATTAGTCAATTTGTTCTGGTTAATTCTAGTTCATTTAGTTATCTTAAATTATGGATATCATGATATTTTATTCTTTCTCTTTTTAACTAGCTGAAAACCATTCTTAATTATTGTTTATTTATCTTATCTGGCTTATTTATTTCTCGGTTGATTTGAGAAAATCAATGCTTAGATTTCTTTGCCTGACTCACTACCGTTTCGTAATCTGTATTACGGTGAGTGAATTAATTTAGATCTCAGTTGATTATTTAATGTCATTATTTCTAGTTGGCTGACGTTCAAAATATAGTTTACCGATCGGAGATCTATTTCTCATTTCATTATTCTATTGCAAAAATCCTGGTATTGCAGATTAGTTGCTCTAAATTTTGTTATGTCATCAATGGTTGTCAAAACAAAACTCTCGCTTGCTGGCTACTCGCCTCATGGTTCTCTCCTCCCTCAGTTGGTCTATGGATATCCGATCCCTCTTCATCACTCCGTGGCTCTGGACGTACTGAGTAGTCAATGCAAACATGTCAACTAGTTTCGGTCGGTCGCTGTTCTTATGCACGTTTCGCTCAAGGAATTTCATCTTTGCGGTTATGATGAGTAAACAGATTCCATTACGATCGAACGCCTGCTGACTCCACCCCTAATGCGTGGCATTCTCTGTCAACGAAAACATCATGTATAATTTAATAAGCTGTGATCGAATTCCATATGTTCTTAGGTTCTGTCATGCTATTATGATATTTGATGTAATTTTAATCATTATTTTTAATAAACTACAATTACTTTGTTTTAGTTTATCCCTTTTCGTTACTTCGAATCAATGGTAATTATTTTTACCCATTTTTACTTATTTTCGTTAATTTAACTACTTATACTAAACTATGATTGTCTTCGTCACTTTCAATAACCTATCTCTAATTTCGTTATTAACTGTAAATGCTCTTCGTTGGTTTAGTTATTTTAGTTGCTTCTAATCATTGTATTTATCTTTGTTAACTGAGATAAAGTAGAGTTATCTTCCCGTCACATCGATATGTTTAATTACATTTTCCTGTTGATTAAATTATACTTATATTCATTACTTTTGTTTGGCCAGAACACAAACGGCCTTGTAAATTGTTAAAAATGAATTAGTAATACAAACGCAAATACAACATGCAAATTTAAAATCGGACCTATAAAACACCAACTAACCATGCTAAATTAAGAGAAAGGAAAACAATTAAATATAAAATCACGAAACAAAAAAATAAACTAAAATATTATCAAAGTGCAACAAGATCCGCACGAAATAAACATAACATGAGAACATTAAAATTTGACCAAAATTTGACGATTTATCAAAAATGCAAAAATTCATAAAAATGGAACAAAATTTAAATAATTTGAGTTGTAAACAATTCAAATTAAAAGTTAAAAAGAAAATTGTCAAATTAAATTATAAAAATTAAGAAAAATAAATTAGAAAATACCAAAAAATAACAAGGTCAAATTTTGTTTTACTAAATCAAAATTAACACGCAAGGTAGGGTCGTACAATAGGTATATATAATGATTCATTTTTACATAACTATCTCGGTTTTTTAGCCAAAAACTAGTTCAAAGCAGTTTTTTGAAGTCTTGAATCAGTAGAATAATTTTGATGTGAGTGAAGAAATGTTCAATGACTTTCTCCACGTCGCACCCAGGCAACCTCGTATGAGCTCTGTTTGAGGTGTCGGCGTGGGGAAAGGTTTTTATATGCGATGAATGAAGTCATGTATGCCAAAAATGAATATGTATTATGACAATTATAAGACAATAAATGATTAATTCAGCAAGTTTTTGTAGAAATTTTTCCGGCCCACAGCCACTCACACACCGCAAGTCAATAAAATCAACACACAACTCAGGCTGTGTAGGTGCAGTTTATCTGCCAATAGCCTGTGCCCGTAAAGGTTCTGGCGTGAATAACGCAGGGCCTAAACGTCAAATCACAACCGTTATAGGGGAAATTGGGAGGAAGGGAAGTAGTCTTTTGACTACTTCTCCGCCACTCATTTTCCCATAATTTCGACCCAAAATCTGTAAACACAACGGCTAAAAACCATAAACATTGAGTAGCTCGGTGAGCACTCTTAAAAATCTTGATATGAACACACTTATCCTAAGGTCAATTCAGAGGGAAGGAAGTATGGAATACATTCGGAAATAATTGTTATGTCAAACCGATGTTCTAACTCAATTTTAAATAAAATTAACTACGTAAAGTTTCACTAATTAAAATGACAAAACGATAGATCGGGACGGAGACTGAGAATTAACGATGTGAACGTAGAGGCCCCATTATAAATTAATACAATTTCCAAATAATAATGTCGCCAAACGCCCAATGAGGAAAATTAATCTGAGTAAATATATTATTCTATGAACCTTTTAATAAGAATTTGTATCATCAGTTTGCCCGGAGTTTATTTTCACCATAGCTACTTCACGCGTCGACTAAATCTATCCGTTCGAAATTTCATAAAATCACTCAAAAACGCGGACATATTATTATAAAAAATATTATTTTCCCAAAATGTGACCTGATCCCAAGTCAGAAATAATAAAGGGTAATGGATAGCATGACCCCGAAAATCAACGACAAATTAAATAAAAATCGTGTTAATATTGTATTTCTAATATTGTATTTAGACATGACTCTGACCCTAATCTGAATAATTCAATAGAAAGTCGAAATAACTTAGAGGTGAACTAATGGGAGATAGGATATGATTATAGACAGTGAGAACAGGTTACCAACTTGTAGGCCATTACCAACGGTGAATTCTCTCAATTAATCACACTAAAAATCCAAAAAAACAAATGAGATGGAGATATGTACACATATAAAACACAACAATAGCATTCAGTATAAATTACAATTCCCGAACGACGTCCGGATAACTGAGAAGGGGGGAGATCGACATCCTTGAACGGCAGCAGAGGCTGGCACGCTCATCAGGTTTATAACTCATTCCGTTGATTTCTGGAAAAGATTAAGTAGTCTAATAAAACGATAAAACGAAAAAGACCTAACCTAAAATTTTAGCTGAAAAACTACAATCTCGGAAAATTAAAATTAAATCATTAATAGATCGTGCATTAGATTAGAAGGTAGAAAAAAAATTAAGTCAATACGATCACAAGAACATGATCGACGTGGCGAGACACAGTTAATTCCAACAAGGAGTAGAAAACGACCACGTGGAGGAAGACATCTGGCGCAAGTCGATTACCCGTATTAGTAGGTGAGGTACACAAATTTGTAAAATTAATGCACATGCAGGCAGGTGGTGGAGAGAAAGAATTTGAGGACACACGCACACGGCAGAGGTAAGATATATGACATAAATAGACGATCAGTCAGAGAATTCACAGTCATGGGTATCATGAACAATAATCAACAAAACGATCCACGATCCAGGAGTCACCACTCACGCCATCCAGATACGGACGAAATTACAATGGAGCGAAGAACCGACGCCCAAGGAAGTAGGGATTTACATTTAATTAACTTTAATTGAAAAAACATTTATGTACCGCGATTCACCTACTCCGTGAGAAAAACGTTAATCAATCTTACTGATAGAAGGGTATCATAAATACCCAGGAAGACAAAAATTACATTCCGATTGTTGTTAAATAAATACTAAATGTCAGAATCCTGTTCTGATAATTTTTTATGTACACAAAAGTGAAAGGCCCACATAAAACTTCACATTAACAAATCGCCAGTCCCGAGATTAACCAGTGGACAATGTTCTAACCACTTTATAAGGATTAAACAGTAACCGATCAAATGCCTATGGCAGAGTCGACAAAATGATGCCACGTCTAAATAGCATGATAAACGCCCAAAACGTTTATCCAGTTAAAGAACCAATTGTTTCGACTGGTAGTTAAATGCACAACACATCCGAGTATCACCGAAGAGTATAGAGGCTCAGCTATACGTTCAATAGAATACCTTAGATCAATGAAAACACTCTGTCGAAAATGCCACTAAAGGCATAAAGTTTCACCGATGAAATCGAGCAAACTAACTCATGAATTATGATACTAGTCATTACGCTAAATGATGGTAATAAGATAAACCAGTTATGAGCTTTAAACGGACTCCGAGCGAGAAATAACCCAGGCTACCGTGTCGCAAACTTCCAATAGGTCATTAACTCGATAGGTATCTTAAATTAAGTCTATATTGCATATATATTAATTCATATCTTAACAATCCTACTCAATAGATTCATTATAAATTTAATTAATCCATTTTGCATATATATTAATCCTGTTTTAACGATCCTACTCGATAGATTCATGATAAATTTAATTAATTCGTTTTGCATATATATGGATTCATAGTTTAACAATCCTACTCGATAGGTTCACCATAAATTTAAAGCAAATTATTTGGCACATATGTTAATTTCTACGTAAATGATTCGACTTATTAGATTATTTATAAATTTAATGTTAGCCGTACTAACAGATTCCTGGGTGGACGAATCTCGTATCACGATGAGATTCCCATCCCACTCCGCCGCCAAATGTCGACAGGCGATGTGGGATGCAGGATATTCGATCTCCCCAGTGAGAGAATTAAGATTCGGGACGCAGGGTGAAACGGAGGACGTCGAATAACGCATACCTTCTATCGGTGGTGCGTTGAACCCGCTATGGGATCGGGCCTTAGCAGTTCTTATATGGCGCTCACCTTTGGCGATCCTATAACCAGTGGTTACATTACCAACGTTGCTTGGCAACGGGTAACAATTGGGGCAAGATGATAATTTTCATATGGGGTCAAGGACACTGACACCACCAAAAACCCCACACTTTTAATAAATTAGGATGAGTTTTGCCGTTTTCGAGGAGTTATCATTATGGTTGTTAGACTTACTATGTTTGATTAATTTCGCTAGATTTAGTATATTTAACTGTTCTCGTTAGATTTAGCATCTCTAATTAATTTTGTTAGATTTAGTGTCTTTGATTATTTCGTTGGATTTAATATGTTTAGTTTTCACGCTAGATTTAATATCTTTAATTATTACGTTAGAGTTACTTTCGTCACATCGATATCGAGTTTCCACCTCCCGAGCCTCTCAATTTTGATCCTAAGGAGTTTGTGTTCATATTAGAATTTACGAGTGCCCACTGGACTACTCGGTGTGATCATTTTAGCCGATTTTTAAAGTTGATTTTAGGACGATTTTTCGGGAGATGGGTGAAAGAGAGCCAGCCAAAAACTAGTTCTCGATCTTCCCACCGCCCCTATAAACGAATATAATATTTACGTTCGAGGCCGTCGTTACGCACGACGGAACTTTCACGGGCACACACTATAGGCGGAGAAACCGCACTTACACAGTGTGGCTAGTTATGTATGAGTTTATTAACTTGTGTATTGTGTGGGCCAGAAAAATTTCGACATTAAAGACTCATTCGTTATAAATATATATTTTCAAATCAACATGTTATTCATAGATTCATCCTTGGTTATTCATACATATACACGACAAAAGTATTCCCACATATACGATCAAGTAGGGTTTACATGTAAGGTGCTTGATTTCGTATCGTGGAAATACTGCCGAGAGTTCCTCCTGTTGGGTTCAGAGCCAAAATTAAAACAAAAAATTAAAATTAAAACAAAAATAAAAACAATGAAACAAGTCACTGTACACAAGCACGCACCACAAGAAAATACAAAAATTTAATGAAAAACATACTAATTAAAACAAATTAAAAACATAACAAAATTAAATAAAAACAAATAATTAATTAAAATTCGTAAAAAGCATACAGCTGCATACAGAAACATACGAAAAATAAAATAAACTGCTAAAACCTTGCAAAATAAGGTTTACAAAAAACACAGGCAGAAGTGGCGACCAGAAAACATATGATAAGGGCTAAAAATAATATCATAAGAAAATAATAAAAAAAAAATGAAATTCAACCATAAGGCAAATTATATATCAAAAAATAGAGAAAAATGTAGAAAAAATAATAAAAATAATTTAAGATTAATAAAATAATTAAAAAGCCCTAAAAATGGCGAAAAATCGTTCATTAGTCGCACACAAGCACAAAAACAGTATATAAACAGTGACAAATTTCATTATTTTAACTTATGCTTTTACAACTTATTGTTTGAAAACTTACTGAACTCATTCAAAATTTTTAAAGTGAGGATTTTTATTGTATTTTTAAAAATTTTTCTTTGAAAGTTAACATAATATTTGTAAATTTTGATGTTTGTAATATCTCTAATTACATGTTTTCACTATACTTTTATATATTTAATATTTATCTTTATATATTCGAGTCCCTTAAATTTATATATAATAAAAGTATCTCAATAGCTATCGATGGGACAGATTTAGGGCCGGCTGGTGGATTGAGTTCCCTAGTTGTGCTCGTGGGTCGCGCCTCATTGAAACCTCGGTAGTCCGCAGTAGGGTCTGGCAAATTTGCACAGGACCTCCACGCAGGGCATCGTTGAACGACTCGCAACGGCCGCTGAAAATCGACCGAGGCGAGCAGAAATTAAAATCATGGGAAGGGCGACCTCAGATAGGGGAATTAGCAAGGATCGCATAACGATCTCATAGGTATTTTCGATTTTTTCAAAGCTCGAAGTAAAATAATACAGGAATTGGGCAGAAGGGATAGGAAGTATCAATAAAACGAGAACGATAATGTATTAACGCAATAAATTGAGGAACTGTCAGTCATTTTTATTAGTCACGATAACATACACCGAACACAAAACCAAGCAAACGATAGTTGTCATAAACTTTCCACATAACTGCGCTACCATGAACCATCATACCGTGTAAAATGCATAGAACCATAGTACGTATAACATTCATGATTTTCCATCTAGGAAATGTGAATCGCGCGCAAAAAATGACTCTCAGAATGAGACTTAACCGCAGATGTGAAGAAATGTATTGCTAGATTCCGATAATTTAGTAATAGGCAATTAAACTCCATTCATATTGTAGCGACGATCATGAAAACCATTAGAATAGTGTAATATATCCAACGCTGTAGCTAAATCCGGAGAAGTAATTCCGTAGTAAATGAATTAAGTATAATGATGTCGGTCAGTTTTTGAGGGGTAGATTCATGCCCGTAGTATACGCGAGAGAATTCAGTCACCAAGCGAGGAAACCATAGGGAGAACAATCGATGATTTAAATCGTCAACCCTACAACAAATTAATTACTAATCAACGCGACATTATAACTCACTGTAGAAATTTTCATGTCCGATCAACATCAACTCTACCAACCACTCCAATAACGACTTATGTAATAGGAATCGAAGCGGAATCGTCCACCAATACCGCTGCCAACGCCATAAGACGTCAGTATAAGTTCTTAAGAAAACCCTAACTACATTACCGATAGCGGGTAAATCTAGTTACGAAATCGGCAATTACTTTACAATTATGATTGGATATCATCGTAGCACCACTGTTAATTACCACACTAACTTCACTGTCAGTAATTACTTGGAACATCCATGCTAACGTCATAGGACAACTACAAAGATTTTCGTAAGCAAATGTAGCATGAAATTCTAAATTTGGTATCGTTGGTAGAGCGAATTATGATCCCTTATCTCTGTATCGATATTATTACGTAACGAATGTTGTTGTGAACAACCATAATATTATCGTACCCAAATTATCTAAGTAACTACTGAAATCATTATTAATATTATTAAGGTTAATTAATTCCCTTACTAATTAATTCAATTATGCCCATTTTTATTAACATTAACAATCCTCATAATAATTAATATAGTTATTCCATTTTATTAACATTATTAATTCTCAATATAATTAATATAGTTATTTCATCTTATTAACATTAATAATTCTCTTAATAATTAATATAGACATTCCATTCTTATTAACATTAGTAATTCCTTCGACAATTAGTATAGGTACTATATTTTATTTAATATCAACAATTATTAGTAACGACTGATCATTAATAATAATATTCCTTTATGTACTCCCAAACATGGTTCGAGCTACCCAATATTTCATCGGTGCTCTTCGAAACGCGAATCAAACTGTCATTAGGACCCCAACCCCAAAGATCTTACCTGTTGACTACCATCGAACCCTTTTCTGACTGAATGTCTCCACATAACCTTACTTACAATAACTCCCCAGTTATTAATTTTCCTCTGTAACTGTTTCATCTCGGAACAACACCTTCCGATGGAAACAGCAATCTCAACTCCCTCAACATCAGCTCCTCAAATTCCCGAACCACCTCAAATCCCCGTGATCGAACCACGTTCAGGAGCGGCGCGTCGACGACCCAACCGAAATCATCGTCGTCGTGAGCGTCGCCGCATGGAGGCCGACCTCCTCAGAGAGACGGAGCCATCCAGCGCTCCGTATCGGATCGATGATCTCCCGCCAACTTACCAGGAGTTCGAAATCACGGAACTCGATCCCGATGTGCTCTATGCACCACCTGTGATGTTTCATTTACCGGCCCGTTCCATCCACATCAACCTGGTGGGTGATGAAATCGAACCCCCAGGAATAAATCGGGCTCTAGATCGATTAGGCCTGGATTTAGAAGAGATCGCAACGCTCACGGGCAACGTGCCTATGAATCTCCCTTCATTTGAAGAACCTGGACCCTCTACTCGTATCGAGGTCATCTACAATCCGAATCCTCCTTACAGGCCAGCGAAACGCAGATGTCTATCTACTGACATCGATGCTGACGAGTAGACTCAATACAACCAGATCAGGTCACCCCCCTTTGAAAAACTTCGCGAGGGTTAACTTCAACGTAACAATGTTTTTGGATTAACTTAATTCGGGAAATCTTGTAAAAACTCATCGCGTACTCATCTCATTGTGTTGTCTAACTATTGCTAAATCACTGTTATTGCATTAATAGAATATTATAGTTTTATTTTTCTCTTTGATTCAAGCGTGAGTAATTTGTTGAATGACAAGGGTAAAGCAATAGTAGCAACTTAATAATGAATCATAAGAAAGTCTAAATGAAGCCACTAAATGGTACAAATTACCCTCACGATTTTCAATTCAGATAGTGTAGATGCAGAGGGTTCAGTAATTGTATAATTTACAGGACGAGATGCGTAAGTCCTTCTATCGGTAGCAATAACCGGTTAAGCGAAGGTCCTTCGAGGAGTATCACTAGTAATAGCGCTCACCTGCTCGAATGGCATTCGGCTGTTGCGTAAAGTACCAGCATGGTTTCGATCATGGGTACGCAATGGTTATTCAAATCGTGCGGCGTATTGGGAAGAGAGGACCCTAGAATAACCGCGTGAGAGGCAGAACCTCATGGCATGAATAATTTGCGAATAAATTTTCCCATACGACCAACACTCCTTGTAAATTGAATAAAGTGATTACGATTAAAAGTCGTCACTTGGTTCAAGTGATTAAGTGTATAGTGTTTTTGTGTTAAAATTCTGTGAAAATGGATTGGTATATATACCTATTCTGTGACCCTAACCTTGCGTGTTAATTTTCATGCGATAAAACAAAATTTGACCTTGATATCACTTGTCTAATTTATTTCTAATTTTTATATTTTTTCGATTTTGTTTGACAATTTATTCATTAACTTTTATTTTAATTATTTCTGACTAGAATTATTTTATTTTTATTCAATTTATTCATTAACTCTTTTCTTTTTCCGTAAATTGTCAATTTTCGGTCAAATCTTTTTTTATTATGCTATTCTTATGTCAATTCGTGTAGATCTTGTGCATTTGTTAATATTTTAATTTACTTTTATGTTTTCCATTTTATATTTTTAATTATGTGTTTCTCGCATTTTGAGGTGGTTATTTGATGTTTATGGGTCCGATTTTAAATCTGCATGTTGTGTTTGCGTGCTATTTTCAATCCATTTAAACAAAACCTGTACTAGCCCAACACCATGGAGAAGACTGCGAAATAAATCACATTAGGGAATAATTAGTTCCCTTCGTAATTAAATTTATCTAAATTGGAGAATTTCTCCCTAATTTAATTAATTTGTTTTTGTCATTTTATTTAATTAATTAATTTGTATTTTCTTAATAACGTTTTCTAGGGGCCCAACTTAATTTTATATTATTATTTTTGTACTCGTCTCGTTAATTGGCATGGCACACCCATTTCCCTCGAAAAATATTAATTTTAATTTTTTGATTATTTGTAATTAATTATTTTAAATTTCCAAATTATTTTATTATTATTTTTTTGAAAATCACGTAACCCCAACAATATTCTATGATTGTTATAAAATATATTTTTGAATTTAATGGATATTAAATTAAATGTTACTGGCGACCATGCCGAAATCGCAGCACTAACAAGGTCACGACAAAAGCGGAAAATTGCGGAATCACTTCCAAAGAACATTCAAGAATTAATCTGCCTAGTGATGCAAAAGATTTCTGAAAAAGATGAAGATTCAAAGGAGTGGTTATTAATCATTGAAGAATTTGTAACAATAAATTCTCTCAACTTAGGAACAGCTTTTGATTTATTATTGTATGGGGATCTAAAGAGTTATGGGTGGTTTTTAAAGAAGCATAGAAGACTCCAGTGCCAGATGAAGATGTAAAAATTTAACATACACGAAACATATTGCTACAAAAGTACAATATTACTTATTAAATAAAAAATTTTGAATACTGTAAGTCATTTTAAGTTAAAAACTATAAATTTGGCTACAGTATTTATATGTTTTGTATGTGTGTGCGACCAATAATCATTTTTAAGCTTTTTGGGCCAATTTGAATGTTTTTTTATTTATTTTATTTAATTTACAAAAATTTAGTTTTTCTCTTATTTTTTTCTTGATTTTCGTATATTTTTCATATTTTTATTTTGGCTATATTTTTCGCCACTTCTACCTGTGTATATTCTACACCTTTTTGTAAGGTTTTGGCAGTTTTGAAGAATTATGTAATATCGATTTTATAAAAATACGACAAAGAAAAATTTCAAAAAATTTTGAAAGGAAAAATATTGACTAGAAATGCATTTTAGAAATAAAAAAAATAACGAAATTTAAGCAAAAAATTTTAATTGGTTTTAATACACTAAAAATGAACACAAAAATACACGCGATAAATTTCGGTAATTTTAACCTTTTGACAAAAATTTGCACTCTGCAAGAACTCCAATACCAGGATCAAGAAATTTAAAGCAAATCGTCATTCCATTTTATTTTTAGTTAATTTATTATCGATTGATACAAAGCTCATGAGGATGCAAAGACACCGCAGTTGCGGAAGAACCTCGATCGACAGATTCAACAATTGTAATTTTTTATGGTTGTTTAAATGTAAATTGTAAATTGACTTTTTTTAAAAAATGAATTTGTAATTAAAGTGGTAATTGACTTTAGCTGTTTTAAAAATGTTTAAATATACAATTCTTTCATCAAGTTTTAGAGCTCCACACTTTCGTTTATAAATAAGAAGAGTACTGAGAATTACATTCTGAACTAAAATTACTCAATTTGAATAATGTCAGTGATTTCTTATATCTTATTCTGGGAATGCTGATCGTAAACATTTACTAGTATTTCAACTGTAACCTGTTGAATTGTGCGAAATGAATATATGTTTGAATACTCGCTTCGCTTATTATCCGTATTATACTTATTGTTGGTGTACTGGGTGAAATTAATTTGTTTAAATCCATTCCAAGTTTACTCAAACTTATTTTCCTGAATCGAGATGCCTTCTTTTCCTAGGGTCTATACTGTCTCACACAGACTCCCCACAATTTAAATCATGCCACTATACATCCATGGACAACCTCATGTTGGCGTTGTGTATATCAGCCGAGAATCCCACAAGCAGGTAAGCACTATTCCGATTACTAAACCTTGTGAAATGCTCGCTTTGGGGTTCCTAGAAGAACTTACGTCGCCTCAATATTCTTTTCCTTTCGTTGTATAGTTGCTGTTTTCTTCCTAACCTGCCGATATTCATCATATGTACACACCCCAGAAATTCATTCCACCAGTTACTTTATAAAAATTGCTTAAATACTAATATTTAAATTTTATGTTGATTTGTTAATCGTAAAAATTTCTAAATTAATTCAATTTAACTTTAAGCCGCTAAATTCAAAAATTTTCGACCGATTTTATCTAGAATATACTTACGGCCTGGTTTAATTAAAATAATTAATTAAATTATTAAGATATTCACGGCAATTTTATTTACTATTATCGTTAAAGTTCCAAGAAAAGAAAACTAAATTAATTTTACTACTAAAATTCACTCATTAATCAACCTTTCCTTAAATTTTTTATTTATAGCGTAACACGAATCCAAAATGCATTACTAAGCCACAATTTTTATTCCCAATTTGATATTGTTTGGCATTCTCACTTTAGTATTAGGAGTAAAATTAAGTATTGCCAGGGATAGGCTCTTTCGCCTTAAAATTATTATATTAACTATCCTATTGATGACACTAAACTGTGACGTACAAAATAATAAAAATAAATTCTAAAATGATGTTTTAGTGACGTCACGAAATAAAATTACTAAAAATAGATTTTAGCAATTTATTTTAAAAATACTTCATCAAGAAATTACTAAATTAGAGTTCTTGACGTCAATCTAAAAATAGTAATTATATTAATATTTAAATTATTAATTTTCAATATATAAAGAGGAACACTTTAGCGTTGGAGGCCGATCCAAAAATACGCGAAACCAAACTTACATTTGAAATTTGGAATAAAGAAATTGAAGTGATTGAAAAACAAGGAAGTGGTGCAACAGCAGGAGATTAATTATTAAAATTCGCTAGTGGGGATTAAATACCAATTGGATTGAAGAAAAAAGAAGGAAAGTAGACAAGAAATCAATTCCAGAAATCAATTCAAGATATTCCAAAGATTTCCAGTTCGATTTAAGAGGATACTTTTATCCTGTTTAGTTGGTATTTGTTATTGAAATTAATTTAAAAGTTTTAAAGCGGATTCTCTAATCCGGCTTATAATTAACATTAATTAAATTTAATTTGAAAATTACCCAAAGCAGAAGACAGCTTTCGTGATATTCGGGGAGCGCCAAATAAACTTTAGTTTTTTTGTTTCATATTTATTCTTTTTATTTGTTAGTTTTAGGTGCCATGGATATCCGGAAATTTTTAAAGCCTCTCAGGCAACCACAGCAATCAACTTCAGATATTGAAGAAATAACGTTAACTCCTGTCTGTAAAAAAAGGAAAACGGATGCTGCTGCTTGTTCAACAATCTTATTTTGCGGAACAAATGACTTGGAAATTCGTGGGAAAGATAACACCAGAGGAAATGTTGAACAACTTTATTCGTATCGAATTGAGAGGAGGAGACAGTATTTTAAAAAAAACCATTTTGATACAGTTGCTAGAAATGCTCGGTACACATCACACCGAACGCAGAATGATTTAATCAATTTGTCTGAACATGCTCTACTAAAAGATATTGTAATAGCTACTAACAATCCTTTGGGTTCTCGATCATTGCAGATGAAACAGCAGATATCTTAAGAACATAAAAGTTATCACTGGGAGTCCGGTTTATAGATACGTCTAGTCAGAAGGCTATGATTCGTGAGGAATTCCTTGGACGCCGCCATGATATCTGATTGTATTATTCAACATTGCAAAAACATTTGACCTTAATAATCTGCTGGGTCAAGGTTATGATGGGTGCTTGATGATGGCCGGAAAAGAAAATGGTGTTCAGGCAAAAATTCGAAGTATTTACCCCAAGGCTGTCTTTGTTCACTGTGCCTCGCTTAGACTGAATCTCGTAGTAAATGATCTTAATAATGTTGCAGTGATACGAAATACTATTAGTACTATCAAAGCAATTATTACATTTTCTCGTGAAAGCCCAAAAAGGGTGTCCTCTGAACCAAATATTCCTCTTCTGTGAGACAAGTATAAAAGTATTCGGATTTTTTTAGTAAATTTGAAGATATTTATTGTCAACTTCAAAATTTTTTGATTGCATGCAAGTGGAAATAAACGACAGGCTGCACATCAGTTATATTGTCCAATAAAGTCCAGCACGTTTTTATTTTGTCTCAATATTGTTTTGCAGTACTCTGTCACACTGGAACCAGTTACTCAGGCTCTTCAAGTTGTTCAAGTAGATGTTCCAAATGTCCAACTGCAAGTTCAAAACATGCTTGGTGTAGAAAAACTTCACCGAGGTGATTCCGATAACTATTTCAGGGATATTTTTGATAAAACAGTAGAACTCGCACAGAAAATGGATATTGAACTGATTATCCCAAGACAGTGTGGAAGACAAAAGCCTCGAAGTAATCCTAGAATCATAAGTGTTGAAGAGTACTTCAGACAAGCAGTTTACATTCCATACATAGATTCTCTAATTAACTCAATGGAGAGTCGATTTTGTAAAGCCAACAGTGCACAATTTAACTTAGCGTTGCTACATCCTTCGATATTGTGCAAACTGAATCGTCAACAGTTTAAGGATATAATGTATACTATTAATCAGGTATACCACATTGATAATTTTGAAACTGAAGCCTTGAGTTGATTTAATTTTAAGCCAAGATTTTATTGACTTGTTATCTTTTACAAAGTTTTATTCGATTGTCAGGTATGCCTTACTAGTTTTGCTAACATTACCAACAACAACATGGATGGTGAAGCGATCGTTCAGCAAATTACGTCGTGTAAAAACATGGCCTAAATCTACAATGTTAGATGAACATCTGTCTGGTTTATGCATGTTAAGTGTACAGAGACAAAGTGAACTGCAATAAAAAATACAAAATTGTAGATATGTTTGGTAGCGATAACAGACGACTCCAGTTCTTGTTAAAAGAATAAATTCTATTTTAAATTTATGTTGTAATATTTTTTTGTTATTTACATATATTGTGTTAATAAAAAATTTGTTGCTACAGTATGCCATTCGTTACTACAGTGCCCTGTCCCTTTCGTTCACCATACAAATACGCTACAGTAAATTAAAACTACATTAAAACATTACTACAAATATTTTGCCCCCCTAGAAAATATTTTGCGGGCGTGTATGTCCGGTAACAAATAACATATGAAAAGTAGACATGGAAACGATCGGAACGAGGAAAGGGAGTAAATATTAAAAGTTTGCATAACAGATATTATATGCTAAAATTTTATCATTTCAGTATTCACTTTTCATTATTATTATTATATTTCCTTATTATTGATATTATAATTTGGTAAGATTTCTTGTCATTATTTTATGGTTAACTCATCATTATCTTTTGTTTCATATTCAGCATTAATTACTGCTATTATTATAAGTATGCAAAAATTATATTCACCCTTATTTTTAATCATCATAATATTACTCTTATGAATATCATTTCATTATTTCATGCATCTTAGTTTAATTTATATTTTTATTTCGGATATATTGAAGTTCGGATATCAATAGTTGTATTATGATCTGATTTATCGTTATTTTTACATTATGAACATTATCATTGTCAAGTTCTGATGGGAATTCTATGATTTTGCTTTAAATATCGACTTCATAGTTCATTATTAGTATTATTATTATTCTCATCAATATCAAGATTATCATTATTATTGCTGATGTCGAAATTTAGGTTATGGATGAGGACCTTAAGACGAGCTGATGTACGTTAAATAAAATGATTATATTAATTATTAGTAGATTATCCACTCATAACTTATAACACTTGTAACTTTAAAACAAACTTTTTATAACTTGATCAACTTTCAACTAGAATTGAAGTATTTATTTTGTTGGTAAATATATTTTTTATCATGAATTTTATTGTTTTTCCTTAATAATATATAATTAATTAAAAATCATTAACTCTTCTCAAAAATTTTTATGGATGTTCGATTTTTGTCAGGTCCCAAAACTTTAACTATTATTTAAAATCAATTTATATATGAACCTTAGATGGATCATAGTTCCAAACAGCAGTAACTTTCTGGCTTAACAGATATGAAGTTACTCTTAGTAGACTGAATACGGTCACTTCCATTCACAGTTCACTAAACGAAAACGCAGTCCATTGGTCGGAAACTGGCTAAGGTTTACAAATTCGTTTGCTTAAGTCAGCACTAATTAAAATTTGATTAATCAAAATGAATAGCGCAGCATAAGGGAATCAGGTAATTATGAACATTTTATTGTACATTTTAAAGCCTACTGAATGTTGACTGGGCCGGATAATACTGAAATAAATTCCGATACAAATATATCTGGGCTTTCTGGTTTTGTAGAAAGATTAAATTAAGAATAACATCGATTTAAGTGAATGAGAATACCTAAGAACGACGATATAATTGTTAACGTAAAGGAAATCTGGACGACTGACAGATCAATCTATAGGAGTACGTGCACTCAGCAAGTGTCGATACATGAATTTCATGTGGATTTTGTTTTAGTTCGTTGACATACCCATCCCACGTGTTATATACCACCGCTTTCTTTATATCCAACCAGCAGAAGTTCAACCACTTGAACTGAAAACATTTTCGCGTCTTATTAGGGCGAACTACCGTAAGAACTTAGCTCGCAGCACAAAATTACTGAAAACTAAAGTGAGGCCAAAGGCCGACAACTAAACTACCGACCCGAGAGTTAAGTAATTAGCAAAATCTGCAGATGTCATATATCCACTCATCAATTTTTCAAGAACTTCAAAATTAGAGGATTATAGATCTAACACCCAAAAATAGATACATGAGAGATAAGACAATTCAACACTACTACAGTACCCAACATTCTCAAAGATTGATTGATCGATGACCAATGATAAGCCGAACGTATATGAAAATTAAACCAATTAAAAATTAGCAAAGATAAGAATTCAGTAATTCAAGTTTTGTGACGATAGTACATTATGCATACGACCATTCCATAGTCCAAGTTTTATATTATACGTAACCATTCAAACACACAGGTTTCATCTCAATAATACATTCGACCCGATAATCTAATAATTTCAAATAATATTTCGATACTATTACACCCCTCAAAGTCTGAATAGCACATAATTTTAACAGCACCATTCTTACATAAACATTTTATTCAATCTGCCTCAAACCAGATCAAAAAGCATTTTCTCAACTTACATCATTAACTCTTCTCAAAATTTCTTATCTCTCTTTTCATTTATCATTTAGCAAAATTGCAAAATCTAAGCCACCGACCAATCTCAATGAATCACGAAGTCAAAGTCACAAGCTTGCGAGAAGAACTATGCAAGACCAGGAATAAGTCACCGGAACGTGGTTTCAACTAGGGACTGGAGAACTTTGATTCGGTCCAAAGTTTAGACCCTTCGGCACTATTCAAACTTCGGCTATGAACCTTGTACGATCCAAATAATAAATAATCCGAGTCCTATACAACAGCGCTTGTGCAAATTCGAAAACTTGTATGATTTTATAATTATTTTATGACACATTGCATCACAGTAATATTTCTCCAGAAGTTGGGTGTATAGTAGGTATTTTTCATCGTTGTAGGGGCTACAAAACACAAAAAAGTTAAATTATTTTCGCGGTCCAAGTATTTGGTTCGACTTCGGATTCGACAAATGGTAATTTTAAATATTCGAACTTCGGCAGAAACGTCACTTCAGCATGCCCGTAGTTTGAGCCCGTTAAGTAAAAGGACTACAATTGCGAAACCTCCACCTAGCCCGGAGGCATGACGATTTGATTACGGAAAATCAGAGCAGCGTCTGGTAATATCTGACCAAAGCAAATTTTTTAGGGAGGTTTAATTTGAAATCAAGGTGTAATTGAATTTTAACTATCAACGACTTGTGCTAGCAAATAAATATTACTATTCATATTTTCATTGGGAACGAATAACTAGTGAGGTGTTGTTGCTGTTGGGCCAGTACAAGATTTTGTTTAAATGGATTGGAAACAGCACGCAAACATAACACGCAAAATTCAAAATCGGACCCATGAACATCAAGTAACCACCTAAAAATGCGAGAAAAACATAATTAACATATAAAATAGTAAAACATAAAATTAAATTAAAAATATTAACAAATACAACAAGATATGCACGAATTGACATAGAAATAACACAATTACAAAAAATTTGACCGAAAAAGTGACAATTTACGAAAAATTAAGAGTTCATGAAGAAATCGAACAAAAATAAAATGATTCTAGTCAGAAATGATTAAAATTATTTGTTAATGATTAAATTGTCAAATAAATCGAAAAATAATAAAAAATTAGAAATAAATTAGACACATAATAGCAAGGTCAAATTTTGTTTTAACGCATAAAAATTAACACGCAAGGTTAGGGTCACAGAACAGGTATAAATACCAATCCATTTTCACAAAGTTTGAATCACTTTTTCACTCAGTGAATAATTACTATTCAGGAGAACATTTTCAGCAGTAGAAACAACTCTCGGCAACTATTTCCACATCACGAACCCAGTATCTTATAGGTAAGCTCTACTGATTCGTGCATGTGGGAATTATTTGCCACCTGATTGTGTATGAATGAGATGAACCAATGGTCAACTATGTTTTTACTGAAATGCACCAATATATGTATTCGAAAACGAAATCTTTTTAATGAGTCGAAATTTTTCTGGCCCACAGCCACACATCACACAAGAAAGTAAAATCAAAACACAACTAGTCACACTGTGTAAGTGCGGTTTCTCCGCCTATAGTGTGTGCCCGTGAGAGCTCTGTCGTGCGTAACGACGGATCTCGAACGTAAATATTCTATCCATTATAGGGGCGGTGGGAAGATTGAGAACTAGTCTTTTGGCTGGCTCTCTTTCACCCCTCTCCCGAAAAATAGACCTAAAATATCTAATTACAAATCGGCTAAAATGATAACACCGAGTAGTCCAGTGGACACTCGTAAAATCTAACATGAACACAAGAACCTTAGGACTAAATTGAGGCTCGGGAAGTGGGGACTTGAATTCGAGACGACGTAAATAAATTAATTTAAATAAAATGATGAAATTGTAACTAAATTCATGACTAAAATATACAACGAAAAGGAGTAATTTTTGTAAAGTAATTGAAGTGTAATTAAGTGATTAAATAAAATCAAATCCATAATTAAACTACTTATGTAACAAAAAGAAAGGAAAATTTTTAATGTTCAATGATTGAATTATCCTCCGATTAATCCAAGCTAATAAAATCCATGAATCTGAAGCCAGAGAAATGGCGTAAGAAAACTGAACCTTACTAAATTGATGGATAAAAATGGCAAATGATAGAGCAGAAGTAACTAATAGATCAGCTAACCTTTCGTAAAATGATCAGGAAATTAAAGTAGTCATCATTGTTAAATTGTAAACCAGACTAACGATCGGATTTGATTTCTTTGACCAATTAAGGAGTAAAGATATAATTCATAGATCAAAGGATAATTTTTTGATTTGAAATAATATAATTGCACTATAGATAACAAATAAAAGGCAACAAAAATAATAATATTAAACCGAACCTGGCGTAAACAGATAACCTAATAGTAACGATTCGAAAAAATGTAATAAATATCATAATAATTCTAACCGTAAAAATGCGATAAATTAATAATAGTAAACATCAGGACCCAATCCATAATTAAAAGATGTAAAGGATCAATTGTCACAAATCAGCAATAAATAATTGTATTTCATAACCTCACTGATAGAAGTGAATACCGTAAATCGATAACAGTTAAGTAGGGACCATAGATGAATAAAGAGTAATTGTAAAAAAACTAACTCCCGATTAAATTGGCGATAGTAATTAAATCATAAAATGAAAAAATATAGACCCTTACGTCATGAGACAAACATCGAACTATGAATAATATCACGAACATTCAATAACGAAAAATAACAAAGTTAAATTAAATTTCAAAATTCGAACACCACGACAGTATCCAAGATTTCAACTAAGAGTATACATCGATTAACGAAATATAATGGCCTTCTTCGTGGCGAGTAATTGAAATTAGATATCCCGATCGGATACATCCTCAGGAATAAACGGAGTACGATAGAAGCCTTGATAGAGTTCGGGCCATCGAACAGGAGAATAGCTCAAAGGTACATCCGTTGAGAATCTCACATTCTTAGTTAATAACAAGTTTACAACAACGTGATCTAGCAGAATAATGACGCACAATTAAATAATTTCCACGGCGACATGAACAATTGATTCACAGATAAGTCATAGTCCGAATTTTGACATATGAGTGAACAGAGCTATCTAGATTATAAGACAATGATGCCGACCTAATGACAAGTATCAGGTCATAGTTTTAATGAGATCGGAGCCATCGCAAATGAATTGAACATTAAATAAACAACTGTCATGAGGGCCAATTCGTTCATCGATCCAGCGGATTTGTAAAACGATAAGATGATCAGTGACGTCATTGATAACTATAATGACTTTCACCGACAAAAATTTAATTAACAATAAATAACATTTGAAATAGGCAACAATTTCGAGATTAACAGATCAAAGAATAACAACATTACGAATCAATAAAGACAAAGTTATTTTCATTTCACCCACGCCACCCCGTCATAGCAAATAGATTTATAACTATAAAAAGACTAACAAAAACTACACAAATCTCGATGGACCCTCAATTAGCAAGTACCGATTGTAGATGCAAACGAACCAGAGATCCTCTACAGGGACGAATCTCGAGGAACGATACTCGAATTCCGAGTGGGGAGAGGCAACAAGGTACTTTCGTACTTCACATTTTCTTTCTCTTGCCTTTAACTAAAATTAACCCCTTTACAATCGTACTGTTGGAAAAGATTAGGTTACAAACTTCCACAGTTTTCACGAACAGACATTTGTAAATATGAATCATAACTAAATCTATCATGTATTCAGATCGCAGAGACCCATATGGAAGTTGGAACGATAACTCCCGAGTAACTCTCCAAATTCCGAGCGCTTCCGCCGCTCGATATCGCCAAGTGCTGTGGGATAACGGATACCAGTTATCCACTTATGGAGATTCAAGCTGGCCGCGCAGATCTGAATATCAAGCCGAGGAAGTCGAACTACAGAGCATCGCTATCAGGCGCGAGCCCGGCAAAAATCCAGCGCGAGAAACCCGCCAGCGAGCCGAATTCACGGCCATGAAGATGGAGGAGTTAGAGCGAAAATATCACCGGAAGGCAGTTCTAGCCAGACAGCGGCTAGCTCAAGTGAACCGGGACATAGCAAGTGGAGCTATCCGAAGTACAGATGGTTTCCCTCCAGAGTATGGAGTTTCTTTCGAATTAGATGATCCAAGGCTACTACAAATGTCGGCACCAACTAAACTGGTGTTGCCAGAAAGGCTACTTCAGTCAACGCTCAGGAATCGACTTGGATCCCGCCTAACCGGGGATCACACGTACGCTAGCAGACATCCCCAATGGAACTTCAATAACAAAAATCGAAGAAACGCACGTTTTGATGACCCAAAATGAACTGGATAAATATATTGATTAGTTTTTTTTTCAATAAATGTCGATGTTTTACTTGTTATTCCATCTTTAGTTTTGATAATTAAATACTTTTATACCCGTATAAATGCATGATATAAGTTCCTGACCTTTCCAGTAAATTTTTAAAATTTATAAACCATAAATAATGTAGAAAGGTAAAACGTTTTTCGACTAAGTTTTGATCAACCAGAGGGTTCACACGAGCTATTTGAGACGCCTGAGAAATGGCCGTTAATGTACGATATTGACCATGAAAGTAATTCAGAGAAAGGGCCGATAGGATTAAGTTAACGTTGTAGATGACAAATCATTAAATATTTTAATTTTAGAAATGGAAGCCACGAGAATAATACATCGAGAATTAAAAGAACTCAAACGAGAAAACCAGCATCTACACCGACAACTCTTACAACAAAGTCGAGAATTACAACAAGTGAAAGTCACTTGGGCCGAACGAGCAAAGACGAAAACGTTATACCAACGCCTTACCGCAGCACAACAAGGCTGGAAGGATGAAAGAGGATTAAATCAAGCGCAACGGACGCAAATCAAAGGATTGGAGGTCGCCCTGTCGGCGTGCCAGGAGGGAAGTGCAGTGACTTACCCTATGGTATTCGCTCCAGCACAATTGGCCTATCGCGACCAAGAAAAATCCCAATCGACTAACACGAAACCTCGATCGCATGCTAGACCAGGTCGAACTGAGCGGTTGCGTCGACGCGCCCAAGGAGTGGCTAAATGCAATAACAACCCCATGCCTGTTGATAACTAAATTCATTTGATAATAAATAAAATCGTTTTAGTTTATTATGTTGTTATTTGTAAGAAAATATAGAGAAGAGATTTATTAAAGAGAAAGTAATAAAGGGACCTGAAACAGAAGACGGACATAGGCCTTCTAACGCCAGTCCACTGAACCCGACATAGGACTAAACCTTAGTAGTTCTGATATCGGAGCTCACCTTTGGAGGTCCTGTGACCAGTGGTTACAGTACCAACGTTGCCTAGCAACGGGTAATCATTGGCGGGAGCAAAACTATTTTGTATGTAATGGGGTGAAGGTCATCCACACTACCAACCCCACATTGCTAAGATCTTTAAATACTGTAATTATTGTTCAAAATCCTCAGTCTACAGACATTTTGAATGTAGTTAAATAATTGATTGTGAATTGTGTATATTGTGTAATTTTTAGGGATCTTATGTAAAAAGAATTTTAAATTTTAAATTTAACTTTTACAATTTTATTGTTTTATAAAAGGAATGATAATTTTTATGTTTCTTTAAAAGTTAATATACAAATTTATTTTCTTAAAATTAAAATAATTCTATATTGTTTGATACAGTGTGATTACGATTGTTATTGGTTAATTAGTTTAAATTTTCTTATGTTGATTTAGTTAATATTAATGTGATTTCTAGCCTGAAGAAGACTGATAAACGGTCGAAATATCAAGTGATTTGTTGTACAAAATGTATAGTTGGCGTTTTATAATTATATATATATATATATATGGTTGGGTTTTTAGTCAAAATCTTCAAAATAAAAATCTTCTCAAACTTGGGAAATATTAATAAGATAATTATATTCAAGCAATTACCAATATTTAAACCCTATATAGATAAAGATACACGATTAAGAGCTGAGTCAAAAAATGAGATGCATAGGAGATTTGTTTAAATTATAATAATAGTAGATAATATGATAAAACGGATGAATTTGCGGACGTAATAAAGTTGAAATTATATATGCTTTAAAGCAAACCTTCAGAATATCCATCAAAATAGATGGTAACCTCATTGCTAAACATCTAAATAAAGATTTTATATGTTTCGACCCAACTGCATTGGTCAATCTATCTAAACTATGGACATACGAGTTCCAATAAATAAAAATGAATAGATAGACATCAGTTTAATTAAATGAATATAAAAAAGAGTGAAACTAACAATTTTTTCTTAGAAATAATTTTTTTGAAATTAAATGTAAGGATGAACTGCAATGTGAATATTTTATTCAAATTGCGAATGAAATAGTTTATTACAACATTTATTTGGAAAAATGTTGAGATACTCGCATATGATAGCCATAGTTGGCCGTTTTGTGTTCAAATAAAATTTGCTTCTTTTATTTTTTTTATTACAAGGAATGAAATTCGGTTTTGTTTTCATTTTTCTTATTTTTAATATTTTGTTAAAATTAATTAAGTTAGTGATCTTTATTTTTGTGATTCAGTATGATGTAAGGAATGATAACCTAGGGATGGGAGACGTGTAGAATATAATGAATGGATGGTTTTTTTATAATTATGCGCAAGAAAAGTCGACCAGTAGTGCCCGATATATATTATGTTGGCCAGATCGATTTTAATTAGGTATTAACGTTAGTAATGAATGATTGCATTTTATAATCTAGAAGCTGTTCCACTGAAAATAATATAGAAATAGTGAATTCTCAAGAGTCAAGAAACTTTATTAAAGAATATGGCGACCGATAAAGGCACAGTTGGTTCCAAAACCTTTACAGGTCGAGATCCAACTGTAAAAAACAAGGATAACCCTAAAAACTATTATTTATATATTTATTAAAAGCAAATATTTAAGCATAATTCAGAGGATGCATGAGATGATTGAACTTGCCTTCTATGTTTTGGCAATAAGTATCGACATCTACTTTTGTATTTGTTATTTTCTGGGGAAATGAGATTGACAACTGTTAATATTAAGATTTTTGCGACCAACCTAAAGCCAGTTCGCGACCTACACTATGAGAACCACTTGCTTAAAGGAACAAAGCATGATACTATACCGATAAATTACTGCAGCCAACCAAAATCCATGACATAGCAAGATTCTTCATATCTGGCAGAATAGTATTAATTGGACGTTCATTAGATAGTTTATTGATTTAATGTGATGTCTGAAGTCAATAGAAATAAAAATTTGGTACTAAATCATAAATGTTATTAGAAAATTTATTGAGTGAAATTGAGGAAGGATCATTATTAATTCATTTGAATGAATAATCCGCAATGGCTGCAGTTAATTATAAAGAGAGGAAAAATCTGCTATAGTAAAGAATTTATATATAAATATAAATTTCACCGGAATCTTTAACTTGTTCTATGTCTTTCCATAATCCAGTAATTTCAACGTGTCATCAGTATAACAAATTACAATATATAAATCAAGCATTATTTATATTTAAAAATTATAATATTAATTTATATATTAAACAATATTTGTTAGATGAAATTTACCAAAGATTACTGCTTTAAATTTTAGTTCCCAGTGCTCAACATTTTAGGTTTTCAAAATATTTAAAATTGAGTCATTAAGAGACTATTTACTTTCTTATGACTTTTCCATAATGCATTGAGTTCTTTCTAATTGCAATGAATAGTTGGAAAAAATATCTCTGCAGTGTTTACTAAACATGCTTTATTTGTTCTAATTTTAACTGAAATTGCTATGAAATACAATTTACGAATTCATATTTGTACCTGTTAATCTAATTATAATGCATTTATTGCTTGGAGTATGGCTTTATTGGCATCTTTAGGAAAAGCGGCTACAAAAGCAGACATCATAAATCCATTTTATTGCTTAAAATTCAAAGAAACGAAACTTAATAAAGAATAATAATTAGTTGCATAATATTAAAACAATGAATCATTTGCAAAAAATAGAATGTTATAATACATATTTCTCAAAATTACGTAATTTTTATATAATATTATCTCTATGACAAGTAAATTTAAATGAATCTAATTACATAAAATATTTTCACAGAATATTGATTACCAAAAAAGTTAAATAATTAAGGTTTTTCTTACTAGTCATAATTTTAAGTGTTTTGATAAATTTGAAAATATTGATTAGTTAACATCAATTAATAAAAGAAAAAAGATATTAATTTTAAAAGTTATTCATTATCTAAGTGTTGTTATCTAAATTTATAGATAAGTTATAATAGTTCAGATATTTTAAATTATCGTGTTAAAATAAGTAATTTGGTGGGCTTCTGGGTGTTGATATTTTGAAGCTATATGGCTGTTACACAGACAACCTAATACAAATATCTTTCGCTTACCACTCGGCATCCGTTGCTAACAACGTTGGAACTGAGTTCGAGTGGGTGGATCGTCCGCAAAACGTGAGCGCTATTGCGAATGCTATAACTGACCGAACGATCCATGTGTCCAATGAGCTGCCGATAGAAGGCCTGTGCTCGATTTCAATTTTTAGGTCCCATTACTCTCCTATCTCCTTCAAATGTTAATACATATTGTTATATCATTTATCATTACGTCTATCCCCACAGTCCTTCTTATCGTTGTCCGTATTGATGATTTTTCTATGGCCTGTAAACCTTTCGTTATGTTGAACATCGTAACAGTATCTCTCTTATCCTTATCCCTATTGTTGGGCCAGCACACAAATGGCCTTGAGAATTGTTTAAATGCATCAGCAATACAGCACGAAAACCCAGCACCAAGATAACCTAAAATACAATATACAACAACAACTAAACACTCGAAAATCGGAGGGAATATAAATAAATATAAAATCAAAAACATAAAAGTAAAATAAAATAAATACAAAATGCATCAAGAACCACACGAAATTTACATAAAAAATAACATAATAACAAGAAAATTTGACCGTAAAATGACCATTTATATAAAAGTAAAAATTAATGAATTAAATGAATAAAAATAAAATATTTTTAGCTGAATAAATTTATTTAAAAAATGTTAAAAATAAATTACCAATTTAAATTAAGAAATAAATAAAAATTTAATTTAGATAGCACAAATAATTTCAAAGTCGAATTTTGTTTAATCGCAATAAAATTAACACGCAAGGTTAAGGCCAAATAATAGGTATATATACCGATGTGTTTTCACAAATTTTCAGTCTTATTTTTCAGAGAAAAATTTTCTAGTAAATCTCGAGTTAGTGTGCATAGCTAGATGAGAGCCGTGCATTCAGCCAATTAACTGTGATAAGAGTTTTGGCTGAACACGTCAACTCTCAGATAGTACACGAGTATTGATCTATGTGATGAATTAATAACGATTTTATGCAAATTTGTTTGATCGATACTACGAAAATTTTTGAAATGTTATTAACAAGTTGATTTTATGCCAATTTGTTTGATCGATACTACAAAAATTTATGAAATGTTATTGACAAGATGATTGTTACTATGCAAAGGGATGAATTTATGAATGCCAAATAAATATTTTAAAGCCACAATTTTGTGCATTGAAACTTTTACTCGACTATTACGGTAAATTTTATTTATTTTCTTTTCCGGCCCACAGTCGACACATATCACAAGCTATTAAAATCAAATATACTATCGCAAATCGTGTAAGTGCGTGTATTATCGCCAATGATTTCGTGCCCGTGAAAGCTCCGAGGGTAAATGAGTAGTCCTTTGGCTGCTCCTTCATCATCCGTTCCCTGAAAAATTGACATAAATTTTTTAACAACAATCGGCTCAAAATATCTAACACCGAGTAGTCCAGTGGGCACTCATTAAATATGAAATGAACATACATATATCTTAATGACAAAGAGAGGGAATGGGTAGCGGGGAAAATTGCGGAATCGTTGCAATAGTTAAAATGAATAGCCATCGGAAAAAGATTAATCCGAACAACTTAAATCCTGAAAAACAATGTTTTTAAATGATATATAAAAAATTAAATAAATATGTTGAATTGAAACGGTAAAATAAGGGCAGAACGCTGCTCAAATTTTCCGAATTTATCAAAATACTTATCGAAAATAGTAAAATAAAAGTGAAATGCGGCTCAACTGTTGGTATAAGAGTATTATGAAACTGTAAAATAAGGCAGAATGCTGCTCAAATTTTCCGAATTAATTCAAATACTTATAGAAAATAGTAAAGTAAAATTGAAATGTTGTTCAATTGTTAGTACAACATTCTCTTGAAACCACAAAATAAGGATAGATCGCTGCTAAAATTTTCGGAATTAGCTAAAATACTTATAGAAAATAGTAAAGTAAAAGTGAAATGCTGTTCAATTGTTAATATAATATTCTTATAAAACTGTAAAATAAGGACGGAACGCTGCTTAAATTTTCCGAATCAATAAAAATACTTTGTCGAAAACTGTAGAATAAGGATGAACTACTGCTAAACTTTTATTAGTAAAATATTTCAATGACGCGGAGGAATAAGAGTAGTTCCCTATTAAAATTTCAATAATAATGATACTGGTAAGAATAACGACAATAATAATAATAATAATAATAATAATAATAATAATAATAATAATAATAATAATAATAATAATAATAATAATAATGATAATAATAATGAGGATAATAATGATAATGATAATGATCATGGTACTTATAATAGTAACGATAAAAATTATGATGATAATAGTAGTAATAATAATAAATATAATGGTAATTATCGTAATAAAATAATAATAAAGGTAATAGTAGTAACAATTAATAAAGGTAATACATACAATAGTAACAATGATAATGCTAGTAATAATAATAGGGAACATTGTAGTTAATAGGGATAAGAGTAAAGGATAAACTGTGCGAATATTTAACTTAACAAAGGAGTAAATGCTATAGAATAATCATCAACACGGACAACGGTAAGAAGAACTATGGAAATAGACATAAAGATAAATGATATGAGAGTATAGGTTAACATTTGAAGGAGTTAGGAGAATAATGGGACCTAAAAATTGAAATCGAGCACAGGCCTTCTATCGGCAGCTCGTTGGACCCATGGATCGTTCGGTCAATTATAGCATTAGCAATAGCGCTCACTTTTTGCGGACGATCTACCCACTCGAACACAGTTCCAACGTTGCTTAGCAACAGGTGCCGAGTGGTAAGCGAAAAATATTTGTATGGGGTTGTCTGGGTAACAACCATATAGTTCAAAATATCAACACCCAGAAACCCACCACTATTATAACTACTATGTTCCCTATTATTGTTACTAGTATTATAATTGTTACTATTATCTGTATTATTCTAATCCATCATCACTGCTATTACTACTATTATTATCCTTATTGCTACCATTACCACTATATTCATTATTATTATTATTATTATTATTATTATTATTATTATTATTATTATTATTATTATTATTATTATTATTATTATTATTATTATTATTATTATTATTATTATTATTATTATTATTATATTATTATTATTATTATTATTATTATTATTATTATTATTATTATTATTATTATATTATTATTATTTATTATTATTATATTATTATTATTATTATTATTATTATTATTATTATTATTATTATTATTATTATTATGATTATTATTATTATTATTATTATTATTATTATTATTATTATTATTATTATTATTATTATTATTATTATTATTATTATTATTATTATTATTATTATTGCTATTATTATTATGAATACCATTATCCTTAACATTATCATTATTATTATTAAATTTTTATTAGGGATCCCTTATTTCTCAGTTTTATGAAGGTATTTTACTTATATAAAAATTTAGCCGTACTCCATCCTTATTTTACAGTTTTCGATAAAGTATTTTTGTTATTTAGGAAATTTTGAGAAATGTTCCGCCCTTATTTTACGGTTTTAGTATAAATATTTTAATTATTTCCGAAAATTTGCGAAGCGTTCCACTCATATTTTCCGTCTCAACTCAACATAATTAATTTAGTTCTTATATCTTATTCAAAATATTTTTTTATGATTTTGGTCGTTCGGATTAATCCTTTTCCGATGGCTATTCATCTTAACTGTTGCAACGATTTCACAATTTTCTCCGCTACCCTTTCACTTTCTTTGTCCTTATGATCTATTTGTGTTCATATTGTATTTAATGAGTGCTCACTGGACTACTCGGTGTTAGTGATTCTGAGCTAATTATTGTTTAAAATTTTATATCGATTTTATCTACGTTGAGTGCAAAAAAAGTTGAGCCAAAAGACTTACCCTCGAGATACCCCCTTTCGCTATTTAGTTCAATGATTTGACGTTCAAGCCTGTCGTTACTCATGGCTTGGTCTCTCACGGGCACGAGCTATTGGCTGAAGAACCGCACTTACACCGCTCGAAAATTATGTGTGATTTTACTAACTTGCAATTTGTTTTGGCTGTGGAACGAAAAAATAAATAAACATTACCATAAACATTGGGTAAAAGCTTCGATGCATAAAATTGTTTATTTCGCATTTCACATAGTAATCGGAAGTTTATTTGTATAAACCTTGTTCACTCACTTCATCACAAGTCATTTAACCAATATTGATCAAAATATTCATATTCTCGAACTCATATAATTGCTCATAACATATTGTCATTACATAGTTACATCACTTCCGTAGCACATTCATAACATCCACTCATGCTCACTTCGAAAGTTTTTCAGATAGTGATTGATAATAGTTCGAGTTCGTTCTGGACACTTTGTGATACAAAGCTTTTTTTCTGATAAAAAACGTCAGAGTTTTTTACGAGAAAAAGTGATCCTTTACAAGTGATTAAATTCTGCAAAAATGAATTGTTATATATACCTATTCTGTGACCCTAGCCTTGCGTGTTAATTTAAGTGCGATAAGACAAAATTTGACCTTAAAATTATTTCTGCTATCTAACTTTAATTCTTATTATTTTCTTAATTTAATTTGAAAATTTATTTTTTAATTGGATTTTTTCAACCAAAAATATTTTATTTTTATTTAATCTTTTCATTAATTCTTTGCTTTTACATAAATTGTCATTTTTCGATCAAATCTTTATGTTATTTTGTTATTTTTATGTCAATTTCGTGCTGATCTGGGTGCATTTTGTTATTATTTCGATTTATGTTTTTGATTTTATATTTTAATTGTATCTTTCTCACATTTTAAAGCGGTTTATTTAATGTTTTATTGGTCTGATTTTAAATCTGCATGTTATTTCTAATTCACTTAAACAATATTCAGTTCTGGCCCAACAAATTTTTGAAACTGAAATTGGAAAAAATATATCTAATCATGAAATCTTTTTAAAATGAGAAGAATGAAACTGGTAGCTACATCGAAAATAAGAATGTTAACAAATTTTCGGAGACAATGAAATCACAAATAGAATGTTGAGCAAGATAGGCTTACACTAAACAATCGTCGATATGATGGATGACAAAGAAAAGAATCGATTCGAGACAAAATAATACCTATTGAGAAATTTGCAGCGATTTTTTTTTAATATTATAAGCTAAGACATCATGAGGAAACGTCAGAGAATCAGAAACAAAAGCCAGAAATTGGTTTTCAAGTTACGTTGACAATTTTGAAATCATTGACTGAGAAATCAAAAAATTAGCAGATTTGAAGCAAGAAGTCGATGCAATTGTTGGAGTTGTCGGTGAATTCGAATAGGAATTAGTGTCTTTCTAACTCCAAGCGTGCTTTTAAACAACAGTAACGAACTCCAAACGATATAAACTTTATTGAATTATAAACTTTATCTCCAATACACTTTATCAATCCCAATTTAGTGTTTATTACGATCCTTCGGGAAGAATAGCACTTTTCAGATCAATTGGCTTTACAATCACGTGACTACTGGGATGGGTTTTCTGAGAACGGTAACTCTGATTTAGTTGTTTTGCTTTGCTTTGGCCTTGCTAAATTTCTGTTTTAAATTTCTGTTTAATTTCTTTTTGTCTTTCTTTGTCTTCTGCAATTTTTGTCTTATTTTTTTGTGTTGTTGATTTCAATTGCGCTTCCTTTTTATAATCCATCATCCAATAATACTTACTGATGTCGAATAGAAATTCTGATATCTTTTAACGCTAATTCTTTTTGGGCCTATATAATCACATATGCCCTTTTCCGGATTTCCAAACAATATTTCTTCTCTTATCTTGAAAGAGCTTTCGAGATAACGTACAAATTTTGCTTTTGTTTTCTAAAATTTGCACATGTTAATTATAAATGACCTTCTGTAGTTTAATTGTCTGTTTTTATTGATTTTCTCTTATTCCTTTCTCGTTGTTCAACATTTCTTTTTCATTTCATTCTTATTAAGCTCCAGAACCACATCTTACTCACTTCTCATTGTTTCCCTCAATCATTTCACATGTTTATTAATTATTTTATTCTATTATTTAGGTATCTTCAACACAATATTTGCAAAATTCGATTTCGCAAAGTTTTAACTGAAATTCTGAATTCTGAGTAGAGAGACGAAGAAAACTTTGTTCAAGTATTTATCTCAAATAAAGCACGCAATGCGAAATGAGAGAACTAATATTGACAAAACTAGAAATAAAAATTGAAAATAATTAGTATATAATGAGCTATTTAAACCAAGGGAAGGGATATGTATTACATAACACTCGAGTCGGTAACTATGTCGTAATCACAGCTGTTACATAACCCTCGGGTTTGCATAGAATACATAAATTATGCCAAGGTTATGTAACCTGAAATAATTATGCCTGGCGTGTCATGGTACTACTTCGAAAAAGAGCCATTTCCGGTAGTTAAAAGTTAACTACTCACGCATACATACAATTGTATACGCGCACTGAACATATTTATATGTCATAGGCTCTAAAATTAGTTTTATGTAATTAATGTTAGGTTGTAAGTTATAATTTAAACAAAAATGAGAAAATTGTGTAAATTAAAACAAAGTAATTAATGTCGTTTGGAAATGTTCAATATGGCTGCTGTAACATAAGCACACACCACAAGCAGAAATCAAAAATAAATAAAACAAAATAAAAACATTACAAAATTAAATAAAACAAATATTAATTAAAATCATTGAAAAGCTTACAGATGCAGAAAGAAACACAAAACCAAAACATAAAACAAAACATAAAAATTAGAATTTAAAAAAATGTGCAAAATATTTGAATTTTAAAAAACAATTGTACGCACACAAAATTAATTATCTTGATTAAAATTTAATTAATTTTTTTTTTAAAAATTTTTTTTGAAAATTTTTTTCGAATTTTTTTTGACGGATTTTTTTTAAATTCAAATTTTTGGCGCATTTTTTGAATTAAAATTGTTTGAAATATATTCTTTTTTTAATCCACAAAAGTTTTTCGGTCGCACTATAGTCAGGGGGTATTTTTGACTCTCAATTAAAAGCCTAAGATAAAAATTAGCTTGAATCGTCTACAATGGTCACAGAGGGTATTTTTAATCTACAAAATATTTTCAATCACACTATAGTCAGGGGTTATTTTTTGATTCTTTATAAAAAGCCTAAGATAAAATTGGCTTAAATCGTCTATCAATAAAAAAGCATAGAAATATTTTATCGATTAAAAGCCTATAAAATATTTCTTTGATTAAAAAGCATAAAAATATTTTCTCACTTTAATGATTACTTTCCTCTTCGATGTATATTTTCTCCCTTCAAAGTATATTACCCTTGTCAGTTTTTAATATATCAATTGATATTTCATCTATTTAGTAGATATCTTTAGCTTTCCCACTTTTTTCAGTAATTTCAACGAATTTAGTCACTTAATGTACTCTCCCACCAATATTACTTCTTCACTGAAAATTTTCATTATAGAATAAAATCTCTCGACAAAAATATTAATGTCAATTTGCCTACTATAACTGCTTTTAAAATTTTCAGCTTTAAATGTTACCCTTGTGTAACTTAACTGTTGACCCTCTATTTAATTTTAAAAATTCTTACCTAACTTACCATACTTTACTCTAGGCACCTAAATTTACTTAAATTTATTCTAACGTACTGTTGAGGTCTGTAAATTAAAATTAAAAATTTAAATAAAATTTAGGATAATAATTCAAATGGAAAGTAAGCGAAGAAAAAAGGCAAATAAAAGCGGGATCGTGCACAGAATTAATAGTAAATGAAAGTGCGATGGAAACAGTATTAGAAAATGCAAAAAGCAATTACGAAAGGCGAGAATCCGGAAATCCGAGAAAAATCAATAAATGGAAAAATCATCGAAATCGAATGGGAAAAACGGGACAGTTATAGATTAGCTAATGGTCAACAAGATGACGGTTAGGGATTTATCAGAAAAGGGTTAGAAAGGGTTGAAAAACATTCAAATGTATGAAAACAGAAAACGTTAATTAATTAATTAATTGGCTAATGGAAAACCCGAGCTAATGGGAAACCCGAGCTAATGGGAAACCCGAGCCAATGGAGAACCCGAGAGATGAAGGAAACCCGAGCTGGGTAAACAAGAAGAAAGGCAAACAAAAGGAAGATTTGGGCCCATTAGCTTGACATAATGATTAATGGGAAAAGAGTAAGGAGAAGATAGCGCGCGTAGGAAGACCGGTAGGGCCATTAATTATCTGGATTCGTTGGACCATTATGGATGACAGCCGAAGCAAACACGTAGGAGAAAATGTCAAACGAAAGATTGGCTCGGCAATAACCATTTGTCATCCTGATTTCGAGGAGTATATAAGCAAAGGGAAAATCAGAGAAAATCGGCATTCTGCCTCAGCTAGGGTTCGAAGAATCAGACGATAAGAAAAGGGATAAACGAATTAGGGAAGTAGGGAAAAGAAGAAATAGAATTAAGAATACGGAAAGGCGAAAAGGGATCAAACCAAACAGAAACCGAGGAAAACGAGAGTCAACAGAACTAAAGGACCAAAAGGTGAATATTGTTTGTTTGCAAAGCATCAACGCCGAGCAGAGAATCGTATAAACTTTGATTGGTTATTGGAGCGTGATAATAAATTGTAAACCTGTTGTTTCAATATACGTTGGGTCGTTCATTGTTTTAATTTAAAGAACACCAGGAGTCAGAGAGAACCGACTTGAAATAATCCAAAACCCAACAGTACTTTAAATTACTCTGATGTACCCTAATTTACTTAAATGTACCTTAATGTACTCTAATGTATTGTAATTTACTTGAAAAACCTTGATTTACTCTAATATACTTAAATGTATTCTAATGTACTTTAATTTATCTTAATTTACTTTAGGTTTTTTAACTTATTTTTATCTTAAATTTGCCTATGAAAATTGTGAGAACAAATATTTCAAGTGTTTTTTTAACAAGCCTATAAAAGACCATTGACAATTTTTATCTGTAGGCGATTCAAGCCATTTTTATTTTATTCCTATATTTACCTATAAAAAAGATTGAGATCAAATATTGCGTTGTTTTTTATTACGAGTTAAAAATATCCCTGACTATAGTGTGATCGAAAAAAATATTTTATGAATGAAAATACTCTCTCTGAGCCAATTTTAATTTTATACTTTTTTATCGAGAGTCAAAAATAGCCCTGACTATAGTGTGATTGAAAAAAATTTTGTGGATGAAAAAAAATTTATTCAAAAAAATATTTCAAACAATTTTATTTCAAAAATTCGCCAAAATTTGAATTTTAATTAGACGTATTCCTTCTTGCAGATTATTTTCAGCAATTTCGCGCAAAAGCAATTGCTTATAATAGTCTAGAACCTCTTAATTTTTATGGAATTCCACATTATGTCATGGGCGTCAGCTCTCATGACATTACAGGAACCCATAGAACTTCTGCAGGACATGGAAATGTTTAATTTTTACGAGGGATGAATACGGGTGGGTTAACATTTGTTAACAAGGATTATGTCGCAAGTTCTGAAGTTTAGGAATCGATGCCATTGATGATGACCAAGTATCGCACAGCCCCAGCTACCATAGCACACACAGCTCAAGCTATGACAGCTCATATGTTGATTTTGATGATATATCAGATTGATGTTTTGTATCTTGTGATTTATTTCAATACAATGTATTTTATGTTGAGTTTTTATTTGAATTAGTTATTTGCGTTTTACCAACTTTTTATTAGTATAATAAAAATTAATATAGTATTAATAATAATAATTTGTAATATTAATAATTTTAATAAAGATTTCGAATAATAGTAATAATAACTTGTAATAATGTATTTTGTTGAATTTATATTGGTGAAAATACTTGTACATTTATGTTTTATCAACTTTTTATTAGTATAATAAAAAAAATTAATATAGTATTAATGATAATAACATTGTTAAAAGTAATAATAATAATAATAATAATAATAATAATAATAATAATAATAATAATAATAATAATAATAATAATAAAAATAATAATAATAATATTAAATTTAAAATTTTTTCATTTAATTTAATGAACAAATTTTAAATATTAATAAATTTATAAAGTAATTTATTTTTATTTTAAATTTAATATTAATAAAAATTTTATAAAATATTTAAATATTGATTGAAATATTTATTTATTTAAACATTTAATTAAGAAATAATTTGTTTAAATATATATAGATTCATAGTATTTTAAGTTAATTTTACGTGCCTGAAGAGGACTGTGAAAATATATCATACGATGTGTTTTATTGATATTTACTTTTAATTATTATCATTATTAATATTATTTTAATACCATTATTTAATATATTTTGCTATTTGCATTTATGCAAATTCTTTATCTGTTATCTATTTTGATGCTTGTGATTGAATATATAATTTTGTTGTTTATAGAATGATTTAAAGCGGACAAGATTACCAGATAAACATTTCGGTCTTGGTGAAGTTCACTAGCAATAATAAATATAAATAATTATTGAAGTAATTAGAAATTAAATACTTTCAATGCTTTCCTTTTTAAGTATCATTTTTGGAAGAATATTCAATGTTCAGATTTTTTATTTATTTGAATATCTTGTGAATAAAAATTTCTTCTCTGATCTTAGTCTATTTAAAAAAAATAAATAATCTAACATTTACTGAAACCAAATAATTTACACATTTAGATAAATCTACTAATAATAAACTATTTCTTTGTTAACGTTGCTTTATGTATGTAACGAGATGTGAGCTCGTGACACCTAAAGAAACTGCTGTTGACTTTCATCAATTAAAAAGATTTTTTTACATAACCATCTAATTATTATGCTATTTCCAATTCAGACTATTTCATATTAAAGTTATTCTGTTCTGATGTGAAAAAAATATTAAGCTACAATTTTCTTAGTATTTTTATGTAGGTCACAAAAATTAATTTTTCAAAGCTTTGTAATACTAAGGAACTTTATTAAATAAGTAGGTCACAGAAATTCAATATAATTATATATTTGTGTTACTCAATAACATTGTGATATTAATTAAGTATATCTTAGACACAATGGCATTCTAATCAATTTTATTTTATATATAAGAAGGTCTAATTTGTTCCTTTATTTATATATTTTTTGTGAGCTGTTCTTTGTAGGGTGCAGCTTTAATCCAGGGAAACGGAAGCTTCTTAAAATATTTATTTTTCTGTAAAAAAACATTTATTAATTTGGTCAGTATCGTTGATGCTTATCTTGACCAAGCATTTACAATGAAGGTTGTGTAGTGTGCCGCTAGTGTTGGAAAATGGGCCAATCATAAAAATCTTAAAATTAAATTATTATGTAGTGGAACACAATAGATATAGAATAAATAAATAAATAAATAAATAAATATATATATATATATATATATTGTTGTATCATTTTTTAGTTTAGTGAACACAGCGTAAATTAAAATAGCAACTAAAATGGCAACAAATTATATTAATAAGCCTAATATTAATAAATAAATAATATTATTAAATTATTCACTCTCCAGAGGCTAATTGATCATTTTTATAATTTATTTTTGTTTTGTTAACACCTGGTAACCAATCTCGTGGAACAGCCCGAAGAAAATCAGTCCCATTAAATAAAAAAATAATTAAATAATATTATTAATAATAATAATAATAATAAAAATAATAATAATAATAATGATAATAATAATAATAATAATGATAATAATAATGATAATTGTATTCTATCTTTATTGACTCATTGTATTGCAAAGGATACACATTAAATGAGTAACATTTATAAGCCTTTTTTTATTCAAAGTGAATTTTTGATTATAAAATATTCTCTTTCAAATCGTAGATTATGTTGTGATCTTTCCTTTTACTTTTGTTGATGAATGTTATTTTTTAGATATTACGGTTAAATAAATTTAAAAGTTTGCCTCAAAAGTAAACTAAAACAAAATAAATGATCAAAATGTTCCATCATAATGATTACTTTCAACTATCATAATATTATTTCAAATAAATAAAACTTGAACTTAGTTGATAACAATAATTGAGAAGAATTGTACAGATTTTAAATAATTTTAAATGAACCAAAATCCTGGACATTAAAACTATTAAGAAATTATATTTTAGAATTAATTTTAGTATTCAATTTGAAAATACTACGTCTTTGGTTATTTAAGAGTTAGTTATCAACTTTTGATATTCGATTAAATATTTTTTTCGCATACATCGTTAAATGACTATATTTATTTGTCTTTTATTAAATTCAATTGTGTTTAATTAGACTAAAACTTGTAATAAGGTATTGAATAATACCTAGTATATTAATTTATCATGTATATCCACTTAGTATAGTATAGAGCCTGTTAAATATTTTAGTTTAAATTTAGGATTCTCAATGTAGTTTTCATGAATTTTATATCTAATTGAATGTCAATTGATATTACTAAATAATTTATTGAGAATTTGATGTAAACTTTTAAGAAAACTGTATCAATTTTAGAGATAGTATTCTAACGTATGAATATTTCAGAGTGTTAGATATAATGGAAAGGTTAAATTTATCACTATGGATTGGGATTTTGATCAATTCTAGTATGCTTTAGAAGTTGGAATATCGAGTTTAGATGTAGTAAATTAATAGGGGAAATATTGAGTGAGAAATTTGAGTGGAAGGTTCTAGAAGGTAGGTGAGTGGAAGGTGAGTGTGTTGGTCCACAACTGCGTGACATAATAAGTGTGTATCCGAGTAGTGACTGACCAGTGGTCACGTGACATAATTGTGAGGTCACCTGGCAACAGTGGACAAAGGTCAATTACTAGGTAGCAACTGAGTGTACAGAGGTCAATCTCCAGGTAGTAACAGCGTGGACAGAGGTCAGATATTATTTAATATTACTTAAACCAAAGGGGGGTTGTATCTGACAACCTCACATCCTACTACTACCAACTAAAATTGAAATGAAAAATCATTGAATTTTTTGAATAAAATTTATTTGAAAATATTTCCATTGTTTCTAATTAAGTAATTCTTTCAGATGATCAATATTAAATGATTGTATGTAATTCAAGAGTATTTATTTTAAAATGATTAATTTTGAAGGATTATGTATAATTTAAAAGGATTGTGTGTAATTATCAGCCATTTTAAAGTCAGCAATATACAAAAAGAAAGTGAAGGAGACAATGAAGATTTTTATTAAATAATATTAATAGTTGATTTTATTTTTATTTTTCAATTTTTTAAGTGATTTTATTTTAAATGTTCAATTCCTAGTAAATACGTATCTAGTCAGTAACTTAATATTGATATCTATTTGTTAAGTACCTAGATTTTCGTATTCAGTTATTAGTTACACTGAATATTATTCAGTACCTAAACATTGTTGTTTAAAACCTATTTATTATTGTACTATCATTATTTTTATTGTTATTATTATTTAATTTTTACTATAAAATTGTTTTCAAATTATTTACTTATAAAATTCATTTTCATTAATTATACTTGTTGGTTTTGATTTTCCCATTCCTTATTCTCTTGATTCCACTTAAGAAATTCTTTTAATGTTTCATCATTACTTTGTAAAAAGAGAGATAATTATCTTAAATATAATTTATATATTCGTTCCTTTTGTTCATTACTACCATCATCTACAAAAAGTGACTTTTCATAAATAAGATATATCCCCCATATCAAGTATCCTTTGGTTAAATGAGTCCCAATTTGAGCAATAGAAACTTCAAAACATTGTCTAATTTATTTTTTATCAGTTAAACATCCTAACATAAATTGGCAATATTCAAACCATACATCGACACTTCTATAATCTTCAATTGCACGAATAAATACAGCACGTATGAAATCTTTGTCTTTTTCATCATTAATCCAATCAATCCACATTTCAGGGGACAATGGATAATAAATACACATAGTTTCTCTTGATTCTCTTGCTTCAATAATCTTTTCTGAATGTTTTAGTGCATTAATTAACTTCGAATGAGAATCATAATCAAGAGGATTTTTTAAAACAATTTTTCTATACATATCAATTTTCATAATTTCCGCTGAAAAATCTTCTGATTCCGAATCACTACTAGATAAATCATAATCGATCATATGAAACATTTTTAAAATATGTTTTCTTTATAAGACAAATTCAAACTATAAATAATCCAACTTTGACCACAAATCAAACCCAATTTTAAATTTACAATTCCGTCTAAAAAAACTAATACACACTAACTCAAATCAACAACATACAAACTAAAAGTAAATTTTACATAAAAAAATAAAATGAACTTTTATTTCAAGATACAACAATACTTTAATAATTTTATCTTATAAAATGTTGTCGACTCTAACTAAAATTTCAACTAAAGTTTTAACTTATGCAATGGACTTGCTATTTACCTTTTAGAATTATTTATTTTTATCTATTTTAACTTGCTTTAATTTACTTGATTTTACTTTAATTTTTTTAAAATACTTAATTTAATATTTTCATATGTTTTATTGAGAGCCTAAATTAAAAATAATTCAAAGACAATATTTGTCTATAAAAAATACTGAATCCATTTTTAAAAATATTTACCTGTGTTTTTAAACGAGTTCATAAATCTTATAGACACCGTATTGATCCTTAGAAAATACTGAGAGCCAATTTCTGCACATGTTTTTTACTGAGAGTCTAAAATTCTATTGAAATTGACTTTTAAGACTTAAATTCAAAAATATCATAAATTTCTTTGAGATTTTATCCAAAATTTATTTTGGATAAAGTTTTGGATTTTTTTATCAAGGATTACTTTTTTTAAGTAAATCATTTTTTCAATTAAAATTTATTTTTTGTCATTTTCAAAAATCACTTCATTAAAACAAAGAATTACATTTTTTTAATTTACCCCCCCCTCTTCTTAAAAAATATTTTTATGGGTAAGGGTTTAAAAAAACAAAATAGTTGAAGGAAAATAGTTTAGCCATTTTTCCTACGGTCAGTGTTTTAAGACATTTATTAAAAGTGTATTTTAACGAGAGTTTATGTTTATACTTTTAAATCGAATAAAATATTTGTGCTTTTTATAAGTAGGCGGTTCAAGCCAATTTTTATTTTAAGGTTTTTTATCGAGTGTTAAAAATACCCACTAACTATAGCAGTAGTTTTAAACCGTTATGCCGCAGAAGGCTGATTGAGACGCACCTTAAAACCACTGGAAACTGAAAACTAAAAACAAAATTTCTCTATATTGCTTTGTTCATCATTTTTTGTTTTGTTTATGAGTATACTCTATAATAGATCTTCGTATCTTCTTAGATATATAATCTATGGAAGAGATATCAATGCTTTAGTTTTAAAATTAATTTTCAATCACAACAAGCGCCACAGTAGATAATGAAACCTATATTAATAGGCTGATAAAACGATTGTATTATTAGTAATAATTTTTTAAATTTAAAATATTGAGAATTATCATTATGTTTTTGAGAAGAAGCCAAGATTTTAGTTGGAGGACAATAATGAAAATTTCGGGGACGATGAGTAATCCAGGATTCACCAAATACAAGTTTTTAACACTAAACCACTTAACTCTAGCAAGAATAGTAAAGTTCGTCGTCAGTACAGTGAGAGTTATTTAAGTTATTGATTTACTTGGAGTGGGTATAAGGACTGTCCTTTACCAAATCAATCGCATTGTATGTGGTGACAAACTATCCAATGCCGGCATGGTTCCAAGCAAGTTGAAATGACACTTCATTTCAAAGCATCAGCATCTCCAAGGTAAGAGCAACAAATATTTTAATATAATGATTATTCAAACAACACAGCAAGGCCACCAGGTTTGAGAAAAAAATAAAGATTTCTAAAATTGCTCAGAAAGTAAGTTATCATTTAGCTGAAATTAAAGCCAGCAAATGAAAGCACATTGCAGAATAACTTATTTTACCTATTTGTTTGTAAATTTTAAAAACAATGCTTGGTGATGAAGCGGAGTTGGAAATTAAAATAACTCATTTTTCTGATGACACAGTCAAGAGGAGAATTCAAGATATGTCAAATGAAATCGAATAAAATGTTATGAACAAATTAAGATCGTACGAGTTTGCGATTCAGGTTGATGAGTCTACTGATATTAGCGGAAAAATACAATTATTTGGTTTCATTCAATGTGAAAATGAAGATAAAATAGTTGAACAATTTGTATGTTACAATGAACATTTAGGAACATCAAGATGTCAAGATGTGTTTTATTTCAGAACAGAATATCTGGAACCGTTTCGTTTATCATGGAAATCTTGTGTGGAGATTTGTACAGATGGTGTTCCATCCATGACAGGATCAGTCAAAGTTTTGTGCCCCTTTTAAAATCGAAAAACCCCAATTTGATGAATACAAATTGTTTCATTTATAGAGAAGCTCTTGATGCAAAAACAATAAAAAATGAGTTGAAGGTTGTTCTAGATCAGGTTATAAAAATAGTAAACTACATCAAGTCAAAACCATTCAAATCACGACTGTTCAAACAGCTTTGTATTGGTATGGAATCTAAGCACTTGTGATTGATTTTATATACAGACGGTAGATGCTATCGAGAGGAAAAGTGTTGTATCAAGTGTTCGAGCTGAAAGATGAGATGCTTGAAATGAGAAAATGAGTGACGTTTGTGATAGCGTTGATAATGAATTCTGGTGTGCTGAGCTGGAATATATGGCAGACATATTTCAACATTTAAATGTTATTAACATGGTTTTCAAGGTTGGAATGAAAACTTCTTAAGTTCAACAGACAAACATGTATCTTTGCAACGCAAAATCAATATTTGGAAATCTAGAATAACTGACGCCAATTTTGAAATGTTTCCGCTTGTTCCAACAAAAGTTATCTAAGAAATGACACTTGTGATATATAATCACCTCAACACTCTTGGAAAAAGAATTGACCATTACTTTCCATCACTGTCATCTGAACGCTATGATTGAGTAAGAGACACATTTGGTCAAACATCAAGAAAAAGAAAAATATTAAACTTGAAAGAGGAAAAGGAACTTGCTGAGTTGAGCACTAATGGAAGTTTAAAACTTAAGCATGTCGAAATGTTTTTAGACGAATTCTGGATACTGACAGAAAAGGAACATCCAAATATTGCTAAAATAGCAAATTCTTTAACAGTTCTTCACATCCTACTTGTGTGAACTCTGGTTTTCAACTCTAACAAATATTAAATACAAATATTAAATATTAAATATAAAAGAGAGAAAAGTTAAAGTGTGTTAAAGAAGAAATGAGACTTTTTTGTCGGAAATTCGTTTAAGAATTGAGGAAACATACAGAAGCCATCAAGCTCAGATATCATACTATAACTGTTTTCTTGTCATTGACTAAACTTGAACAGTTTACAAAACACGTTTTAATGGCGTATTCGTATTTCAATCTATAACAGTTAGTAGATAGATATGTCACCGCTAGACCATGTCACCGCTGGACCACATACCCCCTCCCCCACCCCAACCCCCGGGAAAAAATTTTTTTCGCGCTAAGTCCAAAAGTACAAATATTTAAAAAGTACAAGAAATTTTTAAACAAAGACAATGACTCATTCAAGGTCATTGAAACAAATACCATGACTCACCAAAAATTTTAAACAAAGACCATGACTCATTCAAGGTCATAGGATGACTCATCATATATTTTCAAGGTCATTGGACGACTCATCAAAATTTTAAAACAAAGACCATGACTCATTCAAGGACATTGGATGACTCATCATATTTTTTCAAGGTCATTTAAACAAAGACCATGACTCATACAAATTTTTTTTTTCAAAAATTTTTCAATGTTTAAAAGTACACGATTTCCTATGTCACCGCTTGAACAAAAAAGATAGAATATTTTTCGAAATTTTTTCAAAATTTTTTCTATGTTGAAAAGTACAAATATTTTCAAGGTCATTTAAAAGTAGGTCAAGGTCATTCAAAATTTTTTTTTCAAAATTTTTTCTATGTGTAAAAATACACGATTTCCTATGTCACCGCTTGACCAAAAAAGATAGAATATTTTTGAAAAGTACATATATTTTTTCAAGGTCACGGATTTTGATCATTTTTTAATTATAATATATCTACTTACTTTTATAAGTAGTATATATTTTGTAAATTTAATTTTATTATTATTTTATAAAACATTATTATTTTTAAAAATATTATTATTTTTATTATTGTACTACTTACTTTTATAAGTAGTATATATATATATTTTTTAATTATTATTTTTCTTATTATTATTATTACTATTATTATTATTATTTTTATTATTATTATTACTATTATTACAATGATTATTTTTATTATTGTACTACTTACTATTATAAGTAGTATATATATATTTTTTAATTATTATTTTTATTATTATTATTATTACTATTATTATTATTATTATTAAACGATAACGCCAATAAAAAACCTTTCGTACGATATATTTCGATAGCACAGCTATCATCTTCAGGTACTCAAAACCAACTAAAAATATTATGAATTAACATTTAATTTAAACAAATTATTTTTTATTAATTTAATTTTTTAATAAATAAATATTTTTAAAAATATATTTTAAATTAATTTTAAATTTTAAATTTTTTACTTATATTCTAATTTTTAAAAATTAATGTAATTTAAAATTTTCAATTATTTTAATAATATTAAAAAAACAAACATGATTTAACATACGTAAACTATTTAAAAACATTCAAAACATTCGTAGTCACAGCACTCTGCACATTAATCTTTGGATCCAATGACCTTATCAGCAATGCTTCACATATCACTCGTTCCCAATAACTATTAAAACTTCTCAACAAAATTCTAAAATCAGACATTCCTATATCACTTTTACAGCCTCTATTGTGTTCACTAATATTGGTCAAACCCTTCAATCTAGAACTCGAGTACAGAGATGACGGTAAGTCTCTCCAATGTATGTGGCATTACACCCATTACATGTAAATTGATAAACGAGATCAGAACTGGTACTGCCCAGTATAAAATAGCAAAGTTTTTAGGTGGATTATTAAAACCGTTGAAAATAATTGAAAATTTTAAATTACATTAATTTTTAAAAATTAGAATATAAGTAAAAAATTTAAAATTTAAAATTAATTTAAAATATATTTTTAAAAATATTTATTTATTAAAAAATTAAATTAATAAAAAATAATTTGTTTAAATTAAATGTTAATTCATAATATTTTTAGTTGGTTTTGAGTACCTGAAGATGATAGCTGTGCTATCGAAATATATCGTACGAAAGGTTTTTTATTGGCGTTATCGTTTAATTAAATCGTTGCCAAATTTATTTAATTATTTAATTATTATTATTATTATTATTATTATTATTATTATTATTACTATTTTTATTATTATTTTATAAAAGATTATTATTATTATTATTATTATTATTAATATTAATATTATTACTATAATTAATAAAAACTATATACAAATAAAACACATTATTATTATTATTATTACTATTTTTATTACTATTATTACTATTATTATTATTATTGCTATTATTATTATTATTATTACTATTATTATTATTATTATTATTATTATTATTATTATTATTATTATTACTATTATTACTCTTATTAATAAAAAACAAATAAAACACATTATTAGCAAAATAAAACTAACAACAAAAATAAAATTATTATTAACAATAAAAAACAAACAAATAAAACATATTATTATCAACACAAATTGTTATTATTGCAAAGTTTTCTCCATTCTTTTTCTCTCTCGATTTTTTCATAAAAATTATTAACAATAAAAAACAAACAAATAAAACATATTATTATCAACACAAATTGTTATTATTTCAAAGTTTTCTCCATTCTTTTTCTCTCTCGATTTTTCATAAAAATTATTAAAATAAAAACTCTAAATAAATTATTATCAACACAAATTGTTAAATTAATAACTAATAAATCGTAAATAACATTTTATTTGAAAAAATTACTCAGATAAAAGTACGTCGTCAATGTCTCGACTGAAATATAAGCAGGAGCTGACATAGCTTGGACTGTGAGTTCCTTGATAGCTTGGAGATACTTGATCAATGACATCAAATCCTAAATAGTGCTCAAATGCGAGACTGGTATTTTTCCCCACCCAATTACGCTTATCGTCGTTATTGGTAAGCGCAATTTTATTATTTTTAAATGTGAATAATTGGTGGTTCCGCGTCCCTATCCTAGTTTGAGGCACCGTAAATATAGTGTCATTTTCAAAACAGTCTAAATATGACTGGTGATCAATCTCTGTCCCCAACAACTTCACCCCCTTAGCTCTCATCGAATCTTTTGTACCTAAAAGACTATAGCACTTGGGTCTTAAGAAAACCCACTCCTTATACCCGAGACCTTTACTTTCATCTTTAAATTTTCCGATAACGGAATCTAATTTCCTCGAGTATAAGGGATGTGCTGGGTCGTAATTCGATGTATCTAGAAGGCTGTCTCTTATCATTGCCGGCAAAAGAGTGTCAAGCTTACAGTGCTTAACCTCAAGAAAAAACGAATCAGTGTCGCCGGCAATGATATTTATTACGCAATTAAATTCATTGCAATATTTCGCTAGCTCTTTATATTGTAGTTCGTACATTCTAAGTTTAGACAGGTCTAGAACTGTTTGTCCGATATAACTAGGCCTGTCTAAACATATTGAATCCTTATTCAGATGAGTAGCAATCAGATTATCATCAATTATGATAGATTTTCTGAAAGTCGGTTTTGAGGCATATACAATCATCTTTTCATCAGAATTGCATAGCCTCAAATTCATCCGTTTTTTAAGGTTTTCGACTGACTTTCCGTACAAACTATTATTATAAAGTTTAAACAAGTCCCTATATAGCTCGCTAGTACTTTGAGCTCTTAATTTTGTGTTTTTGTCTATGTATGCATGAAATATAGGTGCTTACTTGAATTTAATTGCGCGATGAACTTTAGCAACATTCACACCGAGAGAAAGATAAAGCCTGAGAAGTCGCCAATAAAGAACATGGTTCTTTTTTGGCCAATGCGTGAGCATCAACTTCTCAACTTTAGAACTCGGTGGACACATCTTTTCCGGCCCAATCGGAAAATCATTCAAAAAATTATGTAAATAATCAGGGATATCAATATCAACTTCCATAGTATATCCATATGGAAGGATTTCATACACTCATTCAATACATCATCCAAACCATCATACACCCAAACAAAATCAGCATACGGAAGATATTGGCTAAGTGCCCAACCATACAAATTATTTATATCTATATACAAGAGTTCTGTATCCTCAGAACTTGCGACATAATGTTTGTTAACAAATGTTAACCCACCCCGTATTCCTCCCTCATAGAAATTAAACATTTCCATGTCCTGCAAAAGTTCTATGGGTTCCTGTAATGTCATGAGAGCTGACGCCCATGACATACCAGGAATTCCATAAAAATTAAGAGGTTCTAGAGTATTATAAGCAATTGCTTTTGCGCTAAATTGCTGAAAATAATCTGCAAGAAGGAATACGTCTAATTTTAAGTAGGTTAACATGTAATCTAGCATTGTCTCGCAATTTTGCTGTGTCCAAATTTGTTGGGCTGTAGCATATTCATCAACAGATACAGAACCCCAAATAGGAGGCAATTCAGTCGTCGATTCAAGAACCTCAAGAGATTTCGCAAAGTCATAAGGGAAAATAGCCTTGGCTCTAACAATTGCACCATCAAAAACAGAATCAGTTAAAGGCAAATCAGTAAGTGTCTTAACCGCTTTTGCTAAAGATGAATTAATAAATTGCATGCTGTCTATAAAACGAACAGGCAATTTATTAATGTATGCAATGAGGGAGATAAATTTTTCGGTAGTGGTCGGAATAATATTTAATTCCCAAGAAGAAAAATTATTTAGACCATACTTTAAAATATGATGGAGATCATATCCCCTTAAATTATGGAAAACCACAGGTAATTGTTTCTGGATTCGTCGAGAAACATTACACTTCATACAAGCAGCCCCTAAATACTTACCTGAGAAACGACAATGATCCTTAACTTTATCCCTAATAAACTTTTTTTACAGATAACATGTGCGACAATCCTTGAACTCTCGGTCCTCCTTGAAAGATAGTGGTCCTATAGGTTTTTGACAATGAACCTCATAATATGGCAAGACAATCGAAAGAGCGATTTCATCAATCTTTTTTAAAAACGCCAAAACGCAATCATCGCCAATAAAATTAAAATATTGTTTTGTGTTTGTGTAGTTGTTAATTAATAATAGACCTGCTGCTATCGGCATATGTATTTGATGATGCCTTATATCCAGTGGTAAAATTGACTCAAAATCCGCATAAATTACGAATGGCGGGGTAATGGATTTTGCGAAATTTGTAAATTTTAAATATTTATTTTTAGGCAAAGTATAAAGGGTAGTGCCTGTTTGATTTTTACTGCACAAGGCAACGTGGGCGTCAAATGCAGGTTTTAATCTAAAGCCGTTAAGACAATGGGGACACCAATGAACAGAGATTTGCACATTGCAAGTTCATTAATTTATTTAAATCAAAAACAGCTGTATAGTGATAATTATCACCGTCCTCCAAAAGAAGTAAATAAATAGGTGTACCGTCAGTAACCTTGGAGCGGTGAATTATGTCTAAATGCGGATGATGGGGGATATAGTTTATATCATCTAGAGTTTTAGACGGTTTTTCGTTAAAAGTCAAAACATTTATAGCCAGATTTAAGTCCTTGTTCTTTCTTTCGAACTTGGGAATATTACAGAGTCTCATAGGACAATCGTCAATGGGGTCAAAATTTAATTCGTCCAAATAATTCTCATAAGAAGAAACTCTGTTTCTATGGGTGCGAACTACACTTCGTTTTAAAAGGGCTAATATACTATATATAAAACAGTGATGGTCAGTGTTTTGAACGTTAACTATAGCTTTTTTGCCAGATAAAGATTTCGGTGTTGGGATATAACTATGGCCAGCTAGTCTATTTATAGGGAAATACTTTGTTAATATAAAATCAATTTCTTTGATTTTAACAACCCGCCATCCGCTCCCTAAATATGTGAATCTTTCTATTTTATTATTTAATTTAGTAATACCATCAAGCAGAAAATTATCCGAGAAAAGTTCTGCCTTATTACTAAAGAAGTTGTCTTTTATTTCACCATCTTTTTCGAATTGTATAAGAATGGTGAATTGTATTTTAACCGACCCCATTTGGTTAATTTCATATTTTAATCTATTAACTATTTTATTTGTTAATGAGATTTGTATTAGATTCTGACGTTCTACATCAAATCTAATACTTTTATGAGTCCCATTTAAATCTGACCTTATTTCGGGTTCATTATCGATATTGATCGAACCTCCTATTTGATTATCGTTAATGATGATTTCTTCATCATCACTAATGATAATTTCTTCATCATCGCATATGATGATTTCAACCCTTTTAAGTTTAGAGGGAACACACTGGATATTTGCAGCAGGTCGTTTATTATGTTTCGACGTATTATTATTGTTATTATTACTATTATTATTATTATTATTATTATTATTATTATTATTATTATTATTTTTATTATTATTATTATTATTATTATTATTATTATTATGTTTCGATGTATTATTGTTGTTATTACGTCTCGACATATTATTATTATTATTATTATTATTATTATTATTATTATTATTATTATTATTATTATTATTATTATTATTATTATTATTATTATTATTATTATTATTATTATTATTATTATTATTGTCATTATTGTCATTATTGTCATTATTTTTACTATTTTTATTATTTTTTCTGTTATTATTTTTTCTTTTCATTATTTTCCGTAGAAGAGCCTTTTTATTTAAAGTGAATTGATTTAAGTGGGAAGAGTGATCCTTATAAAAAACTAAATATTTTACATCCTGGGCAGTCTCGCATTTAGGGCATATAAAAACTTGATGCCATAAAATTTTTGTCCATAGTATCGTTTCATTTCAGCATGGCATTCTAAAGAATGACACGCTGAAGAGATGCAGTACTTTGGATATAATTTGCCTGTTAAAAATAATAAATTTAAATTTATGTTTTCAATAAAGTATTCAATAAAATTTTCAATAAAGTATTCAATATAATTTTTCAATAAAATTTTCAATAAAAGTATTCAATAAAAGTTTTCAATAAAGTATTCAATATATTTTTCAATAAAGTATTCAATAAAAATTTTCAATAAAAGTATTCAATAAAAGTTTTCAATAAAAGTATTCAATATATTTTTCAATAAAAGTATTCAATAAAAGTATTCAATAAAAGTTTTCAATAAAGTATTCAATAAAGTATTCAATAATTTTTCAATAAAAGTATTCAATATATTTTTCAATAAAATTTTCAATAAAAGTATTCAATAAAAGTTTTCAATATAATTTTTCAATAAAAGTTTTCAATAAAAGTTTACAATATAATTTTTCAGTAAATTTTCAATAAAAGTTTACAATAAAAGTTTTTATCAATAATAATAACATTATATTAAAAATAAATAAAAATAAATAAAAAACTCACATTTAACAGTATCATCATCTGTAGAGCTATCTTCCCCAGAAACGGGGGCATCCCCAGAAACGGGGCATAATTGTGGGTATCCATATCTTCCCTAGAAACGGATGCATCCATATCTTCCCCAGAAACGGGGGCATAATTGTGGGCATTTTCATCTCCATCCAAATCTACTAAAATGGTTTTAAAAATAATTAAATAAAATAAAAAATTTACCATGATTGATTTCGTCTTCGCTATCACTGATAACAATGATTTCCGTCGGTGTTACAATAACTTCTAAAACAATAATAATAATAAATTAATAATTTAATAAATAAATTTACCACTATCCTCGATTATAATAACTTCGTTATCTTTTTCGGTGACATCATACCAATTAAATGTACCTTAATAATAAATAAATAAAAGAAATAATAAAATAAAAAACTTACCGTTTCCCTCCGCCAATAATTTTCTTAAAATACTATCGTTTTCCATCTTGAAATATTTTGTTAATTTTGAAAAATTTGAAATTTTTGAATTAATTGTGACAACTTTGGATATTGTCAATGTTTATAAGGAGAATAATATTTTCAGGATTTAGCCAATCACATTTAAGCAATACATACATATAGGTGAGAGATTTTTAGACATGTTTTCTTTGTAAATCACATACATACTTTTGTTTGTATGTGTTTTCTTTGTAAATCACATACATACATTGAGTTTGCATGTGTTTTCTTTATTCAATTTTGTGTATGCATGCACTTATCATGTGATGATCACGCACTTATAATGCACTGTCTTTGTGATCACGCACTTATCGTGCAATGTCTTTGTTAACATTAATTAATTAAACACATAATAATAATATTAATAATAATAATAAATAATAATAATAATATTTATAAAAATAAAAATAATAATAAAAAATAATAATAATAAAATTAATAATAAATAACAATGTTAATAGTTAAAACATAACAATAAACATTAATACATTTATTAATCATCAAATCTCTTGGATAATAACCAAGCTAAACAATGTTGACCACATGTTAAGGTCCATGGTTTTTGATACATAGTTTTATTATACACAATAGGTTTACCCATTGTTTGAAGTTTTGAAACCATTAAAGCCGGATAATAGAAACCCATAGGATCGAATACAAATATCTTGCTAGGTTTCATATATATTGCCAACCAATGTTCTCCACCGAGATGAGACGATTGAGTATTGACGATTATGGCTTGATTATTACGTAAATATGGAATTTTATCAAGATGAAATACCCCTAAAAATTCATGTCCTAGTATTTGTTTTCCAATTCGATAGACCTGAACAGAACTACATCAATAATATTAATAATACATGAAAAACTTACTCCATGACAAATTATCCTATATTATCTATACATTTATACCATTGAAACCAACAATGTTCGTTCAAACCAACAATGTTTGAACTCTGTCCAAACCAACACTGTTCTGTTTGCAGTTATTTGAACCTCGTTTTCAAATACGCCATATATTACAACATGTACCGGTTCAGTTGTAGCTTTAGAAAACTTTATATCTAATCGTATATTTCCATTTTGAGGTAATTGACTCTGATTTAAATCAAAATCGGGGGCCAAAACAAATGTGAAGAATGGATATTTGCTTTTAAAATCTTCAAGAGTTATACAACAATTAAGGTTTTTATCCAAATAACCCATATTTCTCACTATACTCTGCATATATGTAGCACAATAATTATCATTTTCGAAATCTTGAGTATATGTTTCTCTATAATCACTATTTTTCGATAAAGTTAGCGATGTTACACCAAAGTTTTTGAAAATTGAGCACGATGTTAAGTATGATCCATTATATTGAGATTCATTTTGAAATGTTACCAATATAAAGTTGGGCATTCTTCTATCTCCAAATATTTGTTCCTTATAGAAAGAAGCTGAACCCTTAGCAATTGCAAATTGAACAATTTCCTTTGTTTTCACTGGATATATTGCATGCTTAGAATTAAGCCCCAGTTGATGACCAGCTAATACAGAGGGCTCAACACGAACTCTTCTTACCAATAATTTAGCATCAACTAATTGAAGAATTGGTGCTGTGGTAGCACTTGTTAGTGATAATGCCGAATCAGATCTTTTCAATCTAATGTGCACATTAACACCTGGGAGTAAATATTTCGGTTGATCCATAAAATCGAGTTGTAATGATGAGCACATGGTAAATAATTTCGAGCCTTTAATCCACTTTTTCCTATCGTCATCACTACCATAACCTATAGGAGTTAAACATGTATTTTTAGTATCGCTATTGTAATTTATAATAGTTTCTATTAGAGCTTTGTGAATATATGTACTGTTACCACCCTCAATCTTGATATTATTAAATCCGAGAACTGCATCTTTAAAAAGTGTATGAAACAAGAAATTGTTTGGTATAACATCACTAAGTTCACCCAACGGTTTTCTATCTTTATCTACAACTTTGACATGAACAGTTAACAATGTATCGTTCAAATCTAGATATTCAGTTTGGGAACCATTAATATAAAATTCTATATCAGTTCTACTATCCATAATAGAATTCATCGGGAATACATCTTCAAAGGCCCCCATTTCAATTACCGCCTGGGGAGATGGTCTATCAAATAAGCACAATTCAGATTTACCACAAATCATTTTTGAAATATAGTTCCATGGCCTTTCATTCGTTTGTTTATATGTTTATGATGTCTTTTACGTTTTTGAGCCGGTGCTTCCTGTTTATCAAACATACCTGCAACTTTCCCTAACTCTGATAATGCATTTGATTTCAGAGATGGTAATATTTTCTGCTCATTCATTATCACATCTTTAGCAGTTTTCATACCAAAACGACCAAGGCGTTTTAGAATAGGAAGTGCAAATCTACCAATTGTTCTCAACCATCCTGATCCATACTGTTTACCAATAAAATATGGTAATTCGCCACCACTTTGGCTACCACTATACATACTAATAATATCGTTATTGGCCATCTAATTTACGAAAATGTAATGTCAAATGAGTTTTTGTATCTTTACTAAATTCAATAAATTTACCACTATCATCACGAATATTTATTTCTATATTGTTTATACATGATGTTGATACCGGTAAGTACATGGGATTATCAATATTTATATTGACGACTTCATCCTGGTCATGTTTATCAACCCAAACAGATTTCAAAAGAGGAACCAAAGAATCACCAACAATTATAGGATCGATGATGTTAGTATATATGAACATTTGCATATGAAGTTTTATTAGTTTTGGTTTGCGTACACCAAAAGCACTTGCCCGATATGTTTGCTTATCTAATCCCAATGTATTAGCCAAATTTTTATCAAATGTAACTTCACAAATATTATTATTCAGACTGAATTTGCATATTCCATCTTTAAGAAATTCAATAGTTTTAAATATATGTAAACAATTGAATGAAATATATTTATGTAATTCTTCAAGGGTTTCAATATATAAATCATTAGTAAATGTAAATGTATCTTCCACCTCATTAATATATGATACAGATATTTTGATGTTTTCGATCGTTACACTTTTCTCATCAAATGTTTTGAAACGTATTAGGTATTCAGTACCAGGAACAACTATGTTAAGCTTATCACTACCCATTCGCTTGGCATCCTCAATACTTTCAAACTTTATTGTAAATGGGCTAAAACCACAACTAACATTCAATCCATCTTTAAAAAACATGCCACTATTTTCATCTAAAATCTGATTCGGAATATGACAATATCGTTCAAAATTATTGATTGTGAAAATACCACTACATGTTTTGGGAACACGTTTCTTGAATCCGATTTTACAATGACTATAAAATGGAAATGTATTGTACACAAATGTAAAGTCTTGCAAAGCAACTTCCCAATTTCCATGTAAATACATAGGATTTTGAAGATTAACCATAAATTTACTCGCTTGATTTTCCGGATGGATTAGTGGGCAACTATTGCTCGGTAAAATTGTATAGAAACTCATTTTACTAAGTCTTTTGATGATATCCACGAGGGTTTTTGATATCCATGCCATTTGACATAGTATTGTTTATCCTTACCCACCATTTTAGTTTTCAATATTTTCTGAATTCTGAACACTGTAGGTTTGGAAATAACTTGTAATTCCTGTTCATAGAATTTCCCTTGTATTAAATTGTTATCACTATCTTTAATAACATACATTACAGGACTCTGTTTAGTATTAATTTTAGTAATTTGAAATACCTCATCACTCCAATTACTATCGAAATTTTTGATGAAAGGTGAAGCAGATATTTTACTAATTCTAACGTGATCACCAACTTTATATTTTGGTTTTGTAATAGCAATTGCTTTAGACTGCACTCGTGTTTTCGAGCTGATATCTACGGGTCTCAAACCATTCAGACCTCGATGTGATGAATTATTATAACTAACAAGTATTTTCGGTAATACATTTATCCATATTTTATTACCTTGATGCACGAAATATTTCTTCAATCTATCCCTCAATGTCCGGTTAAATCTTTCAACATGTGCGGCTTTGTATTGAGAATATACAGAATAATGATTTATTTTGAGCCGATCCAGGATTTGCTTAACTTTACTATTGTAAAACTCCTTGCCTATAATAATAATAATAATAATAATAATAATAATAATAATAATACCTAAATCGGTTTGCAAATTGTCTGGATGTCCATTTTTAAACATTGAGTTAATTGCTTTAGATATTTCCTCTGCAGATTTTGTCTTTGTTGGTAGACCGCGGGCAAAAAGACTGAAAACATCGATACACGTTAAAATATATTTATAACCCTTGTTAATTTTCGAATACGGTATCATCTCCATCAAATCCATTTGCCATAAATCATTAATACCGAATGTCTTATAAGCTCTCGTTGGAAATCTTTTCCGCATCGGTTTGTTTAAACTGTACGCAAGCTGATCTGACAACCACTTTTGCGTTTCCTTTTTCGAATTTGGGACTCTTTTCTTTAACTTTGCCACTCCACCGAAACCTGCCTCGTCTTCTGGTTCGTCCAAATCTTCTCCATTACAACAAGATGATTTAAATTTTAATTTAACATTAGGTAATGATTGCCCCATCGTTTATTGTGATAATAATGATAATGCTAATGGTAACATTGCTCCAATAAAACCACCTTGTTGTTTATATATGATTTTTCTCATTTGCTTACGATTTTTATTATTTACTAGTGATAACAAAGGCTTACGATGTTTATTCAATACTAGTTTTTTAGAATTACTGATTTTAATTTTACCTCTGACTACTTTTAATAGAATTTTGAGTAAATCATCGACAACAAAAGTTGGAAATGATTGTAAAATAGACATTCTTTTCATACTCGACGCCTTTAACAATGCATTAAAATATGGGAAACTACTGTGATTTTTTACAATTTTAACTTTTTTCTTACTCTTTTTAATAATGTTTTTCGAAATTAGATTCATTGCAGGGTAATTCTTGGTTATTAGCTTTTTAGATGGTGTATAACTGGTTTTTGGTGGAACTTTATTTATAGTCTTTTTAATACTTTGTCTAAGTTTTCGGATATTTTTAAGCCTGGATTTCATAAACATTTTTACATGTTAAAGTTTTCAACTTTGTTTATATACCATGGCACCTTCTTTATTGAAAATATCTGTTTTTACCCGTAAATCATCGTTACATTGTTGTGTGAAATCAAGAAATATATATCCATGTGGTGATTTTGTAGCATCTTGAAATGCACTGATAAGAAAATTACGATTATTAGGGTATGCTTGTCGAGCAAGAAAATCAATAACTGTTGCATCTCTAGGATTCTTGAAAATAACTAAATATTGAACATTTAAATTCCTTGTTCGATGTGCACCACCCTGATGAAATAGATTTTGAGTAATAAAGATCACAGTAACACCAACATGTCTACTGATTTTTGTGAATAAATTATTAAAATCCTTTTCTTTATTAGCTTCCTGATACAAATCATCAATAATGATGACATCACCTTTCCTTAAACGACTTGACCAGTTTTTATCGAAACCCTTTACTATTTTCATGTTTTTCAATTTACAGAAATTATCTTGAGTTAATCCATGTTCTTCATCTGCACCCCTATGCCAATAAATCTTGTTGAATTTGGTTTGAAATAAATTAGATTTCAGTAATTTACACACAAACATAGTTTTACCACTACCACTTGGGCCGACGATTTGATATACCGCATCATTTCTTAAGTCCATTATTAATTTGTATAATTATAGGTTTTTGTTTATATTATATGATTTAAAGAACTCTTCCTAAAAACTCATATATATAGCTTAATATTTCATTATTGTTTAATTATGTTATCAAATATTAATTATAAAGGAACTTTCGATGTATCAAAAATCAGCGCTATGTGGAATGGTGCCTGGCAAAATCAGTTAGAAATTCTTCGAAATACCAACTTTTTCGAAAATAAATGTTTTGAATTTTATTTTTTGTTTTGTTTTGTTAGTGTTGGTAACAATAGTTTTATTTTTATTGTTTTGGTAATAATAATAATAATAGTAATAATAGTAATTATATTAGTATAGTAATAATAATAGTAATAATAATAAAAATAGTAATAATAGTAATAATAATAATAATAATACATTTTATATAGATGATATGTGTAAAATCATAAAACTCAACGGGTTAATTTACATACAGTCACGCACTTAACATGCAATTATCATGCACTTAACATGCATGATTCTGATTGGTTAATCAGTATCTGTCAAGGGTATAAAAGTGCGTCACCACCTTATAAAAATCATAAATCAAACATGACCAAGAAAATAAGCGTCCAACCAGTTCAGATGTTCCACAATTATAAAATGTATTTTTTAAAGGAGCCTATCAATATGCAATTGGCAAATCGGGTCAAACTCAATAAGAATCAATTTCAATCTCTTGCTGGGACTCTCTCAATGTTAGATATCAAGGATATTGATAATACGTTCAAAAAGATCAATTCCAATTTAAAATGCTTTCTTCACAGTCAATATACCAAATATTATGATGCATTTACAGAAATAGGTTTCAAAGAACAGGAAAACTGGTATATAACAATAACAATCCAAGGATATAAAGCAGATCAAAACGATATGCTTTCTCCAATCTGGAAAATTGTTACTGCTAGACTTTCACAGTTATTTTAGCGTTTAGTGTTTAATAAATGTATTAATGTTTCTTTGTTATTCTATAAACAAAATTATAATTAGTTTTAAAATAGTTTTAAAATGATGTCTGAAAAAGGTAAAATATAAAATATAAAATAATTAATTAATTTTCGTTTAGAATATTTAATAAACTTTTTGTTTGATAAACTTGAAGAAATAACCGGTGTAAAAATTAGAGATATGTTGACTCTAGTTGAAGCATTGAGTAAAGAAGATTCATGTTCAGAATGTCAGAGTGATGAAATTGTTAATGATGGAGATACTGAAATTATTAATGATGGAGATACTGAAATTATTAATGATTCTGAAGAAATTATTGAGGATACTGAAGATACTACCGAAATTATTAAAGATGAGCCTACCGAATTTAAGAATTGTATTGATCATGTTATAGAAAATATTATGATAGAATCTTGTGGTGATGAAGAATGTACATGTAATAATCAATAAATCTTTAAAATATAGTTTTTTTATTAATAATAATAACAAAGAAATATTTATTAAAATCTATGATAAACCTTGTTACATAAATATAAAACAGATACTCCAGTGAATAGTTTTAATAAAAATTTGCAATTCTCAATATAAATATCAGAGCGTTTGGCTTCTGCGGCAACTTGAATAATAGCTGTCCATCCACCGTTTGATTCTACCCACGGATCAATTTTTGTTTCTATCACCTAAATAATAATAAATTAATAACAATATAAAGTAATATACCTCTATAGACCATTGGAAATAATTTTCATAGTCGGATCCAGATTTTAATATCACGTGTTTCATGTACATTAATCCTACTATTATTCGCATCCATTTATTATTTTCATCAAACATGTAACTAAATATTGATTGGAATGCCTTCTTTCTCTCCAATGGTGGCAAATTGAGAATTTTTTCATAATCGAATGGGATGTCTTCAACGATTTTCTCGGTACGGTTTACCATAAACTTCATGTTTTTAATGATTTCATCTTCTTCTCTATTATTAGAGACCAGCTCATTCAACAAAGTTATAAAAAATTTAGTTTCTGGCATTTTATAAAAATACATGAAAGTGTAAGCTTATTTATACTATATTCGACCAATCAGAATCATGTAATACTAAGAAAATATGTAAAAATATATAATGGAAATGGCAATGATGATTTGTTGGCACTGTTAACTTCTTTCAAGTTGTTGCCACCACTGTTAACCGGTTGTTGTTGTAATTTCATTATACGATTGAACTGATGAGTTGTTTTATTAGAATAAAATTTTATACTATATTGAACTTGATTCATCATTTTTTCATTAAGTTTACGATTTTCTTTCAATTCTAATACTGATTTTCTTAATTCATTTTTGATAGTACCAATGGTCTTATTTAGATATATAATATCATTATATAATTCGTTTTTAGCTCTTTTTAAAGTCTCATATGTATGTTCAAATCGGAATTCTAAATTACTCATTCTTTCAGATAATCTTTTGACTGGAGTTTTCAAATATCTAGGCCTATCTATCATATACAAAATATCCATCAATACAGCGGTATCAGGACATACACATCTTGTTGAATTTTTACCTTGAACGGTTACAACAATTGAGTTGGCCATATTAAAAACTAATAATATTATTAAAATTTCTTTAATCATTTTCAAATCTATATAAATTAATATTTATTGTTTATAGCTAAAGATGTGTGTGTGTGTGTCTCTAAATTAGTATAAAAGTAATTGTTATTTCATTTTTTATCATTAAAATGGTTGTACCGAGCGCAGTTCAAGCTATGAATGAAATTAAACATTATGGTAATTTATTATTACTATTATTATTATTACTTGCTTTTTAGATGATTATTTTAAAGTTATTAAAGAACGTCTGGAATTCTATTATCCAGAAATACATGGAATCATGGATAAGCCGGCATCAATAATTCCAGACTTGATATTCAATCATACATCAATATGAATATTTACTGTAATAGATGAGTTCCTATTGGATATCGAACAAAACAATTTGTAAAAAGATATGGAACCCGAATACCCTTGTGGTGATGGATGTCATTGCTGCGCCGCCCGATATCGGAAGTATGTGGAATGGGCTTTGAATAAAGCTCTTTGACAATACTACTATAGTAGAATTGTCTCTTTATAATAAATTTGTTGGATATGTCTCGGTTTTCAATATATAATAATAATAATATTTATAAAAATAATAATAAAAATAATAATATTTATAAAAAATAATAATAAAATTAAATTTACAAAATATATACTACTTATAAAAGTAAGTAGATATATTATAATTAAAAAATGTTTAAAAATTCCGTGACCTTGAAATTTTTTTGAATGACCTTGACCTACTTTTGAATGACCTTGACCTACTTTTAAATGACCTTGAAAAAATTTGTACTTTTCAACATAGAAAAAATTTTGAAAAAATTTCGAAAAATATTCTATCTTTTTTGGTCCAGCGGTGACATAGGAAATCGTGTACTTTTAAACATAGAAAAATATGTAAAATATGGAAAAATGTAAATTATGCCTAATCAAATGTAACACCCTACCATGCCCAACTTATGCATTCTTGAATACTTAGCATCAATTATTTACATTTTTAAATTGCATCTTGTATTGTAACAAAAAGGGTTTTTTAACAGAAATAGACTGATAGAAACACTTTTTCAAATGACATTTCAAAACTGCTCATAATTCAGTATTACAAAGTGCATTAATACAGTTTTACTTCATTGGGGTTCCGTCCTAATTATTGTATATTTAAAGTGTGCCTTGAAACCAAAAAGGTTGAGAACCACTGGACTATAGTATGAGCTCAAAACAAAATTGAAAAAAATTAAATTAAAAAAAATCAATTCATTTAAACATTTAAACCAAAAATTAAATTTAAAATAAATTTTTAACACCTCATTAAACTTATGGGGTGTCTCAAAAAAACTTTTCAATTCAAATATCCGACGGGGCGTAGTCCTCATTATATACTACTCCAACTACATCGTATTTTAATTTTAGAACTTTTATCATTTGCACATCTTTTGACATAAATATTTCAACGTGTTTTTCGTCAAGAACAAATTATTCAATCCAAACCTATTTTTGTGCAAAGATGTAGAGAATAAACTTTTCTGCAAGATAATATTTAAGGAAAATTTTAAAAAATGAAAATAAAAAGGTTTTCTTTGTTAAAAAATTTCTTTTGGTTTGACTTTGGGACAATTTCTTAATTTAAAGGATTCTGAATTTTTTTTAATAATGACTCATGTTTCGTAGTTTAATTAGAGAGTATGTCTTTGTTCAATAAAAATGTTTGACTCACGCTAGGACTCTTTGTTCTTTAAAATGTGACTCATCCGATGACTCGTGTTTCTTTGTTTAAGTAGAGGGGTATAGCTTAGTTCTATTGTCTCTGTTCTCCAAAAAGGATGACTAATATAATAAATCTGTCTTTATTATCTAAAAAGCATGATTCACAATGCATATGTTCTACGGGGTATGCTTGTGTTCTGGCGGGCTCATATCCCACTGCTATTAACACATTAATCTGAGTAAGAATCTCTCCTATTCTCCTGTCTTTTAGACTCTAAAATTTAGAGTACTCGGAACAACCTCATGTTCAAAAACATAACCATTTAGTTCTACATCGCAACATAGGAAATTATACAGTTAGATTATTTTTAATATTACATTTATTTTAATTTAATTAAAATGAAACATGAATTAACGGCACTGCTTTTTTTAAAAATATCATAACATATTAATTAAATAACATATTGTCAAAATTATAATTATCAAAACCAATAAATCAAAGCTACATATTTGAAAATCCAAGATATGTAATGTGATATTACTGACCTGTTTATTTGAAACCATAAATAAAGTATATTTTGTCCTGTTTTATATTTTTATTTTTATTGATTATTAATAATATTAATATTTTCTTAAAGTCATGTCTAAATTATCACTAATCAATTACCTCGTAAAACTAGATATTTTTAGCACTTAAATTATTATAAAATTTCCCTAAAAGCTCTAATTGATTTACATAGCCTAAAATTATTTTATTTTTGTCGAGTACAACCTAATCTATTGAAGGGTGTCATTTAATTTATTTAAAATTAATTAAACTTTCATTGAAAATAATAAGTCAATAATTGAAGAAGTAATACTGGTGGGAGAGTATATTAAGTGCGGAAAAGTCGTTGAAATTACCGAAAAAAGTGGGAAAGCTAATGATATCGACTAAATAGATGAAATATCAATTAGAGCTTTTAGGGAAATTTTATGATAATTAAAGTAATAAAAATATCTAGTTTTACGAGGTATTTATTTTAGTAAATTTTAATCATCTTTGAGAATTTTAGGGTTTTCTGTTAAATTTAATGGATTTTGGGGATTTTTATTGAAATTATTAGAGAAATGATGGTAATTCATTAATTTTAGAAACACTTAATTTCTTGATAATTTATTAGATTTGACTTGATTTTAGGATTATTTTCAATAAAAGTTAAATTTATCAACAAAATGTTTATGAAACCTCTATTTATGATATTTATTTACCAATTAAAATTCAATTTGACTGATAGATTTTAAAGGTTGATTGATATTTTAATTATATTTTTATGATCTATTTAAAAATGTTGATTAAATCAGTTGATTTTTAAAAATATTTTTGTGAAACTTAGAAGGGATAAAATATCTTTGAGATAAGGAGTTAATTAATTACTTTCATTTTCCCTTTTATTAATTTCATGGATATCAATCACAAAAATAGTATAATTTAGAGATTTTTAAGAGGCTGCTCAGTGTGGTTAGTTAAAATTTAGATTTTCCATACTTATCAATACACAAGAATCTTTGTATGTGTTGAAACGTGGTATTAACACTGCCAGAAATTATTATTATTAAGTGGTTGGTAATTATTTGATTTTTTGGTAATGTGGCAGATATTAATTATTTTATCTATCAATTTTATTCAAAGATCTTTAGGAATTTAATTTTAAAAGTCAAATCATTTTCAATAAATATATGAAAATTTATTCCAAGTACTATGAAAGTAATATTTTTCTAATCAAGTTTCTTTTCATAAGCAATTAGATTAACAACCACTTATACACACTAATTAATTTATTATTCAGTAAACAATAAGAGTTGTAGTGAACAGAATAGAGAAAATGAGTTTTTATTGAGGTGTTAGCAATTAATAGAATTATCTTAGACTTAATGACGTGTTAATTTAATAAAAAGGTTGGCATTCATCTTGGAAAAGATTTCCATTGAAAATAATTTTTAATAATTTTTTCATTGTTGGATGAAATCAAAAATATTACATAAATAATAGAAAAATTGCAAAGTTTTTTAACAAAACTATTAAGTTTTACAAAATAATTTCAAAAATCTAAAACAAGGCAATAAATTTTTATTCAGAGAAAATATATCAATATATTGGTTTCTAAGCAACCAAATTATTTACCAATTTGGAGACATCAATGATCAAAAAAAGTGAATTAGATTATTGTTAATAAAATTTGTATTTTCAACTTGTATTTCTTTTGTTTGTCCAACTTTTTATATGATTTTTTTAAATTTTTGACGGTCAGTAACCTATCATTAATATTTATTGGTTCACTAACTAGTTATTGGTAACATATTGGGTTTATAGTCAATAACCAAGTATTTTAAGGGGAAATTATCGACGAGGAGCAAGTTTATTGATATTTTTAAAGGGGTTGAGTTGATTGAAAATTGTTATTTAAACTTAAAGATTATGGAAATAAGTAATCTTTTAGAAATTAACATATAATAGAAGAATAATTGTTCAATAATTGAATAAATTAAAAAAAATAGTTGAAAAGTGTTTTACAAAATAATTTTAATGATTTTATAAAATACAATAATAAAATACAAAACTTTATTCAGAAAAAATAATTTTTCTTGATAAATACCCAGTAACCAAGCAACCAAGTGATTTAGTGATATAGAGGAATTAATGACGTGAAAGAAGGTGAAGAAGATTTTAATTATAAATTTGTATTGTAACTTGTATTTCTTGCTATTTGTTTAACTTTTTAATTACTTTTATTTAACGTTTTGTTGGTAAATAACCAAATAATTATATTTATTTGTTCAGTAACTAGTTATTAGTTACATAATATGTATACAAGTAGCTGAATGAAGTTACCTACCCGAAAACCTCAACATGTAGTGGATAGAAGCGGAAACTATCCAATCTTATTTTTCAAGAGTGGAAAATGCAGGATAATAAGTTATAAGAGACCCTTACAGGAAGGGGATCTCAAATACCATATTCAAGATTTAAAAATTCAATCTTTATCTTTAAACCTTGACATGGGTTGTCGAATCAACTTGTACGATTCTTCTACTAAAACAGAAAACATTTACGAACCAGAAATGTTTCCTACATTAAAACTTATCAACTATAATTCCTTATGTGTTAATGTTTTTGCAAACGGAAAAGTGGTTGTCATGGGGATAAAAACTTTGGAATATAACACTCTAATACAAGAAGTATTTAATTTTATAAAATCTAAAATTAACAATCTTAATACTGACAAAGAAATACTAGATTATTTATTAAGCACCAATTGTGTTTAAATAGATTGAATTCTGATGATTGTAAAAATTCAAAATGATAGACGAGCAAGAAGCAAACATATTCGAAGCAATTCTGATGAAGATAGAAGAGCTCTTTCCGAATATGAAGAACAAGCTTTCGTATTATGCTCCTGAATTTTCGGCAACACGCATCTTACAAATGACTGGAATCAACATCGAAGAAATTGTACGGATGCATTACGAATCGATTCAGGGGTCTGGTTTGAAATGTCTAGATGACTGCATTGTTTGTGCAGATCCCTCAATTTTACCGGCCCATTTAGATGCAGATGGTGCAGGGATTACAAGAAAAAGGAAGTTGTTCATATTCTGTTGACTGAACTAAGAAGAGCATATTATAAGGTGATTTGTGACAATGTAAATTAAATAAACTTTTAATTTGATCTTTAGCTTTTTACTAGTTTATTTTTATGTGTATCAATTTTTAGCAAATATTTACGGTGTTGTATTATTGTTGATATCATACATATTTATCTGTATTAGAATTACTATTATTACTATAAATATTATTACTGTTACTATGATTATTATTATTATTATTATATATTTATTATTATTATTATTGGGGCAAGACACGATTTTGTTTTAATGAATCGGTAACACGCACGCAAACACAACACGCAAATTTAAAATCAGACCCATAAAACATCAAATAACCACCTCAAAATATGAGAAAGAAACAATTAAAATATAAAATCAAAAACATAAAAATAAATTAAAATAATAACAAAACGCATCAAGATCCGCATGAAAATAAACACAAAAATAACACGAGAACATGAAAATTTGACCGAAAGTTGACAATTTACCAAAAAAAGCGAAAGTCCATGAAAATGGAACAAACATTAAATAATTTGAATTGGAAACAATTCAATTAAAAAGTTAAAAAATAAAATTTTCAAATTAAATCACGAAAATAATAAAATTAAGATTAGAATATACCAGAAAATCACAAGGTCAAATTTTGTTTTACTACATCAAATTTAACACGCAAGGTTAGGGTCGTACAATAGGTATATAAACCGATTCATTTTCACAGAATAGCAATCAGTTTAATCAGTTTTAAGAAACTCGAATCAGTTTTTGTAACTAAAAACTCAACAAGTCTTAGCCAGTAGTAACCATATTCTACGATATTTTTTGATGTGAGTGAAGAAATGTTCGAAAACTTTCTCCACGTCGCGCCCAAACAACCTCATATGAGCTCTGTTTGAGGCGTCGGCGTGGGGAAAGGTTTGTATGTGAGATGTATGAAACGGAGTATGCCAATTATGATTCAAAAGTATATTATGCCAATTATATTCTATAAAAGTTTAATAGAAATGACTCATGTCGGAATTTTTCCGGCCCACAGCTGACACATCACCGCAAGTCAATAAAATATACACACCCCAACCAAACTGTGTAAGTGTGGTGTAAGTCCGCCAATAGTTTGTGCCCGTGAATGGACACTCGTAATATTCTAACATCAACATAAATAGTCTTAGGATCAAATAAAAAGGGATAACGGGAAAGAGCACTGTAAATCGTTGCTATGGTCACAATTAAATAAATAAATAATAAAATCAGTAACGGTAATAATTAACAACACTAAATTTCAACTGCTATGATCACGACGAAATAAACAAATAATAAAGTCAGAACGGAAATGATTAATGATAATAAATTATGATACGAGTAATAAACAAGTAATGAAATCGGTGAAGATAATAAGTAATGCTAGTGAGTTTCCATTGTTATGATCACGAATTAAATAAATAGCTATTGAAATTGTTAAAAGTAGTAATTAAGGCCATGGGAGTTAGATGCCCAGAAAATTAATGATAATAAATACTATGACTAACAACGAGAACTTAAACCGATAAAATTAAAATGGATAACTAACCAGAGTAGCCTGATAGAGAGAGAAAATTATCTATGTGTCTACGCCGCGATGGCCACGATTAGTAATCATATTAAAACCAACTCGAGTAATAATAAATTTAAAAAAAGCGTTAACGTCCCGAAAAGTAATGATAAATTGACGCCGCCGGAATTTAACTATCACGCGAAGTAACATCAGATAAGTTAATCACCGAGTAAGAAAATCTAATTCCCAAACGAACACGAGTATTTACAAACACGATAAATGACAGAAATTTAATTATTAAAAGAATGGATATAAATATAGAAATAGCAACTATGATAAATCGTAGATCTAAGAGTAAGTAAAATTTTACAACCAATATGAATGGATCAAAATCCGTAACGATGATGAACGCAATTGTAAAATAAGACTCACAATAAAAAATAATGAAATGACAAATAATATTTGAAAACACTCGACATTAAATTTGACATAAAAATATTGTTTGCCCATGGAGATTTGAGGCCATGCATGATAAGCGAGATTCAGTAGAACCGAGGCCCATAAAATGAATAATAATTTTCATCAGTAGCGATATATAACGATGACTTTCTGAAGTCCCCTCACTAGCGACCAACAATAAACATAATAGTTCTGAATAAGACAACTGGATCTACAGTTCGATAAGATAAATCGGAGGTATAAGTCACTGTCATACTCAATGTCATCATTAGGATAGGATCGAGACTCAGAAAGTTGTTTTCGTTCTGGAACAGGGAATCTCATGCCCGAAATCTGAGTTTAATTTATTCGTAACTAGAAAACTGTACGGCCATTGTGTAAACTGATCATCCCCGAATCGATCACAGACAGATAGATTTAAGACCTAATTTAATTATTAAAGGGAAATAAAAATCATCAAACTCACCCAACTCCAACAAGCACCGAAGTAACAAATCTCAGAAAAATTCAATACTAATATAATCCAGCGAACGCGGAAAGTCATAAATGTAAACGTCCAGATCAATAAATGTTGCCACGCATATAATTGAGTCAAAATAAAAAGGGGTAGAATATCTCGATCAATCCAGTTACAAATCACACAACCGGCTTATTATTTGCATTAGTGTAACAGCACAGAGACGAGAAGGTCAGAAAAATGTCAAAAATACCACGACTAAGGACAAACAGAGAAGGAATCGACACGAGGCAATAATAAATACGATTATTACAAAACGATTTAATAAATTAAATATTAAAAGAAATCCAATCCGTAAAATCCTTCGATTACGTGGCACTTCCCTGGTGGTTGATATAAAACTGGAACGTTGTGTCAATTCCACCATTTACAAACAGAAATAACAAGAAAAAATTATGAATTCTCGTAACGAATGACAGAGAACTGGAGAAGCCAACAACTCTCGGAGAGAGACCAACACCGCACTTGGTAGAGAATCAGCCACGCAGCGAGACGGTAAGTTCCAAATCTTATTAAACCCTTTTATCTTGTGAATTTATGCGAGGACCAAATATTTGAGACGCTACAATCCCGGAACAGACCAATCACAAACTATTTCCTGTGAAGATTCGCAACCTGTCAATGATGTGATGCTCAATAAAATCTTTTATAGAACCATATGATTTATTTGTTTTTTATCGACTAGTGATATAAATTGACAAGATCATGAATTTCCCATTTCCCCAGTGACTTATCGGCATTCATATCGTAACTCGCCCATCCATAACTCCTAACGTATACCACCAGTGACCAGCACGACCTGAAACAATATGATTCTAAATTAAGCATCGAGATAGCTATTATGCACTAGCCCAAGATTAATAATTATGATAACGATGGTAGCACACCCACAATGAGAATGAGCCAAATTACCAAGAGATCCCCTACAATATAGATAACAAACTGAACGGTATCTTTTCGATAATCAAAACAAAACAAACGATCGGACATAGTCACCGTAAAGAAATGCGAGAACGAAGACAAGTCCATCACGAGTTTCGAATTACGACCATAAGAACCACGAGTATACGACAAGGACGAATAATATTACGACAGTTACCGACGAGACATATAAAAAATTTCTATTAAATCACTAAAAGAAACATCAATAGATAAGTAACAAACTAGCCACGTAACGACACAAACAACAGTACTAATGACAGTACCCGTCCGGTAGTCCAATGATCCGATCCAACGCCAGCTTGCCATTCCATAGCTATTTACCCATCAACGAATAAAGTCGCCACCTATAAGTTAAATTAATTTAAGATTATTGTATAAAAATATAATCATAATTTATCAAATGATTTAATGATCCAAACTTGCAGACCATTCCTGGATAGACGCGTCCCGCATCCCGCATCCCGCGTCACTGTGCGATTTCCTGCACGTTCGGCCGCCAGATGCCGACAAGCCCTGTGGGACGCTGGATTCTCAGTCTCGCCAGTAAGGGAATCCCACGCGGGAACACAAAGAGACTTTGAGGAATTTGACCTTCCTTTTGTTGCCATCAAAAGGGAGCCCAGTCGCAAACCAGCCCGAGAAATCTGAGGGCAAGCGGAGTTCTTACTAGCGCGCCTGGATGAGCACCAGCGCCCAACAAACAGACAAGTGGAAAGGGCTAGGTGATATATAGCCGAAATCATCCAAGCAATCGCAACGGAAAACATCCCCAGTACGGATGGGTACACCCTTCCGTACAACGTATCCTTCAACCTCGACGATTCGAACTTGAATGGGGAGTCTGAAGAAATGAACGTGGTGGTTCCACGAAGAATACTGACAAGAGAAATGAGAGACGGAGAAAGACGTCCATACACAACCAAGAGCATCCATACGCTCACGAGTTCCCAAGGCGATACAGAGACCGAAGCCGTTCGAGATATGAATAACATCGATGTATATTGTGAATAAATATTGGATTTAATTTTAATTTTTTTTTCCTACTCATGTTGGGCCAGAACACAAACGGCCTTGTAAAATGTTTAAATGAATCGGTAACACACATGCAAATATAACATGCGAATTTAAAATCAAACCTATTAAAACATCAACTAAACCCTACCAAATTTGAGGAAAAAAAAGGATAATAAAATATAAAATAATAAACATAAAAATAAAATTAAAATAATAACAAAATGCACCAAGATCCGCACGAATTAAATATAAACATAACACGAAAACCCAATAATTTTGACCAAAATTTGACAATTTATTAAAAATACAAAATTTCATGAAAATGAAATAAATATCGATCATTATAACAAATGTTAAAGCAAAAAAATCAAAATTGTCGAAATTTGTTTCCATACAAGGGATGAAGTGACGTCCAGTGGCATCTTCCATATTCATCTGAGGCAAATCAGCTCTTTAAATCTATTTCCTGTGCCAGTTAGATCCAATATCTTGCCTAAGAGAAATAAAGAAAATGACCACATACGCCTGAAACTCTTACCAGCATTTGAATTATCACCATACCGAAAAGAAATGAGATATCCCCTGAGGTAAAAATTTATTTCCAGTAGACCATTGACCGACGACTAAAGCCCAGGAAGGTTAACGTAACTTCGACCTACAAACATCTGTGTAAATTGAACCTCAATCTAGTAAAATATTTTAAATGTCGATAAGCACAAAGTACTTACTTGATTGATCCATAGATCCGACTAAGCGAGCAAATCCAATGAATTATGCACAAGGCTAATATTAAGATAGAAATAAATGGGAAGAACAAAAAATCTAATTTAATAACCTGCTGAATAAAACTGCCTACCCCAATCGATAATCTCGCATGTCCACTGTTGACGCAAAAATTGATTAACGAAATTGTCACTTGCATACACAAGGAAAAAATTGATTCCATACAGACAGGAACACAACGAATGTACACCTGTTCCACATGCACAATCAGATTTACCAGATCGATATTTCAAATATTGAACGAGAATATCGGGGTAGAACACGACGCGAATATCTACTAGATGTACGTGCAATTATAAAATCCGGTTCCTGCATACACACATCCCCACTAGATTCTATAAAGAGGTGTAGTAAAGTGAAAACCGATCAGTATTACTAATCATTTTTTTTATTATTATTATGCACCAATCTCAAGACTTTAGAAATGAGTGTTCTATGACCACGACGCCGGAAGAAGACGCAGCAAGAGAATCAAGTCCAACGACTCAGGGTAACTTATCAATAATATAATAAATATTTAAGATTTTTTTTTGTAATTAATAAATTTTATTTGCCTAAATTTAGTTTGATAATTTTTCTTAAGTCGTGGATAATTAACCTCTAATAAAAATACAATTATTAAATGTACAAGGTTTATAATTTACCAGTTTTAATAAAGATATAATTATGCAAACCTTTAGTAAATGACGGTTAAATTTTCCTTGTAGGAATAACTAGAAAAATTTTAAAAAGCTTTTCATTTTTCTTAAAAAGGCATCGTATTAATCTAGTACAAATGATTTCTTTTTCTTTATAAACGTAGTAATAATTATAAAAATCTTGAAAGCCAGTTTAGGAAGATGTGCTATATTAATTACGTAAGTTTTTGTAAACGGGTCCGAATTCATTCTAATCACGCACGGTAAAAATTGGGTAAACCTTCGTAATTAATTTCAACCTCTTAGCAATAAATATTACCTAAATTTTCGCAGATGATTTCTGATGCATTTTGATGAGTACATGGTAACGCTCACCTGAGTTCTGTAGGCAATTTACTAAATTCGTATGGGGGAGATAGGGAAATATGTTTTCGTTATCAGATGCAAATTTATTTCTCTTCTCATTTTCCAAAATTTTTTGTAAATGTTTTGTAAAAATTCAAGGACATTCTTGTCTGCAAACTAATCGGGAATTAATTAATGGGACAGAAACAAATAGATAACCGATTCCACTTTCGCCACACTACAATTGTTAAAGCATATTAAGCAATTTTTCATATACAATAATTATTATGTTACCTAATGCTTTTAATTTTTAAAATATTAAGTCGGCACAGTTGATGTTTGAGTGTAGATAAACAAAACAGTTTATTAAAAGGTATAATGATTTACATTAAATTGAGTTAAATTAATTATATCGCTCCAAGAGAATTGAATGCATAAGTATATAATCTGAACCCGTGAGAATAAATATGTTTGGTTAACACAAGACATTTTAAAATTACCTTATACGTATTCGCATAATCATAATGGTATTTAGAAAGACCAAGACCTCTCAAGTGGGTTCCCGCCCATGTTGCAGAAGAATGGCGACAGGCTTGGAGGCGAGCACGGCCAGAGGGGGGTTACGAGGAACCCCAACCCAGAAGGCCTCACCAGACCGCCATGCAATTGTTAGGGATGGAAAACGACCTACGCTGGACGAACAATCAAAACGACGATCGGTATCCGGCTCAGGAGATTCGAGACCATGCACGTAATCTCCTCACCCGTCTGGAAGAATATCAATGGCAGGTCGACCTACAGGTGGTCAAGGCCAGGCAGTACCTGGCCAATGTGGAGGACGACATCGCTGTCGGACTGATTGCGGACGTTTACTCGAGTAGGCCGACCCGTAACACCAGACGACCCGTGCTCGTCACTCCGGGTTACTCTCCTGAAGAAGGTGTCAGGAGATTTTTTGAAGATCGACGACTTCACTGGTTTCGAGACCACTGACATCAATTTTGTTTTGTTGTTTGGATCAAAAATAAATAAGTGTCGTTCAAGCTTCATTTCTTCAACGATTCCTTAAATTAAATTTCACAAACTTCATTTGATATTAATCGTACTTGTAATCATCCGAGTTATTAGTAGAATTTAATGTTCGTTATTGCAGCCATGGAGTTTACAAAACCGTTACAAACAGAACTGGCCCATGCCAGGCGAGCTAATAAGAACCTTCTCGACCAGGTAATTCAACTGACACGGGAAGTCCAACAAATCAAGTCCACTTGGTCGGACCCAAAGAAGATCAAAGCCCTTTACCTCAGACTCACTGCTGCTCAAAAGGGGTGGGCAGATGAAAGGCAACTCAATCAGAGTTTGAAAACCCAAGTGAAGGGATTAGAAGTGGCTCTATCCGCCTGCCAAGAAGGAGCCGCGGTAACATACCCCTTTGTATTCTCTCCAGCCCAATTAGCCTACCAACCACAATATCAACCGGTAGTTATCGGCCTGGAAGGAAGGAGCGTGCGAAACGCCGAGCCGCTCGATTATCGAATAAAACTGGATAAACAAACCAATTTGTATTGAGTTGATAAATAAAGAATTATCAAGTTTGTAAACTTTATATGTGTAATTTGCATTTCTATAGTCCCAGTGGATTGATACTTTTGACAGTTAGATAATCGCCTATGTCACCACAACCAACACGCACAAATACAGCACTATAATCCATTGGCTAGGTTAAGTTCTCAAATAACATTGTCAAATCCTTTTTGGTATTATGATAAACTCTAACGATATACTTACGACATAAAGGGGACCAAATGAGTTAAAGCGAGCACAAGTCTTCTAACGACAGCTCGTTGGACCCTGGGATTGTCCGAGCAATTACAGCACTAGCAATAATGCTAACGGAATTGGGCCGAAGAGAAACAACTTGTTGGGGTATCACGAAAAAGCACAGTAACATCGAAAAAACACAAAAATGATAAAAGTGCAATATTAATTAAAAAATTTATAAAAATTCGAAAGTAATATTGATCGGGGGAAATTGGTAACCGGACAGTAAAATAAAAAACCCGGTCCCAAGATGTTCGAATAATCGAGAGTCTACTGTATAATTTATTTATTTGGTATGAATAGTTGACACATATTACAGTTATTAAGTTTTCTCCATGTAGTTTATATAATTCTGTGTAAAATTGAGAGTGCTTTGATTCTGTTTACCGCGCAAATGGAAACAAATAATGCAATTATGGGTTTTTTATAATTTCTTTACAAACATTTATTACAAATTCCAAACGAGAAATTTTTAATTTTTAACCGTTTTTATCGTTTAGCATAGAATATTTGAATTTTCTCAAATTTTGGTATGTTTTGTCACATTATAAAAAGCTTTAAACATGGGTGTTTAACCTGCGGTCCATCACACCATATTTTGCGACCCGCGGATGTTGAAATCATTCCAATGTTGATGTTGTGTTTAACAATTCATACCACCGAATATAGAAGATATAATAGAAAGCCCCAACTTCAAAAATCGCATTAAGTTCGATTTCGTTTAAAATTACCACATCACATTGCATACCAATATTATAATATTATATAATCTTTTTTTCATTTTCATAATAAAGCTAAACTTTCAGATTTAGTTGACTTTTTTATGCGCCTCCTCCCTTCAAAGCCTTTACTATGTTGCCCAGATTCTACAAAAGGTTAAACACCTCTGTTTTAAAACTATGTTCGTTGACTTTTTATTGTGGGTTTTTCATTTCAAATTGTGAATGTTTTCTTGTGTTTTTGTCGACATTGTATCAGATTTATTTCTAAAAAATAGACAAATCATAATGTATCAATAATGATCAGTAAATTTTTAGATCACTTGAAATACTGATCGGATTTGATTAATCTTTATTAATTGTCTTGCAATTATGAGCAATTAAGGTTCCGATCTATATGCAATAGTATCAGACAAAAATCCCATAGCACTTATTTCATATTGAATATTTGGAATTGTAGATTTTCAGATTTATATCTCAATAATTTTATTCATAAATTACTATTGAAATTATTAGAGAGGCATTTTCCAGCTAAACTCTGTCAAAAATGAGTCTCAACTTTTTTGAAGAATTTTCCTGGTGACATGATTTTCTTAAATAATATTTTGTTTTAATTTCGGTGGAAATATTTTATTTTTAGCATCATATAATATTAATTTCTAAAACATATTTGTTTATTATTTCATAACAGTTGTTCATACAAATTAAGAACCGATCTTTGATCGGTGAGAAATTTAAAGAAGATTCTTTCGTAATCCTGTAGTTTTGTTATGTTTAGACTTTGAAAAACTATTTTCATTTAAAATATATTTTTATGGTATTTATGGAATGGTAAAAGTTGTTTTTTTATTTTCACCGCGAGTCGAAAATAAGTTGTCAGCGTGGGAGGTTTTTATAATAAAAGTTATTTAATGACCTTGATATTTTTCCAATGATTTTGCTACTCAATCTAATGATGTAGTTTAAACTCCATTTTCCAACCTAGTGCGCTCAAGCTCATTTAGCGTTATTTCACTATAAAATTGTCCAAATTTTAAATTAATAAAAATGAAGATGACATTGAAGAAGAAGATAAACTTAAACTATTAATTTAACTAATAAAGAAATCTAAATTCAATTTCATTAGCAGTGGGAAAAGTAATAGAAATGGATCCGGATTTTGAAAGAACTACAAGAATGAAGTGCCAAATTAGTGAGGCGTTATCTGCCTAAACCAGGAGTCAAAAACCATAACAAGTCACACTTGAAACGTTTTTCTAAAAATAACCTGAAATATTTAGTTTTAAATAAAATTATTATTTATAAAACCGCACTTGTGATTGAAACTTTATTTTATTTTCAAACCCTTTTTTTTCAAACAAAAATAATTTTTTATGGTTTTATTGTACTAATAATGTATGTTTCTGATTTATAGCATTTCTTGTATTTTAATGACCCTTTGGGCCCTTGGAAATTTAAACCCCTTTGGTACTTTTTAGTGGGTTATTTTTGTTCGAGTGGTTTATTATAACATCGTGCGTGACAAAGATACCCCTTTTGTCCCGATAAGGTTAAAGGACACGAAAGGGCAGCCATTATTAACCAGAGTGGATCGACGTGAACGAGTAGTAACTAGGTTAATAGAGGAATCTAAATCCAAGTAAAGTCAAAGTTATCTATCAGAAAGGGTGGTTCTCCCTTGGACAACCTACCCTAAGATAATCAGAGTTATACGGTGGTTAAAAGGTGCAAATAAATTAGTAAAATTGTGATTACAAAGTTGAAATAAAACGGATTGAGTTGTAATTGTGATAAAGTGCAAATAAAATTATTCTGTGTTGGGTTTGCTTATTTGATTCGAAAAAGACACAAGGAGTCAGATGGAACCGACTTTCAATAATATTAACCCAACAAACTGAATCAGAGCCAAAAAACCCAGATTCGCTGGTTAGAGGTAGCTTTATCTGCGTGCCAGGAAGACAACGCAGTAACCTACCCGCTGGTTTTTGCTCCAGCCCAATTGGCATACAAGGAAGTCACAACGACCACCAAACCTGCGAGCAAACCGCCCCGGCACCGACTTGGCAGGAACGAGCGTGCCAAACGCCGAGCTGCTCAACCAGCAGATTAAAACATGTTTTTTCGTTATCACATAATAAATAGTATGTTGTTCATATTGTTATTCTTGATTAAGAATTGTAATGCCAAGATTTAGTCAGTGTAAGTACAAATTAAAAGAGGTTTTATTCCAAGTGACGAAATACACAAAAGTACGAATATGGGACGAGAATAGACAAAAGCGGACGGAGACCTTCTACCGGTAGTGCGTTGAACCCACCTTGGGGTCGGGCCAGAGTAGTTCTTTCTCAGCGCTCACCTTTGGCGACCTCAAAAACCAATGGTTGCATTTCCAACGTTGCTTGGCGACGGGTAACCTTTGGGAGCGATAATAGTTATGTGTAGGGTCAAGGTTACACTAACCAGAAGCCCCACATTATTATTATTATTAGTATTATTATTATCATTATCATTATTATCATTATTATCATCATTGTTGAGGTCTCGATTTTAGTGAGTCTCAACTTGCACTGGTTTCTTATATAAATCAAAAGACAAGTCGGATATATATAAAAATTTATTAATAAAAATTTACCAAGTATACACTTTCTTTTTAAATCAGTTTCAACTTCTTTCGATAAACACAATTTATTTAAATTCAAATAACAATTGAAAATTTGGTTTTTGTTGTGTAAGTGTTAAAATGTGTGTAGGTGCGTGTTATATAAGTGCGTGCAAAAAATCGTGTGGAACTTTATCTGTTCGATTTTAAGGTCTTATAAAGATTTCCTTTTTCAGACCGCTTCTTTTTCGGTTAAAATTTTAGTGGGCAATTGAACTAAAAAATACTTCAGTATTTATACTGAAATATTTGGGTTGTTAAATTATTTATTTATTTTTCTAATAACATTTTATTTATTCTTATTATTTATTCAATTGGGGAAATCATTTCAAATTTTTTTTATTTATTTACTTTATAAATGGGGGAATTCATTTTGTTTTTATTTGTTTATTATATAGGGAATTTCATTTTTTATTTGCTCTGCCAATTGATTTATTTTTTTATATTTACTTGCGGATTTTATATTGTTCAATAGTAACATAATTTAATTATTCACATTGCACAAAATAAAAATTGTTCAAAAAGAATAATAAAATAAATTTCCTATTAATTATTTACATTACATAAAGATTGTTCTATTACAAGAAATGATAACTGTTTACCCATACCCATATTTACTAAAAAATAAAAATAAAATTGTTCAAATAAAATATCTACATCGAATTGTTATCAATTAATACTAATTATTTACAAATAAACATCCACACTAATTAATAATAATTGTTCGTAATATTGTTCATAAAAATAATAATTGTTCGACGCACAAGGGATGGATTTGATTGTTCGAATAGGGAATTGATTGTTCTATTGGGATTCTGTATATTGGGTGTTGACATTAATTTGGGATTCTGCATATTGAGGATTTATTTATTTTATGCCCGTTCACTCTGTACTTGCCAGGCCCTGCTTTGTAGTATTTGTTCAGGATAAATGTGGTGATGGGTCTACCCTCATCATCCAACATCATTATTATTATCATTATCATCATCATTCTTATTATTATTATTATTATTATTATTATTATTATTATTATTATTGTTATTATTAATATTATTAATTTTACTTAAAATTTAAGAATTTTACCATATGTAATTTGCAAACTAAAACTGACTTAAAATTTTTCATCTTTAAAAAAACATAAAAATTTTTAACTTTTAAAATTATGTATTAAAAAATTTCAACTTAAAATAAATTTCAAACTTAAAATGATATTATAAATTACTTTTAAAAAAAACTTAACATCAAATTACTTTAATATCAAATTAACATTTATTTAAAAATAAATTCAAAAATTTGGCAAAAAATAATTTGAAAAAATTTACCAAAAATAATTTAAAATAAATACATTAAAAATAAATACGCAAAAAATAATTTTAAAGTAAACATGAACACACAAAATAAATTATCTTCATTACATTATTATGCAATCAAGATAATTCCGGATTAATTACGTATGGGGGGGGTGGTAGGGGTACTAGTGTGTTATGTTGCATTTTGCCCCTAACCACCTACTAACTTACAATTAAAGACTAAAATTGATCGAAATATTTCAACAAACATTTCATTGGTCGAATTATTTTTTTTGAAACTAATCGTATTCGTCGATACAATTCAGTTATCTATAAAACAGTATGACAACAAATGAAAATCAAATGAAATATCTATTGAAATTATTCGTTTACTTCCTCGTCATTGTTATCACATTTTTGATATTATTCTGCTACTTCGTAAAATGGAAAGATATGAAATTTATTGAAAATAGAGCTGTCAATCGCACGATTAAAAATCCATACGAGTCATATTTTCACCATACAATGACTCCAATTCAAAAGTCTGGAATGCTTGATTTATTAGCTCTTTTCAAATCTCAAATGGATAAATTCAACATCACATTTTCTCTTTATGGTGGTTCATTAATTGGAGCTGTAAGACATCAAGGATTTATTCCATGGGATGATGATATTGGTAACAAAATAATTATTAATTAAAAGTTTTATTATATTTTAAAAAATATTTTAATTTTCAAAACTTTCTATATTTATTGTGATATTCATGAAAGCCGGAAATACCGATTCCGTGTTAGTAGGCCAGAGTGTGCAGGCCCCCCTAAAACCGGTGAATTTTGCATTTATAATTGGAAAATTCACAGGAAATATTTTCTTAGGAAACATTTGAATAATTGCCTTTGTATTCTAAAGTTATCTTATCTCTTTTGTTGTAATTTTTAATTAATTTTCTAAACGTCAATAGGTTTTCTTATAATTTTCGTAAATTTTGAACATTTATATTGTTTCAACATAGCGCCGTATTAGCTTCATGTGTCTGAATTAGTAACTTTCACAAATTACTGATAACAATTTAGTAACGAATGTACGCAATTGCCATAACTTGATAAGAAAATAATTTACAGAATAGTAGTGTACTTATAAGCATTTTCAGCTCAAAGTCCGTAGCCGAGAATTTGTTTAAAAAAAATTTGCAAAATTTATCAACCCCAACAATCTCTTAACAGAATTTGTTAGTTTGGTAAAAGTGCAAAACTATCAAAATAACAAGTTACTCATTAAGAAGTTTCGCTGAAAATGTTTAACAGTACACTAGAGCCTCGAGTTGTGTCGTTAATGCGTTACAATAAATCGCGACGCATCTCGAAACAGCGCAATTCGAATTTTAATTTTGTATACATTTGTACCTGTTTTTATATAATAGGTTCCGATAAAATCTGAAATCCATGTTTTTTTAAAAAAAATTAGTTATATTGCTACATATTTAAATAAAAAATAGGTATGAATAGATTAACTATTATTTAATAAGTTTTATTAAACCAAAAACTAATGCAAACATTAATAGAATTTTAAAATAATGTAAAATAATGAAACAACATAAATTTATAGAATTTATTAAGATTCTAATTCATACGTTGGTTCAGGATTTGGGGTAAAAAACATTTCAAAAAATCAATTATAAACCCAAAAAGTAATAAAAAACAATAAACAAAATGTAATACCTTTGAGAAATGTATATATATTGTAATTGATTTTTTAAAATTTAAAAAAATTATTATTGAAAAACCAACACTTAAACGTTATAAGTTATACAAACAACTAAGAACTAAACTTTTATACTAATAAATACTGAATAAAAATTATTTTATTTGCAAATGCATTTAAAAATAAATCATGGCGTTCTAGTTTCGGTTTAAATTTTAATTTTTGAATATAGACGTTATGCAATTTTTTGATTAAATTTTATTTTAAAACATTTTTCGACGCATTTCGAAAACTAGCAACGCAACTCAAAATTAGGTTATCAAAATTTTTGTGGCGCAACTCGAAAGAACGTAAGTTGGAACAACGCAACTTGAGGCTCTAGTGTACTTGAATTCAACTCATTAAAAAATTAAATATCGATAACAAAAAATATCGATAAAATAAAACATCGATAAATTAAATATTGGCAGAAAAAAAAACCTCGAGAGATCGACAACTCGGGATTTCCTAAAATTTGTAAATTTATAAAAATTGTATATTTATAAAATTTGTAAATTTATAAAAAAAGATTTAATTTTTATTGAAAAGTTTTTTATTCCATAATATCCAAATTGTAAAGTTGTAATTCCATCAGCTCGAATCCATCTTTTATCATCATAATTACCCAATGTTTTTTTTAAAGATTTTTCAAGATAAATTTCATGATTTCTTGAATTAATATTATGAATTATTTCAACTTGTTTTTCAGATTTATTCTCAACACAATTTTTAAAATCATTAAATTTTATTTTTTACTCACAGATTTTTTAATTCCTTTATTTTTATTTTCTTCACCCTTGACCATTTTCAATGCATATTGATTTGATCTAATGGCAACAACACTAAATATTGGATTCCCAGATTTTTCATCTTTATAAGTAAATAATTCACCAGATTCATTTATTAAACCATTTCATTTTTCATTTTTTTAATTTCATCAAATAAATTTTCACAGGAGTCATCGAATGATTCAATTCTTTTAATTTCTAAAAAAATTGACTGGGTATTCATTAAATGTAAAGAAATTTTATCCTTAAAATGTTGTTGAAGAATATCATAATACATTTCATACATTTGAAGTTTTGATAGTTTCAATATACTAAATCCTACATACATTGGTTTATTATATGTCTTTACATAATTTCCAATCTCAACAAAAACAAATTCATTTGAAAATCTTTCACAATTTTTAAATGTTGGTCTTGAAAGCATTTTAAAATATTGATTACACAATAATTTAGTCGATGATTTTTTCTTTTCTATATTTTTTAATTTTTACCAAGGGGATAATTTTTCATATTCTATTTTTGTTTATACTGATGCTAAAGGAAAAGAAATTTTCATGTCATGAATTTCTTCTGGATATTCCAAGTTAACTTCTAAAACATATTCAATCTTTAAATCTTTTGGTGTTGATAATATTTCGTTTATAATTTTATCACATACTATTTCGCAGTTAAAATTAGTAAATGGCAAATATTGTGTCATGATTCCAGCATATAATTCAGTTGCATCAATATAAATTAAATCAGATTTTTCATTTAAACAATGCATAACTTTTTCAAATTCTTCTTCATCTTGAATTTCTGTTATAGGTTCAGGATATTTATTAAAAAGATATTTTTCATTCCAAGAAGTAATCAATCTATTTCCCGTTACAGAACTAACTCCTCCACGGATATTATTTTTTATAACATTAAACATGTCAACATCAGTTAATAAATCTAAAACAACACCACTATTGTTCAACATCAAATCCCAAGATTATGAAGGTGTTGAAATATAATTACAAGGATTCAACTCAAATTTCTTTACAAAATTTTCAAAACAATCAGTTAAAATAAAAGTATCAAGTCTTAAATATAAATGTGCATATTCTCCTAAATTTTTACATTTAAATAATTGATACATTTCTAAATATCTTGAATATTCTTCATCACTCATACAACAATCATTTAAAATTGAATCAAAATCATCTTTTTCAATAATATCACTTGACTCTATATTTTTCGAAGGATTCAATATAATCATATGGATAGATTCCTTTTTGTAAACAAGTTTTGAATTTTTCAACTGGAATATTTTTAGGAATTCAAATATTTTCCATTGTATATTTAAAATCTTCAAGTTTTAAAGCTTTGGATATTGATCTAAACTTCCACTTAGAAAATTTAGTGAATCAATAAATTTCAAACATCCATATTCTACACATTTATATTTTTCTTTAGTTTTTCCTAAAATTTTAAAAGAATTTTTATTATCGATTGCTAAACTTTTATAAATAAATGGATGTCATATTTGAATAAATTATGAAAAATTACTGGGATCTTTGATGGTTTCTTGAGTTTAATATTGCAAGATTTATGAGCTGCACCAAGATAATTATTTAACTTTAAAAATAATCATGATCCTTAACTTTAGAAGATGAAGTCTGATTGGAGACCTCTAGTCGATTATTTACACCGTAAAATTCATTTTTACAACTCCAACAAGTTTTAGTTGTTTCAAATTCTAATTCTTGTTCTTTTGATTTGTTTAATTCATACTTTGATTTTCTTATTGTTTTAAATAACACATTTTCAATCTTGTTAATATGTTCAACAAATGTTTTTAAAACTTGTTCACACTGAAAGGACTCGCTTGCGCTTGGATTATTTCTTCGATAAAACATTTCTTCTGATTCAATTAATTCAGGATAAATATAAAAAAATGCTGATAGTTTTTGATTTGTAAAGGGAACCTCGAATGATTTCTTTATTTCAATTAAAAGGTTTTTAATCTTCTCACATTTGTCTTCATTATCATTATACACATAATTACATTTATTATATAAATCTATTACATTTATTATATCTAGGATTTTAAAATATTCTTCTTTTAAATCTTGTCTAATATTAATAGCTTCAAAATCTTCATAGAATTTGAAAGTCTCTATCGAAAAAAACTTATTGAAACAATAATTGACAACATGAATTATAGAATGCTAAATTGTGGACACATAAAACACAAAAATGAGAAAAAAACGATGTAGCTGAATTATTTAATTTACTGGAAGAAAGTGATTGGAATTTGGAAGAAGTTACATGCCCGTGGATTTATGAAGAAGACAAATTGAGAAATAATTAGGTTTAAATAATTGGGTACAAAATTCCCATAAGCGATTTCCGAGATACAATTCAAAAAGCTAAAAATAAAATTAATACTATTGCTATAAATTCAGCAGAGGCCGAACGAGGATTTCCAATAATGAATATCATTTGTGAAAAGAAAAAAGCTAATCTTTCGGTAGAACATATTTCTAGTTTAATGACTGTTAATATGGTTGGACCACCACTTGACAGATGGAATGCTGAAGAATATGTTAAATTTTGGTTAAGGAATCATAATTCAGCTGTTGATACCAGGGTTCAAAATAAAGCAAAATAAAATATTAATGAAAATAATGAACTTATTAGGAAATTATTATAATAATATAAACCCTTTCAAATTTTTTATTTTCTATAAAATGAATATCTGCAAATGCAGGTAATGATATCATTTCTTCAAGTTTTTTTTCAAATATTCCTAAATTTTCTTTCATTTGTATCATAACATTTACAGTTCTTTTTACTAGTTTGGTTGCCTTTTGAAAAGAAACAAACCTGGCTTGCAACCCTATTGATAAATAAGAAATTCTAAAAGAATATCGATCATAAGCGCTAAATACTTTAAAAAATATTGATTTGCAAGTCGGTTTGCCATACCAAGATATTTTGAATCTTTGGTAAAAATTTATAAAGAGGTACATAAGCACGCCAAACAGCCAAACCAGATCTCAAGCTATATGCTTCCCATCTTGAACCTAAAACACGGTCTATTTTGATTATTTGAATTCCTAAATCGCTTGATATATTTGATTTTTTACCAAGCATTGTACTTACACCGTCAGAACAAAATCCAATCAAATTTTCTTTCAAAGATTTCACGGAAAAGTCATTTATTATTAAAGTTTGCAGTAGAATATTAAAAATATGCTCAGCTTTTTCGGATTCTAAATGAACTAAATGCATATAAACGTAGGGTTTTCTAGCTTCATTTCAAACATCAAAAAAATGACTAGGACAGATTTACTTGATATAGTTAAGGCTTAATCAATGATTGAATATAAATATTTTTTCATTTGCTTTGCTATATGTTCTGCAATTCTAATTGCAGTAAATCTAGAATGTAGCGAAATTCCAATATCTAGCCAATTTTTCAACTGAAGTTCAACTTCTGCTTCCAAATCTGAAAGAGGCCTATTTCTTTTTTATTAAGCTGTAAACAATATTGATAATTTTTTTGATATTAGTCATATTTTGGTCATTCATTGAATTGATGACTTTGGTTAGTTCATTTCTTTTTTTAGTTCAAGCTTTTTTAAAACCAATAAATGTGTTTTTGATTGGAAATGTTTAAACATTTTTTCCTTTAATGAAGCCTGCTGAATAGATTTAGTTGTTCCCGATGGTTGAACTTCAAAATCTCTCCATACTTGCGAAATGTGAATGTGAATGTTCTGTACAAATACCCAAATTATCGAATGAGGAGCATTTTATACATCCAAATTTTTTATTTTTGACGTCCAAACCATCGTGTTTATCCTGAAATAGCTTTAATTGATCATCACTCCAGCAATCTGGAAAAATATTTACTGTTATGTTATCTTTTTCGGGATTGTCTGATAGAATTGTAGAGCAAGATTCTGTTGGTGATTCCTGGGATACAGAATTTGAAATATTTTCCTCATCTTCGTCATTGTTTTTTACTTTTTTATTAAAATAATAACAATTATTACTATTGAGTTTCATTAAGTATTATTTTCTAAATGAAAGGGCTACAAAATATTTAAATTTAAATTGGTAAACATAAGTGTACTCACAATATAATTATAACTGCAAATCGTATTTAATCGAAATTATAAATAGGTTTTGTAATAAATAATAGATTTTATTAATTTGAAATTTATTTTATTCCGAAATAACAACATGTTCGATTAACTATTAAAAATTTTAACAACTGGTTAAGTCGAACCGGTGCGAACCTGCTTCAAACACACACACACATACACGCACACATATATATATATATATATGACTTTTGTGACATAGTGAAATAAAAATTTCTGAATTGTATGCGTAATGAAAATAAATTAAATAATTAAAGGTTGAAGGTAAAACAAAAAAAATTCGTTTTCTTTGATTTAAAAAATCTATTAAAAAAATATTGCAACGTTGCGGTTAACAATAAATTAATTCACTAATTATTATTAATCAGAAACAGTTATTTAGTAATAAAACAGTTATATTATAATTTGTCATTATAATTTCTAGATTTAATCGTATGGAGCTCATTTAAATCCAATATGATTTCCGCATTAGAAGAACTAAACCAAACGCACAACCTTATTTCGTATGACGGAAAAGAGACCGGAAAATGGAAGTTTTACAAGCTTGATGGAAAGAAATTCTCTCACAAACCTTTCAGGTATCCATATCTCGACATTTTCTTTCTGAAAGAATTCAATGAAACGATGTTCAAAGTAGAAATCGAGTCATATTTCATTAAGAAGAAACACATGTTTCCATTAATTCTTCGAAACTTTGATAACCTTCAAATGCCGACACCTTGTGCAACAGATGATATCTTAGAATATATGTATGGTGACTTAAACAAATGCACCAGTCCATCTTGGAATCATAGCACCGAATATTTTGTGAGTTCCTCAAATTGGAAGACAGTCAGTTGTGATTTATTGAAACCATTTTATCCCTTTACGGAGAAAAAAGTCCATAAAATGAAAAATCAGTTTAGAATAGAAGAATCCCTGAAATTGGGACCAAAACCAATTCATATTGCTGAGTATTACAGACCCTTGAGATGCTTAGATAAATTATCTCATTTTAATTCTAAATTATCAATAAAAAGGTTAAAATAGACTTAAAATATATTTTAGAACAAATATATAATCATAATAATCATAATTTACATTAAAATCTTGATGCTGGATAACTTAAAATATGGGAGTCAACATTTATTATGTAATAAATTGGAAAATTGTAACTAATTATTAGAAAACGCCACTCGAACATCACTTATACAATACATTTCGACAGGTTCACCATCACAATCGGCAAGCAACGAAAAAACTATATAGTTTCTAAATTGCTTATTTGAGAATCTTAAAAATCATAAACTAAATAATTAAATAATTTTAAAACCTTCTTTTATTACAACATAAATTATATTTTTATTAATAAATAATTAAATAAATTTGGCAACGATTTAATTAAACGATAACGCCAATAAAAAACCTTTCGTACGATATATTTCGATAGCACAGCTATCATCTTCAGGTACTCAAAACCAACTAAAAATATTATGAATTAACATTTAATTTAAACAAATTATTTTTTATTAATTTAATTTTTTAATAAATAAATATTTTTAAAAATATATTTTAAATTAATTTTAAATTTTAAATTTTTTACTTATATTCTAATTTTTAAAAATTAATGTAATTTAAAATTTTCAATTATTTTAATAATATTAAAAAAAACAAACATGATTTAACATACGTAAACTATTTAAAAACATTCAAAACATTCGTAGTCACAGCACTCTGCACATTAATCTTTGGATCCAATGACCTTATCAGCAATGCTTCACATATCACTCGTTCCCAATAACTATTAAAACTTCTCAACAAAATTCTAAAATCAGACATTCCTATATCACTTTTACAGCCTCTATTGTGTTCACTAATATTGGTCAAACCCTTCAATCGACAATGCTCTAGAACTCGAGTACAGAGATGACGGGAAGTCTCTCCAATGTATGTGGCATTACACCCATTACATGTAAATTGATAAACGAGATCAGAACACAATCCAACCGGAGTTTTTGATTTATTAATAAACATATTGCGTACCTTACACGAATTAGAGACGATCTTATACTCTAAATTTCCTATCAGTTTAACCAACTTCCTCTTATAATTTGTAAATCCTTCAGAGTACGGTAATACTAACACATATTTGTACTCTGAAGGATTTACAAATTATAAGAGGAAGTTGGTTAAACTGATAGGAAATTTAGAGTATAAGATCGTCTCTAATTCGTGTAAGGTACGCAATATGTTTATTAATAAATCAAAAACTCCGGTTGGATTGTGTTCTGATCTCGTTTATCAATTTACATGTAATGGGTGTAATGCCACATACATTGGAGAGACTTCCCGTCATCTCTGTACTCGAGTTCTAGAGCATTGTCGATTGAAGGGTTTGACCAATATTAGTGAACACAATAGAGGCTGTAAAAGTGATATAGGAATGTCTGATTTTAGAATTTTGTTGAGAAGTTTTAATAGTTATTGGGAACGAGTGATATGTGAAGCATTGCTGATAAGGTCATTGGATCCAAAGATTAATGTGCAGAGTGCTGTGACTACGAATGTTTTGAATGTTTTTAAATAGTTTACGTATGTTAAATCATGTTTGTTTTTTTAATATTATTAAAATAATTGAAAATTTTAAATTACATTAATTTTTAAAAATTAGAATATAAGTAAAAAATTTAAAATTTAAAATTAATTTAAAATATATTTTTAAAAATATTTATTTATTAAAAAATTAAATTAATAAAAAATAATTTGTTTAAATTAAATGTTAATTCATAATATTTTTAGTTGGTTTTGAGTACCTGAAGATGATAGCTGTGCTATCGAAATATATATTTTTATTGTTTTAAAATTTAATAATTTTGATATTTTTCCATATCATTTTACATTCACAACATTTTGTACATTACCTTTCCATGCATCACTTCAATATGCCAAAAACATAAACACATCATTTTTCCGTGAACACTACTCTAATCCTATTGTGCTTATTTATATTAATCAATCTCTTTCGTCAGCAGTGATCTAAAACTTGAGTAGGGAGTTAACGGTAGTCATTCGTATGTATGCGACATTGTGCCTATGACATTGAAATTATTGAACAAGATCTGAACACGATATCAGTAAGATTTGAAATCCATTAATAAACAATGTGCAAACAAAAAAAACATGGTCATCTTTATTAAGCAAGTTATACAACCCTTTACTTAACACCCTTTTCCAAACCAAATACTAGTTCAAATATTAAATGGTTTGTTGAAAAATTCATTATAAAAACAATTCAGAAAACGTTGTATTCTGATAATTAATTGATATTTCAGTTTTGTATTTGTGTTAATAATGCAGTTTTATGATCTTTATACGACTGAAATTAATCTGTATTTATTTATTCTCCATAAACATTGTCTAGTATAATTTTATTCCATGTGAATACAATAAACAATCTCCATTGAACATATAATACAAACTATGTTTTATGAGGTCAAGGACCAAAGTTTGACTTACTGATTGAGTAAATATTTAATATTCCATTACCAGACTTTTAAAGCAGAAAACACTTGTCAGTAGGTAGTTAGTAGTTTACTGCAACCTAACACCTTTTATATTTTTATATTTTTGTTTTTGTTTTTTAGTAAATTTTTAAATTATTTAAACAATCTAATGTATTTATTAAAAAATAATCAACAAATAAAAAACACAAATTTTTACTATAAATTTTATTTAGTAAAAATCTTCTTCTTCTTCATCATCTGTGAACTGAACATTATCTATATCAATTAATTCTTCATAATGTTCTATATTATTTGTTGTATAAATTGGCTCTGTTTCATTCTGGTATTCATTCTGGTATTCATTCTTTGATTCATCTCAGGTTCATTAAATGAATCATTTATAAAATCAAGTATATTTATATGCCCGTACGCAAAACTTTTATTTTTATCCACCCAAACCCTTTTATCATCCCTTTTTGTAAGTGCTACTTTGCTATTTTTAAAACTATAAAGTTGATGATTTTTTGTTCCTATTCTAAATTTTGGTACAGAAAAGGTGGAGTGTTTCTCATAACACTCTTTATAAGATTTATGGTAAGCTCAGTATCCTTTATTGACACTCCCTTAGCTTTTAGACAAATAGGTTTAACTAACAAGCTGCAGAATTTAGGTCGGAGGAATACCCATTCCTCATAACCTTCTACCTTACTTTCGTCCTTAAATTTTCCAATAACCGAATCAAGTTTTTTAGAATAAAGTGTATGAGTAGACGGATAATTAGACGTATCCAAAGTATTATCCTTAATCATTTCAGACAAAAGAATATTTAGTTTAAAATTTTTAATCTCCAAGAAGAAAGAGTCTGTATCTCCAGCAACTATATTAATCTCACAATTAAACTGTCGTCATATTTTTCCAAGTCCTTATACAGAAGCTCAAACATTCTTAGTTTCGACAATCCATTATTTTGTGCTTATTTAGTATTTAAAAGTTTAATAACTTTTTGTAATATTAGTAATATCATGTAATTATATATATATTTTGAAAAAATGTAATATAAATTTTAACATAAATAATTTTTTAATGAATATATTTATTTAAAATATTTAATAGGTTTTTTTTAATTTTTAAATTTAATATATTTATTAAAAATAATTAATAGTTTTTTAAATTTTACATTCTAAGTTTCGACAATCCATTATTTTGTGCAATTACCAAATTATCTAAAATATTAAGTAAATATTAATTATTATAAAATTTAAATTACTTGATACATATTTGTAGCTATAGTTATTGTTGTTATTCGTTTTCTAATACTAAATTACATAATAATACTAAATTAATTAAAAAATCACTTACAAATTAAACCTTTTGATAAATTATGACAAATTGTAAAAATGTTTATCAATATATTCAAATGTTTGTATTAATTTTTCATTATCAATCAAAATAGATTTAACATCGACATGCACACAAAATCCCATTAGGAAATAAACACAATGATAGAAAAAAGATTTATTTAGAGAACAATTAATTTTTCATTGATTTTAGCCAACCTAAACAATGTTGGCCACAAGTTTTTGTCAACGGATTTTGATATCGAATTCGATTATATTCAATTGGCATCAACATTGATTCTAGTTTTGATGTCAATAAAGGGGGATAATAGAATCCCATCGGATCAAATACATATATTTTATCTGGTTTCACATAAATTGCGAGCCAATGTTCTCCACCGAGATTAGATGATTGAGTATTTACAATCAAAGCTTTGTTGATATTGATATACGGAATTTTGTTTAATGGGAAAACACCAATGAAATTTTTCCCCATTAGTTTTCTAGCAATAGTTTGTATCTGAATAGAACTAAAATTAATTAAATTAAATAATTAATTAAATTACTTACCTCATTTTTACCATAAATAATAATACTTTGGTTTATAGTTTGTTCAAACTAAAGATGTTTGTCGACAAGATTGTTCAAACAAGTACTGTACGCTTGATGTGATTTGAATTTCTTTCTCAAAGCTCCGTATACAAGTACTGTTAAAGATTCAGTTAATGGATTTTCAAATTTTATAACCAATCGTTTATTTCCACTTTGAGGTGACTGGCTTTGATTAAGATCAAAATCAGGAGCCAATACAAATGTAAAAAAGGGATATTTATTTTTAAAGTCTGACATGGTAATACCACAATTCATATTTTTATTAAGCTAACCCATATTCCTTAACAATACTTTGCATATAACTAGAACTATAATTATCATTGGCAAAATGTTGACTAAATTTTTCACGATTATCATTTTCTTTACTTAATGTTAAAAACTTGACATTAAAGTGTTCAAATATTGAAAATGTTTACAAATATGATCCTCCATATCTTTTATTACCTTGAAAAGCATCAAGAATAAAATTTGGTAGTCGTCTATCACCAAATATTTGCTCCTTATAAAATGAAGAAGAACCCATTGGCAATGACAATTGAACAACTTCCTTACTTTTCATCTGATAAATTGCATTTCTATTAACAAGTCTAATTTGAAGTCCAGCTAAAACCGACGGTTCAACACGAACTCTTCTAACCATTAACTTTGCATCTAATAATATTATTTGTGGAATTATTTTTGTACATGGATAACTTCTTTCAGTATTGGATCTTGTTAATTTAAATTGAACACTAACAATAGGTAATAAATATTTTGGTTGATCAAAGAAATCTAATTGAAGTGGGTAATAAACACTGATTGGTTTTGATTTTGAAATCCAAATTTTTCTTCATTTTCTTCATAACCCATTCCACCTCAACAAGTATGTTTTGTTTCGTGATTGTAATTAATAATAGTTTCAATCATTGCCTTGTGTGCGAATACATCGTTACTTCCTTCAATTTTAGTAGAATTAAAAATTACTTCAAAATCTTTAAAAAGAGTTTGGAAAAAGAAATTGTTTGCAGTAACATCTGATTCATTAGATAAATTTTCTCCGTTACTATTTACAACTTTCATTTGAATATAGATATCTTCAAAAGAACCATTTTAAAATACTGCTTGAGGAGATGGTCTATCAAAGATGCATAATTCTGATTTTGCGCTAATTCTGATTTGTATATTTCTTTGCATTATAGTTGGTAAACTAGATCCAACAATAATCTTTTCACTATAAGATTCTTCAATTAACTCCAAACTAAGAGCCAACAGTTTACTAAATTTAACACTACTAATATCATCTTCCAATTCAATTTTTACAAGTTGACCTTGTTTAATTTTACAAGATTTGAACGGATGGGGAAAATATGTCATTAACTGATCAGTGACTTGTGAAAATTCAGTAATGAATAAATTTTCTTTAAATGTCTCAGTATACTCTACATCATAATAATAAGCTATAATTAATAGTATAGTATCAAATTTTGTTTTCTAATGTGGTATACCTATCTGATTCAATTCATCATTAAAATCTGCTTTTTTATTAAATCCCAAGCAGTTAGCTTCTTCAATACTATCAAATGTTACTTTGAATGGAAAATATTTACAATTAATTTTCAAAATTTTATTGTCAATAATATCAGATAAAATTTAGAGTTGTGACTAATTGTATAGTTTCCTTCAATATAATAAAAATATTCATAACTGTTATGTAATGTGCTCTTAATGTATTTAATATGAGAGTTGTTATAAAATGGAAAATTATTGTTCACAAAAGTGAATTCAGTTAATGCAACTTCCCATTCCCCATCCAAGTAAATCTGATTAAGAAATTCTACATTAAACTTTCGAGCTTCATTATTTGTAAATGTTCTTCAATATTCTGTAAAGTTTGAAAATTGTAATCCCAAAAATTTTGATAAATTTGTGTCAAAAGATATATTTGAAATGTCATCTGCAAGTATTATTTTGGCCAATTCATTATTTTGAATTATTAATTCTTTAAAAGGAGAAGGATTAAATGACAACAAATGACCTTGTAACTTTGATTTTTCTTCATAACTTATAATTATCCCAAACTGTTCCAAAACACCGTCGTCTGTAAATTTTGGTAATTTTATTCGACAATGATCTTTTTCACAAATGATCGATGTAGATTTTAAAATAAAACTAAATGCGTGTTCAATATCGGGGAATGTTACTTTAAATTGAACATGCGGACAGACAATAACCAAATTCTCGTATTTTTCAATAAACATGTCAGCATCTGGAATATATTTTGGATTTATTAATTCATAAGTATGATTTTGATTATTTATTTTCAAATATTTTATTTCAGTATCACTCTTTATCGGTTCATATCGTAGACAAGAATTACTATAATACGTAAAAGGTTTATACACAAAAGTGAAATCAATCAAAGCAACTTCCCATTCACTTGTACATTAAAATTACTAACCTCATTATTAGGATAAATAAGTGGACAACTATTACTTGGCAAAATCATATAAAACTGGTTTTCTATCATAATATTTATTTAATCAATTGAGATGAGAATACCCAAGTCGGAGTTTCGTATCCAAGCCATTTAACGTAGTATTGTTTATATTTAACAACATTTTTTGTTTTTAAAATCTTTAGAATTCTAAATATTGTTAAGATTGAAATGACTTGGAGTTCTTGTTCGTACAATTTTCCGCCGATTTCTTTATTCTCATAATCTGATATTAAATACATTACAGGATTCTGTTTTGTATCTATTTTCTTTATTTCATATACTTCAACGCTCCAATTTTTGTCAAAATTCTTGATGAACGGAGAAGTACTGATTTTACTAATCCTTACAATATCACCAACCTTGTAGTTTGGCTTATCGATTTTTTCTTTCTTTAATACTTGGTCTTTGTTGGTAATGCCAACGTTTTATATCGTCTCGACGTAACCTAGACGATCAGTTTTTATCAAATCCCTTAACTATTGTCATTTTCAATTTACAAAACTGATTTTGCGTCAATCCATGTTCTTCGTCTGCGCCCCTATGCCAATATATTTTATTAAATTTTGATTTGAACATGTTTGATTGTAATAAATTACATACAAATAAAGTTTTTCCACTCCCACTTAGCCTTACAATTTGATATACTGCATCATTTCTTAATTCCATTTAATTTAATTTAATTTGTTTATAATTTGATAGATACCAGAAATTGATTAGTAATATTAATTATAGAGGAAGATGTGAAGTCTCTGGAATAAAGTTCCTAACCGGAAAACCTCAACATCTAATGTATAGAAGCGGAAGATATCCAATCTTATTCTTCAAGAGTGGAAAATGGAGGATAATGGGTCGCAAGAGACCCTTACAGGAAGGGGATCTCAAATATCAGATTCAAGATTTACAAATTCAATCATTATCTTTGAACATTGATATGGGTTGTCGAATCAACTTGTACGAGTTATCTACCAAAACAGAAAACATTTACGAACCGGAACTGTTTCCAGCATTAACACTTGTCCAGTATTATCCACTTTGTGTGAATGTATTTGCAAGCCGAAAAGTCGTTGTCATGACGATACAAACACTGGAATACAACTGTCTAGTACAAGAAATATTTAATTTTATAAAACTTAAAATTAATAATCTTAATACCGACAAAGAAATACTAGATTATTTATTAAGCACCGATTGTGTTTAAATAGATTGAATTCTGATGATTGTAAAAATTCAAAATGATTGACGAGCAAGAAGCATACATATTCGAAACAATTCTGACGAAGATGGAAGAACTCTTTCCGAATATGAAGAACAAGCTTTCGTATTGTGCTCCTGAAATTTTGGCTACACGGATTTATCAAATGACAGGAATAACAATCGAAGAAATTGTACGGATGCATTACGAATCGGTTCAAGGATCTTGTTTGAAATGTTTAGATGACTTCATTGTTTGTGCAGATCCCTCAATTTTGACTTGTCCATTTAGATGCAGATGCTGCTGGGACTACAAGAAAAAAGAAATTGTACATATTTTGTTGGCAGAGCTAAAAAGAGCTTATCATAAGCTGATTTGTGACGACGCAAGTAAAATAAATTTTTGATCTTTTTACGTGTTTATTTTATGTGTTTATTTTTATGTGTTGAGAATTAGTTTTTATTAAGTTTTTTTTGAATTATTATTATTATTATTATTATTATTATTATTATTATTATAATTATTATTATTATTATTTTGTTAACACTAAATTACTTTGAAAAATTATATTATAAAATTAACCTTAAAAAATACACATTCAAAATTATAAAATTAAACTAACAAATGAATATTCAATTTTGACTTTCAAATTAAACTATCAAAGTAAATATTCAAAATTACTTTAAAAAATGTATAAAAATTTAACTTTTTAAATTATACTACAAAATTTTAAAAGTTAAAATACAAAAGTTTTACATTAAAAAATGTATAAAAATTTGAATTTAAAAAAATGCACCAAAAATAAATTTGAAAAAAAATGTGCGCACACAAAAATTTATTATCTTGATTACATAATTATGAAATCAAGATAATCATGGATTAATTACGTAATTACTTCGTCGCAAAGTGGGAGGGAGGGGTTAGGTTGTAGTAAGCTACTAACTAGCTACACTTGACCTCACTTTTCAAATCTTGAATGGTTTTTTTAAATGTGTTAATTAAAGGTTGTGATTTATTGCAACTCATATGACATTCCTAATCCATAGAAGAGACGGATTACCGTTCCGTCCTTTTCATCAAATAAATAACATCATAAATAAAAACAGTAAGGAAACGACAAGGACCTTAAATCTCAATAGGAATTTAATGAATGATTTACAGGTAACAATAAAATTTGTATGCGACTCATCTAAGATATTCAATGATTTCCGGTGATTACTGAAGTTTAATTGTACTGTCACGATATTTTGGTTCTTGTGGTGCTAGTTGGTCTTTGAGCTACTAGTTCATCATATTATGAGCAATGGTTTTCTTTTATTGTTTTAGAGATTTCGAACAACATTTAGAAAAAAAGTTATTAAAAAATTAAAATTGTTGTTTTTTAATTATGGATTAATAATATTTTAAGTTAATTAATCCAAAAAAATAATAATCCTTAAATAATATTGTATGTACCGGTTCCATACACTACACTTTTCTTCTTATTTATTTAAAAATTGCCATGCACTCGTTTTCACCCACTAAAATCTTTAATGTAAAAATAAAATCAATAATTTTATATTTTGGAAACTCAAACTTATTTGTGTTGAATTTTAATCTTGCAATGAATAAACTAATTTATCATAGAAAGTAAGAAAGTAATAGGACAAGTAAACTGAATATATAAATACATCATATAGTAAAATAATAAAACGGCGATTTGTTGGTAGCATCATAAATTAAAATTTCCAAAAATTAAAATATAGATGTGAACTTTCGATATGTGGAATTGCTGCTTCACAAAATTATTCATTTCAGTCTCATTCACAGCAGCACTTTCGTATCTTTTCTAATTTATACGTAGAAATCGTGGCTGACATCGTATTAGGTGGTGATATGGTCAACCATTTCATATTTTCATTACATATTTCAGAGATGCTAGTATGCACATTTTTAATGTAAATTAGGAATAATATTCATACATTTGTTGAAGTATATATGTGACTGAATGCATTTAAAATTGCATTTGAAAAAATGAAAGAAAAACCCCTTTTGAATGCTAAATAGGAATAGACGCCATTTTGTCTCGAGATTTTTCAATTCTGTCAAAAATGCGGAATATGAATCCTTTGCTTTTTTGCCATTAGAACATACACCACTGAAATCTTGATATCATCCATGACGCCATCATTGGTATATAATTGATAAAAAAATATTGTTCTGTTTTAAATGCACCATCAACATAAAGTTTTGCAGAAAAAATTGAAATGTAATTTACTTTTCCTAACTGCTTAATCAGTCGGAAATTATAAAATGGAATATGTTGCAATAAGAAAATATTAAGGATACTTATATAATAAAAAATGAAATATTAAATAAAATAATTCGCGGGAAAATTATGAATTGGAGAATGTGTCGTTCCAGAACTCTGAAAAAAAGATTGAGGACAAGAAATGAAAATTCCTTAATTTAAGAGTTTGTCCAAGATGACAAACAAATTATTAGGGCAATCGGGAAAATAAAAATGCAAGAAAACGAAATAGAATAGCATATCTCGACAACTTTAGGAGATAATACTGAAATTATGAATAACCAAAATTTAGACAGGAACACAAGACAATTATTTACAAGTGTCATGCGATAGAAATTTTTAAATAAATACACAATTTGGATAAGAACAGAATTTCTAGAAGACATCATTTTAAAAGAAGAGACAAAAATAGGAGAAATTTAAAATCATGAAAAAAAAACAAAAGACAAAAAACTGATACAAAATCTAAATAGGAGCAAAAGAAAGACAAAATAAATATTGAGAATATCAAGAACTTGTCATTGTTATTCATATTTCAAGACACACTTGGAATCGGATCAATAAGTGTTAATTACATATTTTACCGCGAACCCCAATAAAAATATTTATCTGCAAGTACTATTAGATGCAGTCAGAAATAATGGAGGAAATGTGCTGCAACTAACAATAATTATCATAAAGTGTCGTTTTAATTATAATTTGATGGCAGGGTACAAAATACAATATCTGCTAACATTTTGAGAGTTCTTAAATAATATTATTACTAGTGATAACATTTATTTGATTCCGCACATCTAATTATGTAATGAAGTTGCATAGAACCTAAGATTTTTTAAAAATGGTGTAAGGATTTTAAATTATGGTAAAAGTTGATAATAATGCAATTGACACAGTTCATGAACAGTAAAAATCTAAAAAATTTATTTGAACATACAGAATCTTGGTAATCGTAAAATCTTTGAGCGATCATCGACCTAAGTGAACTTCTAGTAACTGATATTTGATAAAAAATTGAATTAATTAATATCTGTTGATACTTTGAGAAATGTAAATACTTTGAAGACGTGAACATCGAGCAAAATAACTTGATGAAGATAAGCATTTCCAAAAACATATTAATAGAATCTAGAGATGTCTTGAGGTTGATTTGATACAACTAAGGCTGATTTTTTTAAGTCAACGAATAAAACATGATTTAAAAGGATTTTATGATGTAAAGATAATTTTAAATTTAGTTTTTAAAAAGTTTATTGTTTTATAAAAATTAATTAAAAGGAATGCTAATTTTTTTAGTTTATTTAAAAATTAGTTTACAAGTTTATTTTCTGAAAATAAAAATAATTTTATATTTTTTGGTACCATTTTTTTACGATTATTATTGATTAATTTGTTTAAATTTCCATATTTTCATTTAGTTATTGTTAATGTGATTTCTAGCCCAAAGAACACTGATAAACTGTCAAAATATATAGTAAAATGTTTTTTGAGAATATATAGTTGGCGTTTTTCAATTATTAAAACTGCCTTCTTTCTTTGATTTATTATTATTATTTTCTTATTAATATTATTATTATTATTATTATTATTATTATTATTATTTTTATTATTATTATTGTTATACTGAACACTTTTACTTTTATATGTATCCATGGAATAATTAATATAACTATAGCATGGATAACCTAAAATATATAAATAAAACACTTTACGGACTATTTCTAAAAATAATAAAACAGCTTAAATTTTTTGAACAAATAAAGAAAAGATTTTTTAAAAATTTTATTACATCTTCTAAAAACATAAATAATCTTTTTTGATGTTTATATTTAAACAATTTTCGGTAATAATGGGGCTCCTTTAACCGGGGAGGAAACCGCGGTAGATAGCATTCCAATATTTTGTTTGAGGAAATTCTTCTTTCTATTTGCTTTTCTCTTATTATCTTTATCCATATCACTGTCCCAATTCGACTGAATAATTGACCGAGTATATGGCACCACGTACTGAGGACTGATTCCAACAAATTTATACACCCATTCCATCATTTCAGTCTGAGAATTTATTAAAATTTCTATTAAAAACAGTTACAATTCACCTCTATTACTAATCTGGCACCTTTAGATCGACTATAGGTCTTAGGTTGCCATGTCACCACAAATTCCAATCCAGATATTTGGGATTTCGAGAACGATTGGATCGGTGGTAAAATTCCACTCTCGGGAGATACTGTAAAGTCCGGGTCACCTCCTTTAAGAAAGTAGGCCTTGAATGGTAATTCATTGCTGTTGGAAAAAGAGAATTGAAGGTCATATTGATAAAGAATTGATTAACTAACGATTATTATTATTTAACATGAAGAAATTTAAATTTAAATTTAAGAACTCAAAATTCGAAAATACATTAAATTATCCTTACTAAGTTGTGCTGTTCAAATAAAATCGTGTACTGACAGGCTTATTGAGACCGATAGCTTCAATGGTTATCTCGTCATCTGGGTCACAGTCATGTGCCACAAAACGAATAGGAAATCTCCAAACTCCGCCAGTTAAGGATGTTATAATTATTTCGGAATTGAGTCTAAAAATACAAAACAAACAATGAAAATAATTTGTCTCATTGCAATCTTGAAAACTATTTTTCATTTTTATCGGGTATAGTTAAAAATAACTTGCTAGTCAAATCTAGTTATTACTTCACTTGTGTTCAAAGAACTTTAATTATGCCATTGGAAAATTTAAATTCGAGCATAAAGTGCCTAGATATAAAGAGTGATTGTTTCATAGACCTAAGTTCTATTGACCTTTAAAAAAAATGAAAGTAAAAAAGTGTTTGGTCAATCTGGTTTCTCGCGTCTGTGCGCACATTGCAGTTTCTTGAAGTTTTGGGCGCGCACACGCGCTAAGCAATGGTTACTTATGATTATTAAAATTGAAAAAACCTTTTAATTGTGAAATTTATGGAGTTTTTATTAATTTGTTTATGTGGATCAAATTAATAGATTTTTTTTGATGAAATTTTGAAATGTGGAAGTTCTCTGCGTGTTATCTCAAATGTCTGGTAACGCTATTGGTATTGATTTGAGTACTACCTATACATATACATGCGTTGGTGTATTTCAACTTGTAAAAGCTGAAATTATTGCTAATGATCAACGAAACCTTGCAACACCCAATTATGATGAATTAACAAATACAGAAAATCACGCTATGATGAACCCCAATATTTTTGTGTTAAAATGTTTTTCACTCATCTTTTTATTGTATTTGTTTTAAAACCTTTTATTTGTCATGATTTGCTAAGCTAATTTAAATATACTCTGAAAATTTTTCATTAAAAGTTCGAGTTATTAAGACAAAATTTCTATTAATTTACCCGGAAGAAATCCAGCACAAGGATCGTCTTACATTGAGTATTATTTCACTGAAATATATGGGGAAAATTGCATTAAATTTAAATTTATAATTTGAAAAAAAATTCCCCTTCAATTAAATAAAAATTAAAATATTATTTTTTATTTAAAAGTATAAGTATAAAACGGGGATTCCTTGGTAGCAGCATAAATCAATATATCAGATAAGTGAATAACAAAATAAGCTCTTGCTGCGAAGTAATAATTATATTGTTGCAAAAAGTTTTGATTATTAAATAATCCTCTTCAGTAGTTCCAAAAGAAAGTGAAGAGGATTATTTAATAATCGAAAATTTGTTTTTCACTTATCTGATATATATATATTTTATTTATTTAACCGAAACCTCACACAAAACGATGGTATAAATTTGACCAAGTAAGTTGTGAGAGTTGTGTGGAAAGAACTCACAATCCTTTAACATGGTAATTAAAACACTTAGAAGTCTTCAAACCTAGGAAACATTTAAACAACGAACCTGAATTTTTTGAGAGGCCGCATTCTTATTTCATAAGTTAAAACCGTCATTCCAGTATCCAACTGTTTGCTTTGTTTCATAAGAAACAAATGCACATATTCATTTAAAGTTGCCGTGTCCATTGTGTCTCCATTGTCGACGGTTATAACTCGAAGTTCTGTCGTAAAATCCTGCAAAAACCTATCAATCGGTTTGAGTTCGTTTCCATCATTTATTGTTGCTGGGGCACTCTTCACTGATTTAGTAACAAAATCTTCTCGAGTAACAGGCGGAGGCAGTCCCCAGAGATTGAATTCCAAATGTTCCTTCGTTTCAATCCTAAGGGGACCTTGCACTAATGGAGTTGTGAAAACATTCAATGATACCAAAGTTTCAGGAACACCCTTAGAAATGCATATTGACCGTTGTAAAGAATAAATTATAGATAAAACTTTTATCGGGAACAACCAGCGTAATTGTTTCTTATCGAAAGGAGTTATGTTATCAGAATTCGGTAGAATTAAATCATTGAAGTCTTCATCAGAAATTAATGGCTCTCCGTTTTTACGTTTCATAACCACACAGCATATTGCGTCGTACTTTCTCATCTCTTGCGGAGCGAAGGAGATTGGGATTTCTATGGACTGTTTTGATTCCAATTTTAGCTTCCTACGACCGACAAAACAATAATTACACTAGGATTACAAATCAAACCGATTATTTTTCAACAGCAGCTTGAAAACACTTGTTTCCATCTCCTTGAAATCTTTGTCAAGGTTCACTGAGCCTATTCGATACTTGTCAAGCACACTTTGATGTTCTTCAGTAATCCTTATATCAATCAAAACTGGTTCTAATAGCGGATTGTGGAATGGAATAAGAAACGTCATGTTAGAACCCGCTTCAGAAGACACTCCAATAATATCGCTAGGATTGGGTGGCATTCCACAACCAGTCAAAATAAATTTTTGATCTCCAAGCTGAAAGAAACAAAATAATAATAATAATAATAATAATAATAATAATAATAATAATAATAATAATAATAATAATAATAATAATAATAATAATAATAATAATAATAATAATAATAATAATAACAATAATAATAATAATAATAATAATAATAATAATAATAATAATAATAATAATAACAATAATAATAATAATAATAATAATAATAATAATAATAATAATAATAATAATAATAATAATAATAATAATAATAATAATAATAATAATAATAATAATAATAATAATAATAATAATAATAATAATATGTTTCTCATCTGTATAAAAGATTTCTTTAGACTGACAAAACATAATTTAATAATTTTTAATAAGTTATACAATTATACAATTATTGACTTTACCAATTTAGATTTCATAACGAGAAAACACAGATGGGTCCCTGAGCCGATTTCACAAGGCGTAAAACGAACTGATAGCACGTGTTCAGTTCGAGGGGCAATGGAGAAACATTGTTTGTCCTGATCAAATAATTCGAGGTCCCCAATGAGAATGCTGAAGCATTCAGGATTAGAAATTTCAGGATACATGACTAGTTTGTTTTCATTGTCAATATTTTTTAATGGAATTTCAACCAAGCACCATCTGATTATTACACTTTAGTTATAAATGAATAAACCACTATGAAAACCTACTTTCCGAGCTCACATTTTACAGGAGGGATAAACTTTTCAATAGGACTGTCAGCGGTGAGATTCAATTTGTACCAAAATTCACCGACAATGTCATTGAAAAATATTAATCTTAATTATAATAAAATAAATAAATAAATAAATAAATAAATAAATAATAATAATAATAATAATAATAATAATAATAATAATAATAATAATAATAATAATAATAATAACAATAATAATAATAATAATAATAATTGGATTCTGTCTTTATTGACTCCATGTATGTTTTTGGATAAAAATCAACGAACGCCTAACAAAATATATATTTATTGATAAATAATTTAAAACTTTAAATTAAAATATTTAAATAATATCCCTATAAACTCAGATTATCAATCATATTTCATTTTTTAAGCTTAAATATGCTTTCATTTCTAAAGTGTTTTCAGTGTCACATAATACAGCTTTTCCGAATCCTCAACAACCAATAATAAATTTTAAAATAAGGAAATAAAAATGTCAATTTCATTTTATCAGTGAAATGAAAATATCTAAAATTTATTTTAAAATTTAAATTTTGATATTTTGAGAGAATATTTGATAATAAAAAAATATTTTTAATTAATTAAATTAACATATTGCATAATACGATGTCAAAATTATAGTTTAAAGATCAGAGGCTGGTTATGATGTTTGATGATATGTTTGAATGTTGGTATGTTTGTGTATTATGTATCAAAAATTATAAAATCAATAAACTCAATTATAAATGTAACGCAACGACGAGCTATCAAAGAGTGTGTTGAATATTTGTCAGAAGAAAAATGGAAAGGAAATACGAATTTGAAATGCAATAATATTTTTTAATAATAATATTTAAACAAAAGAACTGTTATGCTTAATTTATAGTTTGCAATAAATTATTTTCAATACAATTTTATATTTAGGAGATTCGACATAACATTTAATTGAAAATTATTTTAAAATTTATTTAAAAATACATTTATCTAATGATTGAAATATTTGTTTATTTGTTTAGAAATGTAATAATATAATTAGGAATTAAATTAATTTTCTTGTCAGTTCGCGTTAATTACGGCACAAACCGTCATTGTAGATTTTACCCCTATGCCAAATACATCTTAAGACGTCAATATGGTAATAGCTGTAGATTATATTGTCATTCATTTTGATTGGGTTTGCAATATTTTATTTATATCCTATTTGTTGAATAAAAATAAGTATTTTTATGTTCAAAAATTAATAATTGAGTTTCAGAGTGGAACTGTCAAATTTTAATGGAATGCAAACGCGTTTAAATTTAAATTACTTTGGGTTTGAATTGAATAAAATTTTATTAAACTTTAAAGATATTTTGAAAAAATTTGTCTAAGTAAAAATAGAAAATAATAAAAATTTTTAATTTGAATTACTAATGTATAATATCTGTCATAAAGTGACAGCATAAATTAAAGTTAAATAATAAGTAAATAAATAACAAAGTAATTTTTTTCTTATCTAATAACTATTATATCTATAGATTTCGCTTGATAAAGACAGAGATTGCGCTTTTTAATAATTAAATCACTGCCATGTTTATTTCCTAAATGATTATTATTATTATTATGATTATTATTATTATTATTATTATTATTATTATTATTATTATTATTATTATTATTATTATTATTATTATTATTATTATTAATCTTTGCAAACGGAGGATTTGTGAGAGCTGTAGCTCATAAATTGACACCGAACCACCATTTTGAATTCAATTTTGACATTAATTTGTTTGATTATCTTTGATTCAGTACTTGTTTTAGAAATTCATATTACACAGGTTAAAATTTAATTTATGGTGTAATTTATGGAGCCTGACTATTTATGTGAGAAAATCTAATTTCAACCGTCAGTTTACACGGTCTCAGTGAAATTATGGACATTTACAGATGCAGCAATCGGTCACTGTAATCACTAGGAGACCCTAGCGCAGGGGTTTGATTTATATAAGGTAAAAATATAAAAATAAAAGAAATTTCAAAAGAAAACACATCAAAGGTGACCAAAAAAATAAAAAATATTACTAATAATTTAGATGTAAAATTAGGCATTTTTGTTTCAATTCTTATATATTATCAGCAATAAAATTGAAATTATTTTCAATAAAAAAGGAATTTTAATATAAAAATCTCGTTAATAAATAAAAAATTTATATTTAATTATGGTTTCATATTTAAGATAGTTAAATCAAGTTTCAATTAAAAATATTTTACAAACCTCCCATCAATATTTCCAATGAAAGAAGGTGTAAAAGTCAAGAGATAAGATTCTGTACTCAAGGAATTAACAGTAATTTCGCTGTTACCCGTCAGATTTGCTCCAGATATGGCAGCCTCAAACTTTAACTCCATGTCTTCGGAAGGATTATTTATTGGGATTTCTAATACTACTTTTTCTAGACAATTACATTTAACATCGAAAATTCCTTGAGGTGCACCTAATAAATTATAATAATTATTATTATATAATTGTTACAAAACAATATAGCTATGGCATTCCGAAAAAAGCTTGCAAAAATAAACGAAAATTAAGAAAATACTAAGAACAAATTAATTCATTCAAATTTAATTAAAAGTACTTAACAAAAGCAATGTATATTTTTGAACAGTGTATGTCTAAATTGAGAAATTATTTGCGATACTGCAAAGATAATATATCGACAGTTGCGTTCATTAACTTTTGCAAGGAATTACAAAATCTTTAACGTCATGCTTTTTCTTAAATTTTGACCATTAAAATGTCATTATTTTTACGTCCATTCAATATGAGCATTTATTTATAGCCCTTTGTCGACACTTAAATCTAGCTCACCCTGAACTTTTGACATTTGCCAGACTTTTTTCTACGAAAACACAGATAAATTATTCTTGTCCTTAATTTTTGACTCTTAAATATATAAAAAATGAAAACTTCCTTAAATTTTATCCTAGAATCGAACTTAATGAACCTGACCTGAAATTACCTTGGGCCATCTGCCGCATAAATAGTTTCTTTCAAACAGATATAATTTGCTTTTCAATATTCCAAATAAAAAAAATTAGCATTTTTGACATCGTGTTGAACATGATTAATTAAAAGTCTATTCCTTGAACCGGTTCTTTCACTAAAATTCCCTTTATCTGCAGCTGGTACATACTCTATTTAAAATTCTTCAAAATGAAGAATGAGTGAAATTAGATAACTCAGACATGTAACACTTACAGAAACATTTCTTTGCTATTCTAAACATAAAGCAGCCGTTCGATGTCAGCTTTGAAAAGGAAAAACATCGGTTTACTCAACAAATTCAGAGGTGTACTTGATAAGAAAAATTAATATTTAAATAAACTAAAAACACTGATTCACTGAAATACTAAATATTTAACAAAACTCAGTTGAGTCAATGTGAGAAGGGCGCATAATTTTGAACTTGTGTACATATTTCACTTGTGGAATAAAGGGGGAGCTCAAGTCCGCCAGCCCCCGGATGCGCGCCTGGATTGCCTTCCTTTTTAAAACTAATTGCTAAATCCTTCAGATCTTATTTAATCATAATAATTTCCCCACTTTTCAAATTTCACAGGCCGCTCAGACATAAGATTCTTATTTTTAAAGGTTTTCTATTTAAATTGTCTGTTTTTGAAACCCAAATTTCTGGTTCAAAATATTTTTATAAATCTCTATCATTTCTGTTAATTTTAGTCACGCATTTAAAACAATAATTTCAATAATGTCCTGAACTTCATGTTCGATTATATAAATTTAACTATTTCATTTATTTTCATTTCGACAAAAGAAAAAATTGCATCACGTCAAAATAAATTTTTGATGTTTTATCAAAATGAAATATCATCAAAAAAATTTGACCAAAAAATTTTAACTTCATTACAAAATTTTAATTATTCAAACAAATATGAACATAATTATTTTTAAATAAATAACAAAGGTGGTCAAACCTGGTGATACGTGCACTACTAATGAATACCAAATTCTATAGATTTCGCACGATTTGTTAGCACTGTTTACTGTCTCATCGTTGTAAACATCCACAATCTCATCTCCATCACTGTCATATTCACTGAAAATACTCCATATTATTATATGCAGAATAATTGCAATCAAACAAACATGACTGTCTTCTTGCCAGACACAAAAGCAAGAATTCCCGTGTATTTGCCACTGCGTTTTGGGTTGATCGCGATGTCGTATGAGCAGCTACGTCCTGGCAAAATGGAAATGGTATCATCGCCAACTATCATCCAGTCCAAATCACTTTCAACGGTAAAAAAATGTTTCTTGCGAGTCAAATTCGGAATTTGTAAAGTTTTCGTGATATTTTCGCCTACAGTGCATTCGAAATATAGCGATTCTAAGGCTAAAGGACTTTCACCTTCGCCATAAAGTTCAAAAACGTGTTCACTGCCATCAGCTTCATTAAATAATGTCAATTTCGCCTAATTGAAATTAATAATTTATCTTAATTCAACGGAATTTGTAATTTGTAACATAATAGAATTTCTCATTTATTAGCATGAGCTTTGAATTTAATTGTGTATAATTTAATTTATGTATAATGATATTTTTAACTAGAGTATTGCTTGTCCTAGGACGGATATAATACCTCGTGCCTCGCCGCCTTTGTGGTGAAAATGCAAACAAATCTAATCTTACACATTATACCATTTAATAATATCCTTTTCAAGGACAAAACCACTCAAAGTTTCATGGATTTTGGGTCCAGATTCGGCTTTTTCATTCAAAATTGACTTATAAATGATGTTTGACTGAAATCCGACCATTTAAACAAAAATTCGAAAAAAATGGTGACTTCATTAAAACAAAATTTTAAAATGGCGGCAACTCCCCTTTTAATACTAAACACCTATGCAAGATTTGAAGGGGCTATCTTAAACCCAAAAATTTATAACGTTCCAGAGTCAGTCAGTCAGTCAGTGATGAGCGTAAATATATATGTAAATTATTTTTAATCCAAAATGACTGCATTAATTGTATAAATAGTCAAACAAGGGAGAATAAGAAAAACATTTATTTTACTGATTTATTTATTTTTTACGAATAAACAAATTACAGGTAACCCTCGATTAACACGATAGTTTGGTTCCAAGAATATTCCGTGCTAATTAAAACCGTGTAAATTGAAACCGTGTTAATTAAGGGTTTTCATCAATTTTGAAGCCGTGTAAAATCAAAACCGTGCTAAAAAATATCGTACTAGACAAGGGTGTGCCGCGATATTTTAACCGTGTTAAAGCGAAATCGTGTTATTCAAGTACCGTGTTAATCGAGGGTTACCTGTATTAACATTTAAACAGATTACGAAATAATTCCCTTCAACTTGCTATTTATGTGAGAGCCTGCAGGGAAAACCGTAAAATTTATAAAATAATTTTTGAGAAAATTAAAATTTTAAAATTATAAATAAATAATCATCGAATTAATTTAATATTATAAAGTTTAATAATGAAATGAATAAAATAAATAGATTCGAATTTAATATCTAATATAAAACTATTATGAAAAAATAATGATTTTTTTGTAGACCTTCATTTAAAAATTCAGAAAATAAATCTTAAATAAATCTGATTCATAGTCAAATTTTGTAGAAAATATTATGTCACATAAAGAAATTAGAGGTGAAAAATAAAAAAAGTTCTTATAATATATATATGATTAACTTGATTAACTTTTAAGAAATAAATAATATTGTAAATAACAATAATTATACTTTCATTGCAGTCATTCTGTATCATAATTAATTCAAAACAATGATTCCCAAAGTGTTTTATATCGACTCCGAACACAAAAGGCCACATGAGACGCAAATGTGGTACACGAGCATGGACGCCATATAAGCAGGTCGTGACCAAAGCTTTGGCTTTCAATAAATGGAATAATTCACATAACACAGATAGTACCTCTGTACTTACACAATACTTTCTTATAACAGCATAATAAAAATTTAAAACAAATGTTATAAAGTTCCCGGATAGATGCGTCCTATCTCAGTATATTTTTCATTTATATACCCAATTTAAACAAAAGTTTGTTTAAATAAGATGCAGCCTGGGTTCCAAATGCGAAATTACCGCGTATGAGACGTGTTTTAATTTTATAAATATCGAAATAGTATAAAATTAAGATATTCAACTTACGTTGACTTTACCCTCCTTCACTGGTTTGAATTGCAAAGGATACTGAGAAACCGACAGAGCCTTTGCCATTATAAAATCTGGGCCTGAAAACGCTGCAGATGTTCCTGTAATTGTGGCTTTCAGTGGCCAATCTTGTTTAGTCTTATTGACAATCGGTATGTTTTGAGCTAAAACTTCTTGTAATGGTATTTTAAAGTAAATTTGAGACAAATTCCCTTCTGGCGTCACGGTGCATTCGATACGAAACAATCTCACATCATCAGGACCTTTAATGACCAAATTGCACGGATAAACACCTGCGGTGGAAGCATGAAATTTGATTGGAATATCAATAGTGCTTGGGGTTTGAATCGCGTTATCTAATTTAATCAAAGTTACAACGGTCTTAGATTTAAAAAAAAGAACTTTTTGTGGAGTCATTTCCCAAGTGCATTAGGGGATCCGGAATTTGCACAATTAAAGGAGTCGTATAAAAGGATGAATCCGATTCAACTTCAAAATTAATGAACTTTCCTTTGTTGCTGTATTTCTTGATGTAAAATATTTTGGATAAATACAAAATATTTTAATTATTAGATAAATTAAAATTTAATTAATATCTAATTAACAATTAATAATAACCGTGTCAGCTTTTTTCTTGATTTGCTTGTTTGAATTAACAAAATCGTGATCATCATTTTCAAGGGTTAATACATTTACTGCCGTTAGAAGAAGGCTACTACTATTCAATGTTCCTGTCACTTGTCTTCGACTGACCTCTTGAGATGATAAATGAAGCTGAGCTGCAGTATGGAGTGCATATTCTTTATAGATATTGTTGATCGGAATCGAAAGTGTTTCTTGTATAAATGAGCCAACTTCACATTTCCAATATATTGTTTTTTCATTACCTTCTAGGCCTCGATCTAAAAAATTATAATAAATTACACTTGACATCCAGTACGATAAAACTCGTTAGGGATTTAATTCATTGAGCGTAGTGAAAGCGGCACACTCTTAATTCTAAACTTTCAATTTACAATTTTATTTTATAGTATATTGTGATCCTCATGGGAAAATGTGAAACAACTGGCATAGTGTGTTCTGATTCGATGAATAAATACCTTACACATTTGGTGCGTAATGAGTCGACGGATAATTTAGTATGAGGAGATGAGTGATATTATTAGTCAACCCGGAGATATAAAAAAGACAATGAGTCCTTTCCAAATCATATTTATGGTCAAATTTGGCCACAAGACCCTATGGAAGTTAAACTTTGGGTCTTAATTGAATAAAGGTGGTAATTTATTTTTGTAGAAAATGTATTATGTATAATTGGAATTTAAGTATAAGAGTGTTCAAAATTAATTTCGGTTTAATGATTTTTGAAGAACTAAATACCGATGAACATGAATATATATTTACAAATTATCTCGACCTCATTTAATAATGGTATCTGGATCATATCAAAGACGGAAATCTCATTTTTCGTCCAGAAAGCTGCACCTAATGTCATTCCACTTCTTTTGTTCTCCATGTTTAGAAAAATGAAGCGGTCAAGTAAATTTATATTCAATGTCTATGGAATTCGTGCGTTATGATTTTTATTTTTTTTATTATATTTATCAATAATTATATATTGCCATTAGTATGCTCACTTTTCATGTGAAACATAACTTTTGGGCCCCCAATATAAAAAGTCATTATCCCTGGTTTCCTCCTATCCACTGAGTAATGACTTCCTAACAAATTCTGGATTAAATTTTAAAATCAAAAAACTTAATTTTAATTGAAACAACAAACAAGAATTAAGAAATGAATTTTAATTTCACTAACTGGCAGCTTCTGCTCTTGAGACCCAAACTCCAGATTTTGGTTTATCGTCGTTAGGAGTAATAATAATTGGTTCTGGCAACTCTGCAGAGGCTTCCACGCTGTGGACGAACTCTCCGATGGAGTCATTTGAGAATATAATAGTACATCTTTTAATTCCCAGGTGGAAAGGCAAGTAAAATAACTCTAAACTACCACTCTTGTTTTCATTGATAAATACAGTTTCACAGTGGGAAAAGAATGCTCGCAGTTTATTTGTTGTTTTAATGGCATCTAAAGTTGCCTTTTTAGCTGGAATTTTAAATTGTAATGATCAAAATTAAAATAAATTGAAAAACCGATAGCAGGTTTGATAAATGAGGTTTCGGTTTGTTTAAATTCATTTGATGTTTCCTTGATGGATTTGAGATTTCCTTCAGAACTTTCAATGAGTTTAACTGAGAAATTTCCAGATTTATTGTATGGGCTTATAATTTTCAGGTTGATTTTTTTCATTATATAGCACTTTCCTACTATTTTTTCCACTTTCTGATGAAATAATAATAAAAATAATAGTAGTATTAATAAAAAAAAAAAAAAATAATAATAATAATAATAATTAATTATAATAATAAAAAATTCAATAAAACATATAATTAATTAATTTCTTCTTATTTTATAAAAATAATAAATAGTGATTATAATCACTTGAAAAAGCCTGTGCTAAAAATTCATGAATATCAAAAAACTTCGATAACTTTACTTACGATAATGTGCATTTTCAAGTTTAAATAAATTAAATTAAATAAGTTTAAAATTATGCTGACTTTGTGCTTTTTTGAAGTGAATTTATATTTTCATTTTGTCAAATGTTCAATCGGAATATAAATATTTATACAGTTAAAAAAAGATTTTAAAAATTTTTTAAATCGGATAAAATTAAATTTCTTTATTTTTCATTCAACAAAATTTTGATTATGTAACATTCAGTGCAGTTCTATAATTTTAAAACAAAAACATACTTTGATAGTAAAAATATAAAAATAGATTAGAAAGATATTTTACGGGAAACTTAAATAAATATTTTACATTTATATTTTTTACCTAAAATAATTTAAAATAACAGCATTTTTAATGACTCTATATTTGTTTTAGTGAGGTAATTGTGACTTTCAAATCAAATTATTTAATATATAAAATGATATGCGAATCTTAAAAGAATAGCTAATAGAATTACCTTAATATCTTACATATAATTTGTCAGTAAAATAAAAAGTTAGATCTTTCTTCAAAATTTATTTTAATTATATCATAGGCTCTATGAAACAAAGGATGACGTAATAATTTAATATTTAAAATGTCCACGGATAAAGTTAAAGGAGAACCAGAAAAATAAATTTGCTTGAATTAATATATTATGAAACAAAATCTTAATACAATAAAATGTTGAATTAAATTCACAATTAATAATTTATCTAATAATGGGGCTTCTGTTATTAAGAAAAAATTAACAATCAAATAATGAAACACTATTAAATGTCAAGGTCGCAGTAATGGATGAAAAACTTGTCCATTGTCGGAATGTAAATAATAATTTATAAAAGAAAATACTTATTACATATTTACAAAGAATTATTAGTAAACAAATTGATAAAAATATTTCATTAACCGATGGATTTATTGACATAATTTTCGTCTTGACAGAGAAGATCAAATTAGTAGGAATAGAGAATCCAGTTTTGCGACCGACAAACATGACAGTGACTTCAGCCGAACGAATAAATCGCGATTTAAATACGATAGGCCATTTTATTGAGGCTTTACCCGACAGGTTGACAACATTGCCCTTGGGCAACGCAAAGTCGCAATTGTCATTTCCTATAATAATGCATTCGTACGATAAAGGTTTACTGGTTGGATTTGAAATTTGGATCTGTTTCGTGATTTGCTCATGAAGGGATCCTGAATTTTCAAGTAATCAGACATTGATAAAAAGTAAAAATGAGTTCCTACCCGTGAAAACTATTTCAGATTTAGGAATGTAAAGAGGTAGTGAAAGAAATAGATTCAAAGTAAACAGAATCATCATCACTGGGTTTGGATCCACAATATCTATGGCTTGAATGTCGAATTCTAGTCCTATGTCTTTCAATGCACTTACTATTTTCAGGGCATTATGCAAGCATTGTTCGGGATTTTGAGGATTTGGGTACATGTATTTAAAATGACGTTCAATCTAAAAATATAATTATTATTATTATTATTATTATTATTATTATTATTATTATTATTATTATTATCATTATCATTATCATTATTATTATTCAAACATAAAAAATATTTTCAACGATAGCGGAATCAGGACCTATTTTAGGTATAAATATTTCATATTTCATTTTATTTAAATTATTATTATTATTATTATTATTATTATTATTATTATTATTATTATTATTATTATTATTACGATTATTATTATTATTATTATTATTATTATTATTATTATTATTATTATTATTATTATTAATTATTAACACTTGCCATAAATGGAATATAAGCCCCGATCGCAGTGGCTAAAATCAACGAATCCATGAAGTCATTATCAAAATTTATAATCCATCTAGAAACGGGGGTTGATGAAGTTGTCCCTATGTCTGGATTACTATTTCCTGGCCAACAAACATGACGGTAAGCTTCATATAAGTAATTGAGCCATGCTAACAGAATTCTCTCATTAAGCGAATAACAATTAGACACTGTCGCTGCTAGCTGGATTTCTGGTATCGGTTCCTTTCCATGTAAAATCTGAAGTGCGTGCCGATATGACGAATAAGTGACTTTAATAAGTATGAAAACCTTTAGAAAATAAAGTAAATAAGTCATCAATTTTAACCAATTCTGACTTTCAGTATTTGCAATAGAACAATGGTCCAAGCTTTTTTGGATATCTTTTCAAACGAATTGCTGTCATATTGAACTGGCTTCATATCACTATTTGGTAACCCGGGACAACCGACGGAATGCCACAATTCATATTCTGGTAAATCCATTAGATGCTCAGGCTTTATTTGAGCTAGTTGACCACCTTGACTAGAAATTGCAAATTACCGATCATTAGAGTTCTTTTTATTATCTGATTTTTGTATTATTTTTAATCAATTCTAGAATTATCAGATTTGATTGGTCTATTTTGGTATACGTTAAGCATAAAATTGAAATTAATGCACTTAAATAGTGTAGGATAACAGTAAATAATAGGTATTCTAAATAATATAATATGTATGTATGTGTATGTTGAATTTGTATGACTGTAGATTATGTAATATATGTCTGAATGTCAAAGGTGTGATTTATATAATTTATGTATGCATGTGTGTATCTTGCTCAAGATAATTGCAATATAATAATTACCTCCTGAGAATTTCTCACTTGTTTTAGATAATAAATATTTTGTCTCCAAATGCTTCTAACAAATAGAAAATAAAATATTTTTTTAAATACTTTAATGCAACAGATAAAAATCATCATAAATACTTACAATAATACCAAAAAATGTGAAATACGTCTTTGAGGAGTTAAATAGAAGCTTCTCACCAAAAACTTATAATTGTCCTTATAAAATCTTTAGAATATGTGAAATTTTTATTTAATTTAATTAAATGTGTCATTTTCTTTTGCGAAAATTAATAATAAAAACAATAATAATGAATGTTGTTTTAAAATAAAATTTTCTACCAGAAATATTTCTCTCAGTTAATTTGAGGGGGGGGGTTCTGTTCTATATGACTCTAGGGTGTTTTATGAATTTGATAAAATATTTGAAATATTTTAAGGCTATTTATTATAGGATCATTTTCTGAGTTAATACATCAAAAAATAATCTCTTGAATAGTTTGGTGTTGATAGCTGTCTTGTGGTTCTATATTAATAATACAATTCTAGTCTGAATCTTCAATTATTATACTCCAATCTAGTTTCCTTGTCACTATTTTTGGTGGTGAGCTTTTCTTTTCTTTGATTTTGGAGATGATGATGAGTTTATCTTCAAATACGCATCATGCTTGCCACGCTGCGTTGCAAAATTCTAGAAATTTGTGATAAGTTACAAATATTTGCAAACAAGGAAATACTGTAATAAATTATTATCAAAATTTTTTGTATGAAATTATGGAAATTTTACATTTTAAATTATTAGTTATGAATTTTAATGACAAAATTATTTGAAAGAAATGTATTCAAAAAACATTTTTTACAAAATTATTTGCCTCAAAATGGGTGTATCTTTTTGAATTGATGCGATTTTTCGTTTATTTGCATGTTTATTCTATTACAGAAATTTTGTGCTCCGTATTTGGATGTTTAATTAATTTTTCTACCATTTCTAGAAACCTTTAAGGAAATGGGCAGATGTATCTGCAAATGAATTATATAGGCGGAAGAGTCACAGCTCACACAGGCCCCATAAAATGTAATTTAAGTCAAATCTTATGTAGGTCATTAAAAGTAGGTAACCTTATGGTTATCATGATAACCTGTCAAACCTTCATGTAGATCACGTAAAGTTTAAGTCAAACTTTAAAATTGCAATCACTGTTAGAACTATATATATATATGTATGTGTGTGTATAAGTAGTTTACTTAAACACATTAAAAACATAGTCACCACTAGAACAATATATACAATTTTTTTCATATTAATGTATTTGTAAAGGAAAAAATAATGGGTCATTATAAGTTTGTCATAGGATTCTATTCTTATTCAACTATTTCTAAAATATCCCAAATGAAAAAATCCTAAAATTTCCAATCTTTCTAAAAAACTTCCCAAAATTCAAAAAACTATTAAAAAATATTTTTTAAAATATGGACAATTTTTGAACCACTTAACCTATTTTAAGATTCTATGCATCAAACAAAAGATTTTGGAAAATACCATCTTGGGTCAAAGATTTCTATCTTTTTAATTATTTTACAACAAAAATATATTTATACATATTTAGAAAACCTGTGAAAATACGCTTTTTTCATGTGTCTTGATAAAACTTAAAATCCATTACAACTTGCTCTTTTAAAATCGGAATATAAAGCTATGTTTTCGAAATGCGCTTTCGAAAAAGTTTAAATGCATCAGCAACCGCCTGACGCCATCTTTGAATGGGGCTGTAGAAATGGTTTGAAAATATAAATTATCACTATTATTATTATGACATAATTTATTAAGTTAAAAATTCTTTTATATTTACTAATAATATTCATTCACAAAAGATATTTCTCAACATTAATAACATAAATAGACTCACAATTTAACAATTATTTATAAATGAAGCAATAAATTATTTTATCACCTGTTAAATGAATGTCTCGAACAAAGAAACTGATGAAGTGGATAATAAATTGCAATTCCTTGTCAGTCGTACAGAAAAAAAATCAGTTAAAGATAATCGTTTTGAATATTATTCAAAGGAAAGATTTTATGGATCATTTAATGATCAAATTTAATTGTCACAAATTATCATATTTCTTGTACATGGAACATATTTATTCGTAATGGTCTATAGAGGTATATTATAATTTTATAACCGTAATTGGATGAAACATTATTATTTAAAAACAACAACAATAAACACTAAATAAGAAATATTAAAATATCTGTGAAAATTTAGCCCTAGTAATTATCCAAATTTGAGAAAACATATTATTTTGATCTATTTTATAACCTTGAATACTTATTGTTAGATATCAGTTTTCCTTTTCCTTGAAATAGTTATTTTCAAAATTAATACCGGGTCTAAAAGAATTAACTAAACTAAATTTTTGAAGAAAGAAGAGATTGAGAAAATTTTCAATAAATCATCAAAGACCCTCATTACGTTTTATATTATTTATCAATGTTTTTGAGTTTTTAATTAATGTTGAATAGAGTAAGGCTAGCTGACTGTTTCTTGAGATCTAATGTCTACCTGTCCCTGTCCATAAAAATGAGTTTAATGAATAAAACCTGAAGAGAGAAAAAGGTGTTTTTCTATGGTTTAGTTAGTTAAATAAATAGAATAATAGTCTAAATCGCATAAAAAAATAAATAATATATATATATATATATATATATATATATATATCTTACTTTTCTATGAAGGCTATCAACGTGGCGTGCTGTATGTAAATGTGGCAAGATCGCTCAATCGGATGGGTTGGTAGAACAACAGTCGTATTGATGCCTGGTATTTGTCTTCCGGTCAGATACAGAATCATGTCATACAGATCTCGTGAGTCGTTTTTCAAACCTGTATTTTCAATATTCTCAGTATTGGAGATTTTTTCTTTCGTAGATGTCTGAGAAAACCCGAAACGTTTTTGAAGACTACTACTTTGAAAAATTAAAATTTTATTTTTATTATAATTATTTATTATTATTAATATTAATTGAAAAACTCCAACTAATTATATTGAACAACATCGTGAAATATATTTCGAAAATTTATCAGACTATCATCAGGCAAGAAATCACATTAACAATAACTAAATGAAAATAAGCAATATTTAAACAAATTAACCAATAATAATCGTCTTCAAATTATACACCTGTTTCAGTTCATTAAAAACTCATAATAAAATGAAAAAAATCAATAAAGTTATAATATAGGGACATACATACTTACCCGTGTCTGCATGTAATTTGTTCAATTGAATAAAAACTTATATTATAGGAAGGAAGGAATTTGAAGAAAAAATTTTTTAACGTAAAAACATAATACATAGTAAATAATGCATGCCAACTTTCAAAATGTAGAAATGTTCAGTTCAATAAAAACTCTATATAAAACTATTTTTGGTAACTTTTTAGACAAGTTTTTTTAAAAAAAAGTCGAAAATTTTTGAAAAAAATACTAATAACTCTACTTTGAGTTGTAGAGAAAATTAAGAAATAATTTCGTAAATTTTTCATAAAATTCAATCAATTTAATATTTTTACAACGTTTCAGATATTTCAAAAATATCCATCGAAACTCTAGGTTTTTGAGGAGATCAAGAAATAACAATGTAACATTTAACTTGTAATTAAAATAAATTCATTATTTTACCTCATTTGCAATTTACCAGGAGCAGTGGAACCAGAACCTTCAAATGAAGAGTTTAAAAAATACGGAAAACATAAGTTTTCCGATAACTTATGTTTAAAATAAAAATTTTTATAAAGTATAAAAAATCCAAATCATTAATACCATTGAAAATGAGGAAGATTTTTATAAATTTGGAAAATTAACAGAAATTTGCAAAGCTTCATAAAATCAATAATTATTAAAAATTTGGATTTGATAAAAGTTAAAAAAGATGTCAGCCAAAAGAAATTTCCAAGGAACAGAGAAATAGTTTATTCGAATGAAGAAACTTTTTAATAATAAATCTTATTTTAATAAATTTTAGTTTTCAATTAATCGGACTCACATTTATTCGAAAATAATTCCATTAATTTACATAAATTGGCATAAATTCCTAAAAAACCTAAAAAAATTAATTAAAACTAAATTTATAATAAATGATGATTAAAATTATTATTTAAGAGCTTGAATAATGATTTCATAAATATACGAGATCACAATCCAAGCCCTAAAATATACATTATTAAAAAATTTATCTGTCAGCCATTTTAAAAATGGCTAATTCATAAACTTAATCATAATTGTAAATGGTTGTTCATTAAAATTTCTATTATAGAAATTTTTAATGAACTGAATTAGGTGTATCAAAATAAAAACATGTTATTTAAAAAATAACAGTAAACACATAGTTTTTAAAACTATATATCTCAATATTTTACATTCTCTAATAAAAAAATTTCAATATGCGTGCTCAATGCTATGAAATATTTAATATTATGCAATTAATTTTTTTTACAATCTGAAATTTTTAAAGGATACATTTGTTGGGGTTGTCGGTGAATTTAAATAGGATGTATTGTCAATTTGACTCCAATCGTGCTTTTAACCAACAGTAACGAACTCCAAACGATACAAACTTTATTGATTAACACACTTTATTTAAAATGACACAAAGAATTATTTATTACAGTCACAACTTGGTGCTTATTGGGACCCTTCGGGAATAATAGCACTTTTCAGATCAATTGGATTTCACAATCACTTGGCTACCGTGACGGGTTTCTGAAATTGATAAGTCTGATTTAGTTGCTTTGCTTTGACTTGAATTTATTCAGTACTTTTGATTGCTTTGATTTCACTTGATTTCTTTTTCACAATTTCGGCTTTATTTCTTTCCAACCTTCTTTATTATTTTCGTTCTCGTATCACCTAATTTCTGCTTCAAACTTCTTTTATCCTTGATTCCAACTGCTCTTTCAATAATTTTCCGTAATTTTCTCCTTTCCAATTCTTCGTCCAATTTTCTCTCCGATTCCAGTTGCGCTTCCTTTTATTACTCTATAACCAAATGTCACTTAGTGATATACACTTCGATTTTATTTTCAATATCTTTTCTAGCGAACGGCAATTGGTCCTCTTCAATTTTCCTAATATCTCTGACAGATGTCGAGATATCCTATTTTTGGAGACTCCATCTCTCGGCTTCTCCGTTAATTCATTTTTCTTATCTCAACCAGTCTATTGAGATATGTCACTTCATTTTCCATTTTGTTTTTTTTTATTATTTTTTTTTCATATTCACTTCGTACTTCCTAATTAAAATGACCTTAACATGTTTTATTATTTTATTGTTTGATTTTTTCTATTATTTGTTATTTCCCTTTTATTTTCTCATTTCTTTCATTTCTCTCTATTTCCTAGGATTGTGGAACAACACACCTTTCTTATCACCCATGTTCCCCAATCATTACATTAATTTTGCTTATTCATTTTTATTTTATTTTTAGATATCCTCAACACATTGTTCTCGAGAACATTTCTATCTGTCAAATTACAGTTCGATCCGATAACCGGAAATGGGTTGATTTGCCGTCGTAAGATTTCTGTGGCTCATTCAAACATTTATTTATTTATTTATTATTATTAATATTATTATTATTATTATTATTATTATTATTATTTATTATTATTATTATTATTATTATTATTATTATTATTATTATTATTATTATTATTATTATTATTATTATTATTATTATTATTATTATTATTATTATTATTATTATTATTATTATTATTATAACAACTACGAAATTATTGTATTTTACAAAAATATACCTTCGGAAGCTAACAGGGACATTTATAGGATGTAAATTTCCCGCCCAGCCATGCATGGTGAACCATCTTTGAATGATCAGCAATACGTCGGCATCATAGTCCCATGGAAAATCAAAATCTTTATTCAAACTTGTCTCAGTTTTAGTAGATGAGTTCTCTTCATTGGCAAAAGTAATTTGGTTAGGATACATGTACATTGTGACATAATTTTTGTCCGACATAATTGAACTGTTGATTTCCAAAGTGCTGTCGTTTGATCTTTCAACAGGCTTGACATTTTGCTTGAGTAAAGGAGTAGTAGATGATTTATATTTAACCTTTTCTCCAATTTTATTTAGTGCACCCTCTCGAAGTACAATCGGAGTGCTATTACATGCGGATTCTGAATATTGAAAATAATTGTAAATCATAAAATTTATTATTTATAATTTGAGTTATCAGAAGAGCAAATATAGGATAGAAGAAGCTTCCAATGCAAGATTCAGTCCCCAATTATATCCATAATATATCACAAAACATGAGAATGACCTTTCTTGGGTCTATATTATAAATTGGCATATTTGTATTATTTGACAGCACTTCTATGGGTAAATCTTACAAAATCTTTTACATAAATAGTTTAAATATCTTGCATAGAAAACAAACGTTAGGATTGATTAGGAGGGTCTTTGAAAAAAAGACAAAAGATCTCCATATCTCTGTCTCAAAAAGATTCAAAGTTTTCTTGGCTCAGAATTTATTCTAACTATCCGTCATCGTGTATACCTTTATGAGAAACAATAATAACGAATTTAACGGTTAAAAGTATGTTTTGAAAATCTTTTAAAGACATGCGTACTTGTTTCACTATATCAGACTTATGAAGGAAAATTACAACATCAACAATTCCAAAGCTTTCTAACCGGTTTCACTGGCAGTTTCTTCATAGGTCACTGAGGATTCTTCGAAATTTGAGCTGGTAATTGTTGTACTATTTCGACTGTGAACAGATTGACCGTCCATGTTAACGTTGATATTAGCCGTGTCCTTATTGTATGATTTCAGTTGTGCCTCACCAAAATCTGCGAATCTATGACCATGAATTCCATCTGTGCCTTCTAAATGTTTTCCCTAGAATTAGAAAATGATGAGTTCTTGATATTAGAAAAATATGATTTCAGTCAAATTTAAGGAAACCATGCGATTCAAAAAAATATTAAAAACCGAATTTTTGCGTATATAGATTGTTACAAATTAAATTCTTAATGTAATGCTTATGCAGTACTAGTATTGCTCTACTGTTTGATGTATAAATGTCCGAGTTTCTAATAATGATGTAAAGTTTATATAATTTAATATAATAATAATAATAATAATAATAATAATAATAATAATAATAATAATAATAATAATAATAATAATAATAATAATAATAATAATAATAGTAATAATCATAATAGTAATAATAATAATAATAGTAATTATAATAATAATAATAATAATAATAATAATAATAATAATAATAGTAATAATCATAATAATAATAATAATAATAATAATAATAATAGTAATAATCATAATAATAATAATAATAATAATAATAATAGTAATTATAATTATAATAATAATAATAATAATAATAATAATAATAATAATAATAATAATAATAATAATAATAGTAATAATCATAATAATAATAATAATAGTAATTATAATAATAATAATAATAATAATAATAATAATAATAATAATAATAATAATAATAATAATAATAATAATATTGAGTGTATACTTTAATTAGTTATTGTATGCATTGACTGGAATTTACGCTTACTACAAATTTATCGTTCATTTGAAATAATTTCAAGTCGCAGTCATTGGTGCAATAGAGTATCAAGAGATTACATGACTATTTCTAGTTAGGGAGACTTCTAGTGCGCGTGCGGCCCCGACATCAAAGAGCATAACAGACCTGCTTGTGCTCTATTTTTATAGCTAAAAACTATTTGTTCTTCTAAGAATTACAATTGATAATAATTTCACCATTTAGTAAGTAATAGTCTCGTTCGAAGTCGGAATTTACCTGACAAACCACTCTACAAACTAAAATAATCTCCATGAAAAACTTTGTTTAACTAACGTTTTTTAAAAATAAATATTAACTTTTGTAATTTTTAATTCTATTGTGTATTTTATAAATATCAAGAGTTCCGGCAAGCACAATGAATCTAATATTAGAAACTGTGAATATATGGCGGTCCATCTAACTAACCGCAACAAAGCCATGTGATATATAAAGTAAAAGGTTTTCTCAGTGGAGCTATTTTCTAGGCCAGTTTAAGTAAACTTCTTTTTATGGTTTAGGACAATTAATATATGATTGCTATGATATATAAACAAAATGAAATAAAATTGTGCCAGAATAACAATTTGATTTTCATTTAATTATGAATTTAATTAATTAATTAATTAATTATATATAACTTTGATTATTTAAACAAACAAATAAAAAAATAAGAAAAGAAATCTATATTACTTCATCACAAACAATGTGATATTCCGATTGATGGATGTTAAAGAAATTTTGCCAAGTCAACTGGCAGTTATCGGCCGTAGCACTGAGACTTATGGACTTGCTCACTCCGGAATACGTCAACACTTCCATAAAGGACCTCACATTGATTGGAACATCAGAACAGAAAGACAAAGTTCCACGAATTTCAGTCACTCTCGAATTCTCTGATATCGGCTGAATTTCTATTATTGGAATTAGTATCAACTCGAGAATAGATTACAACATTAAAGGTTACCATTTGAGGTCGACAAAACAAATTGGAACGGTTGGTACTCTTCAGATGTGCCTGGTTTGGTTAACAGAGGCAAATTAATATGGATAAATGTTTTTGTTTCGAAATTTATGGCAAGTAACTTGAAGTCTAAAGAAACTTCGGTTTTTAACGGTGAAGGGATAAACGTCAAATGTTCCGGGTAGCACATCAGTTCTGGAGATTCTAATAGACCTGTGAGCAAGATTCGTTGGAAAATTTGTTCGAAATTATTGTTTATAAATACAAAAACCTCGCCATTGTAGTGGCCTGGATGGTCTAAAAATGATTTGTGATAATTAATACAATATTAATCCTTACCCGGTTCGAATTTGATATCAATCTTTATCGCCTCGCCTAGTGAAGAAAGACATATCAAATAATCATCATTATTTGGAATAGGTTCAGATTCACAGCTGAATTTGAAAGGTATCAACCTTGATTTTGATAAATTCTTTAAGGTTGTCTTTTCGGTACCATACTTCCAGTTGGCAGAGTTGAATTTTAAACAGATTTCAACTTCGGCTTCCAGAGTATTGAACACGATCAATTGCTGAACGGAAAGGACGACATTAATGAATATTGTTAGGCTCATTAAGTGCACAATGCTAAGGTTTGATATTAATTGCAAAGGGATTTAGGAGCATCTCTCAGGGTTTGTTAGTTTTATTTATAGCTAATTAAAATTTTAGAATATTCACTTGTAAAATACAACTTTTCTCCGTATTTACGATGAATTTCGATGATTCTTTAAAGGTTTTCAGTTATAAATCGAAAAACCATGATGATGATTTCGACCTCAACGAACCCTTTAAAGGTATTGTTTCTAAAAAAATTTATTTTATTTTTCAATATACGAAAAAGCTATTCAGTAAAAAAATATTTTCCATATTTAAATTTATAAATTAGCTTTAGTTTTTTTAAAAATAAAATTTATTAGAGTACATTTTTATAAAAAATTGAAAAATAACCTGAAATATCCAATTGTTTCTACTTGATGATTGCCAGTGAATCTGTCGAAATTTATAGTAAAGTTTTGTACGATTAGCGTTTCCATATATTTATATCGGTGCCATGTTTATGTTATCATTATTTTTTAATGTTATTTTTGTTTGAATAATCATTAACTTTTGTGGTAATTTTGAAAATGTTTCATTTGGAAAATAAATATTATTCCACACGCAATTGACACCTTTATAAACGATTTTTACAAATGAATGTTTTAATTCAAATCTTTATACGAAAGAGAAAAATAATAAAATTTATGTAGAGAGATGACACAAAAAATGAATATTAAAAATTTGATTTGGTATCTTTTATCTTTGCCGATAGCATTTGCACCCAGCACATTTATGGACTCTAGTACTAGTTGAATCTGTATTTTTTGGTTTCAACCTTTAGAAATCAAATCTACAAGATATTTTAAGAAAACAACTCAAATTTCTTCAGAACATATAGTAAAGGCCTCCCATACGCATGCTGTATGGGTATGCTTTCAGTTGAGCTTGTCGGATTTTCGAAGTACATCACGGATTTTGATCACGTGTGTTAATATCAAAAATTTAGTTTTAAAGTAAAAATTACAAACATCTTTTAATATCCAATTAAAGAAAATTAAAAACTAATAACAGTTATTTTTCACCGCCAAATTGAATTAACTAGAAAACAAACTATATGAATCTTTTAATAAAATACCAAACAAACTGAAGGAAAATATCTTATTTCCATTCTTTATTCACGATACCTTTATTCCTAACTTATTTTTGGTTTCATACAAGGATTAATAATTAACTAGCTTGGGGTAGATTCAAACTCATTCAATTTCATTAAACTGCGAATCCCGAGTATAAACTGCAGCATGTCCTAGCTGCGGAAGGGGTATTTTTGGAGGTTTAATTTTTGGTCTTTTAAGTTGAATCATCTACATTGAAAAGGCATAGCAGTTTGTGCAGTGAGATCTATAAAACGTTGCGTGGAATGAATAAAATAAACAAAAAACAATTTTCACTGTAGGAAAACACTATAGACAGACTATTGCGTTTTTGAAAATATATGCTGCAATTACAGCAATTAAGTTTATTCATCATACTATTATAAATTTATTTCAATACTTGATTATATACAATATTTTTGGTGTCTTGATGATCTGAAAGGCAAATATTACTCAACATGTATATCTTAACATACAATTACTCCAAAGGTTTACTAGGCCATTTAGTTATAATGTTTCTACTGATAAAACGGTTGTGATATCTAAAAAAAAGATTTTCTTATATATAAGTCTCCATTTCTACAGGATTTACGTAGAAAAGATGATGCAGATTTTTGCAACTAGTTGTGTTATGGAGAGATATCAGAACTATAAGTCGAGTAAGAAAATATTCCAACTAAAGCTCCTAATATTGACAATAGTAATCTTGATAGTATGAGGTTTGGCATGTATCCTTTTACCTCAATGATTGAAATGAGAAATAAATAAAAACTGAAAAAATTGTAAAAGTACCTTGCTATGTGATTTAGCTTCAGAAATGGAAAAGAAATGAAACTTGAAAGAATTGTTCGAAAGATTTATCGGTTGACGCGTTGCAGTTGCACTGACATTTCGAATAAGATTCGCTGCGAGAATTGAATTACGATCCGATGTGACAATGGACGAGGAAACTGTTTCTATTCGAACTGGAGTTTTATTTGTATTCTTGGAAGAACTTGTTGAGCTTGCAGTTTGACCACGACCTGCACCTTGGACCATAATTTCAATTTGATTTACTTTTACTGATAATGGAAACTCATAGGAAGCCACCTATTATTATTATTATTATTATTATTATTATTATTATTATTATTATTATTATTATTATTATTATTATTATTATTATTATTATTATTATTATTATTATTATTATTATTATTATTATTATTATTATTATTATTATTATTATTATTATTATTATTATTATTAGTAATTTTATTATTAATATATAATTAAAAAATAATATATTAATAATAACTTCATTTGGAGTGAAAATTAATTGGCATTGAAATTCTTGCAATGGTTTCAAAGTAATAATGCATTTATAATTATCCTTCGATAAGGCTTTGTCATTTCCACATTGTCCAACAGTCAAAATTGTAAAGTCTTTCTGCTTTATGAAGTCGAATTCAATGTTTGCTCGGCACTGAGATTTGTTAATCAAAGTTAAGTCCAGCGATTTTTCTGACCCAACCGGTACACCTAAATAATCCAATTAAGCCAACAAAGACAATTTATTATATATCCACCTCCGAATTCTAAACGCTTCTGCAAGATTTCAACTTGAGGAATAATGATATTTCCGCTCATTTTCAAATCTAATTCTTTCCAGCCTCGGATAACTATCGGAATTGAACAGTCGAATTTTGACAGTGCAACTGGGTGATATTTTATCTGAAATTGAAATTAGATTAATCAACCTTTGAAGGGGGGGCGGGTATTACATGGTAATACAAGAAAACGAGTAATACCAAAAATCTAAAACCCTGATTTTTAGTTACGTCATAAATGGATCTTTATGAAATCTTTTCGAGGATTATAAGTAAGGGATTTGAAATATGTTAACGATGATAAGGTTAGATGTTCTTTCAAAAGTCTCTGAAACAAACTTACAGTTGTTTTTATTAAAGTGATCTTCTGCGTTCGCATTTATTTCAATAGAGAATAAGTCGCTGTAGAAAAACAAGTTTTAAGATCAAAATTTTACATAGATTCATAAAAAATAATCAACCTATGGTCTAAAGACCACCCCAGTAATAATGCGATTGAGCTCCTTCTCTATAAGTAATATAAATAATGATTATAATTACACTTACAAATAACCCTGAATATATTTAATATTATGAATGGGGTAGAAGACACACAAAAATATAAATTTAAAACTCGGTGTATGTCCTAAAACGTACGTCCTAAACTTTCTATAGAATAATTATATTGACAGCTGGCAAGTAGCGTCAAATTCTACACCAATCTGTGGCATAATTACTTGTGCAATTTAAAATTTACAAAAATTTGCATTATTCAATAAAAAGTTGCATCAATGAAATAAATATTAAAATAAAAACCTTTAAACCAAAAATTTATTTATTTTCATTTTGAGTCAATTATTCAACTTCTTCCGAATTAATATACAGTGAAAAATAATTTTAACATCATTGATGCTATTAATAAGTGGCCAAAGTTGAAAAAAACTCAAAAAAATTGCAAAAGTTGTCCTAACAATCACTGTTGACAGAAATGAAGAATCTTTCCATCCTAAAACTCATATTTCAACCGAAGCAAATCTAATCGTTTGCGCTTGATGCTTCATAAAGAGCAAATACTGTGAACGGAATCACTCCACACATGGAAACCATTAGAATGGTTGCCTAAGATCTAAATGAAGATAGTATAGGAAGTCTTTTCTCTAATGAAAGTAAAAATAAATTTTTGTCATTCATTTAAATCAAAGTCAAAATCCAGAGAGAAACGAATTAAGACAATCAAGCCGGATTCATTGACCTCCATGAAGGCTGGCAAATTGGGCAGAGGTGTAATTATGTAAATTTTTGTTTAAATAATGACAGTAAGAGTTTAATTTTAAACATTGATCTGAATAAATATATTAACTTTCTATAATTTTTATAAAATGTGATTACAAATTTATAATAAATTTATACTCGCCAATATTTATTAACTTACAGTTAATTCCGCTTGACCACCGACTGGAATTGAGCCTTTCAATGGATGAATAGTCATGCCAGGATATTCTTCGTACAAGTCATCTGGAACTATTCTATAATATGCATGCTTTCCTCCGGTATTTAATAGAGTTGCGGTGCGTGAACTCGACATGTTGATGGGAATATTGCCGAACATTACCCGACGTGATTGGAAAGCAACGCGAATATTGCCTAGAATCGCAATGCATTTCATAGTGATATTTGACTTGTCCCCATTTGAGATTGTCGGTGTATCAGTATTCAGTGTATCCTGGGAACTAGTTTCGACACTTCCCTCTTCATTTCCGGGGATTCGTAAAATAAAATCTCCTTCACTCGGAGCCATGAATGATGGATGAAATACAACTTCACAGTCAAGTTTACTGAATGCTTCAACTACTCCTACAATAAAACATTTGAAATTTAATAAAATTCAGAGATTTGACAAGTTTTACATCAGGTTATTCTTGTAGGCATAATTTATAAAGCTTTATACAAATTTTTTACAGCAATACCTCGCTTAGTGCGGTTAAACTATAGTACGTTCTTTTGGAAGGGAAAAAATGAACCTCCAGTTATTTGAGAAGTCAATGATCCAAAATCCAATAATTTCTATCAAATATCTTGACCAAGATTTAATGATTTTAGATTTCAGGAAAATAATAGACGAATTTTAAAATGTTGGGCTTGCCAAGAAGAAGGGCATAAGAGATCTGAATGCCCAAATGTAAATTGCAATCATTGCTATAAATCAAGACAATTTCGTCACCAGTGCTTCGAACTTCGATCAAACAAAGAACGACAATATCGAGAAAAGTGGCAGCAATCAAGCAAGCTGATGATGAAAATGAAAGTCAATGCCCAAACGGATATGCTCCACCACAAGAGAAGGTGATCGGAGCTCTACAGTAAATGTAAGTAATGTATTGAATAAGGAACGTATGAATGGGATGATTGATGATGGTTTGTATACTGGGAATTATAAAAAATTAAACCTTTAGATAATAATTGTTATTGTTGGTTAGATTTGAACGCGTATAGTGATTGGTGTGTTGATAAATGGAGAATGGATGATTTAGGATATAATAATGAAGAAAATTTAAATGAATATAAAAATGGATATTTTTGCATAATTATTGATAATAATAATTTAAATAATTAAATAATTAAATACGATAAATTATATGGAGACCTAGTGCTTTTATTTTTATTAATAATAATGAGTTTTGGTGTTTATTAAACACGGGCGCAAAAATAAGTGTGATTGATAAAAGTTTGCTACAAAAGTTTGGAATTAGAAATTTAGAGAAATGTTATGTGAAATTAAAATGTGCAAATGAATCATCTTTTGAAATATTGGGGAAAATTAACGTGGAAGTGCAAATTATTGGAATATCGAAAAGGAAAGTTGTCGAATGTTTTAACCGAATGCCATTTGGAATAACAGCAGCTCTAGCGACTTTCTAAAACTTAATGAATATAGTACTAGGAGAACTTAATTGGAAATTAACAATTGTTTACTTGGATGATATTTTAATGTTTTCGAAGGAATTAAATGAACATTATAAAAATATAGTAAGTGTACTAGAGAAGATAAGACTTGCTGGATTAAAAATTAGTCCATCAAAATGCCAATTTTTAAAAGATGAAGTAAAATTTTTGGGACACACAATAAATAAAAGTGGTGTATAGACAGATGAAAATAAAATACAAGCAATTAAACAATTTGGAAGACCTAAGTGTAAGCATTTAAGGAGTTTTTTAGGACTAACTAACTATTATAGGAAATTCATAAAAGATTATACAAAGAATTCCAAAAACTTATTTTAGATACCGATGCTAGTTTTGATCGTATTGGCGCGATTTAATCTCAAATTGACGATTCTGGGAGAGAAAATATTATTGAATATGGATCACACGCTATGCTTAAACAATAAGTTAGTTACTGCATATCAAGGAAAGAACTTTTGGCAATATATTTTTTCACAGGGCACTTTAAGCGTTATTTATATGGTAAAAAGTTCACTATTCGTACGGATCATAAAGCATTAACTTATATGATGAAAACTACGAAAGCCATTACCCCACAATTCCAAACATGGATCAACTACTTAAGCAGTCTAGAAATAGGTTTTCAGTATAGAAAAAGAGAAGAGCCTTCAAATGCAGACGCATTATCAAGGAGTGAATGTGCCAAATGCATCCAATGTCAAACAATTCATAATGGTTCAAAAATTGAGAAATTAAAGACTAAATTGTTAGCGTTTATAACAGAAAACCCAGAAAATGAATGGCAAAATAATTCGACTGAAATTCAAGAGATTATACAAAGCTTAAATTTGAAAGACAAAACCAAATTCAAAATAAAAAATGGGGTAATTCTAACCGATGATAATAAAATATGGATTCCCGATAGTCGAAGCTGGAATTTAGTTACAAAATACCATGTAAAACTATGTCATGCGGGACCGATGAAAGTAGTGAAATATGTAACAAATAATTTTGAAATGAGAAATATGAGACAAACAATACAAAATATGATTCAAAGTTGTGAAAATTGTCAGAAGCGCAAAGTTACAACAACTCCAACAAAAGAAATAAATTGTAGAACCCCAGAACCCAGATTATTTGAAACTATATTTATTGATTTATGTGGTCCATTGAAACAAACACTATAGAATAAAATATATTTTGGAACCATTGACCAGCATAGTAAATATGTAGCCTTTCATGCCGTTAAATCGCAAAGTGAATATACCGTTGTTACAATTTAAAAAACTAGTTGGATATTAAAATATGGTGCTCCAGAGGTTATACACTGTGATAGAGGGAAATCATTTGAGAGTAAAGGTATGGACAATTTAATGAAAGCTCATAATATTAAAGTAATTTATTCAAGTTCTTACCATCATTCTGCAAACGGACAGATCGAAATACAATTTAGGACAATCAGAGACGCTATTCAGATTTCATTAAAGGATAAAAACTATAAAAACTGGGCTGAGTTATTACCAGAAATTGAGTTTATGATAAACTCTACCTTCCAAAAAACGATCGGTCAAGCACTTTGTGAAAGATTATTTGGAAAGCGTATTTACAAAGAATGGTTATTGAATATGTCAGAGAGAAGCAAGACAATTGATTCAATTACGAAAAAGAAATTTGAAATAGGAGATTGCGTTTTAATTAAAGCAATACGAATAACAAAGAAAAAAACAGATATTTTGGACCAGCAGAAGTCGTGAAACAAATGCATGAAAGGAGCTATGAAATAAGGCTTGAAAGTGGAACCGATTGATAAGAAATGTTGAGTGGCTAAAGCCATTTAAACAAGGGAGTATGTGAGAATATAATGTATGTTGTGGATTGACGTGGTATGTAAATTCCTTGTGTATATATTTTACGTATAATATAATTCCTCAACAATTGTGTTTGAATATTACAAATAAATTTTGGGATTTTGAATTTTATAAATATTTATTATGGAAGTTATTAATACTAAAAGTAACGCATCTAACAAAATGTATTAGAGATGATTTTTTTTCCAAGAAACTAAGTGTAATTATTGAAACTTGGGCGCAATGTTTTGTCTGTATGTGTGTAATTGACGTTATGTTTTATAATAAGGCATTTACTACACAGAATCCTATTCTTTTTCAATCTACCTTATCCTTTGATAATGGTACATTAAAGTAAATACTATTGGGATACCAGATAAATAAGTATTTACTTTAAGCTAAAATTTAAAATATAAGTAAATAATTTGGTAAGAATGGTTTGTTACCTTCTTTTGGTCGTATAGAGAACGCTATTCCATTAGTGGAATTAAAAACAGGTTCCCATAAAAATTCTGTGGCACAATTTAACGGATTAGTCATTGTTATTGTGTTTCTGATTCCAGTCTCAGGAGGGTAAATTGAAGATGAAGTCAGTAGTAGGCAGTCAGTCGACAATTCCAATTGATTCACAACCACATTTGCAAGAACAATTACGTGATTTTGATAGTATCCATTAATTGTATAGCTCAAATTCCTAAAATATAATAATAATATTCATGGTAATAATAATAATTAGCAGCCGTAGCTTTGGTGTTTATAACATCCATAAATAACATTTCAAAAAAATTCAAAAACTGATCTTTCTTCAATATTATTAAAACAAAATATTTTTGAAAGTTTTTCTTAGCTTTAAAATATTGATATTTTCAGAGGGACAGATTTTATTCGCCGTAAAATAATATATTGCGATGAACATTTTCCTTGTTATACAATAACCGACATCGTGTTTCGACATTGCATGTGACTAATATGCCTATTTGTGATAAAACGGCCTCGATATGGTTGAAACTATCATCGATATCACGAATAAATGCTTTTGATAAATCTAGAAATTTAAGATTGGGGTTTGATTAGTTTATCTTTGAGCTTTATAAAAGCATTTTCGCCATCTTCTGTCCAAACCAAACTTTTCTCTTTACTTCCACACACATTTTCTAGGAGCTTCAAATCTTCTGTTCGGTCTTTAACACGTTAAAGACCGCATGGCCACCGGCGGGCATGATTTAAATACAATTTATGTACAGTAGTCGATTCGCCACTCCATTGAAGAGATTGTATATAGCGGATTTAGTTAATTTGACAATAATTAATTAACAATAGTTAATTAACAAAACAAAATGCCGGTCCATATGTGAGAAATATGATTTTGCAATGCGGTATTCTCTAATAGTTGATTAACTACAAAAGCTCCTGGGTTTTTTAGCACACTTTTGATCAATTATTTTACTGTTTTGATTTTATCCTCACCCGCTTTTACCCAAATTTTTCTGATAATATGTCTAAGAAACTTAACTTAATATTTTAAAAATGTATACTTGGATGAACTTATCTTTAATCCAGCTTGTTTTAGAGGATATCATTGAGTTCACCTAACGCCATATTCATTAGTTTTTGAAAAGTTGAAACAATATTATTTATTTTTGGTGGAAAATGCAGCTTTAAATTAAGATTCCTCTTTCAGCTCAACCTGATAGTATGAATTTCCTAAATAGATCCTACTAAAGTATATAGTTCCTCCTAATGTATCTAATAATTCGTTGATATTTGGAATATGAAATATTAGTAGCTCTGCAACATTATTAAGTGATCTAAAGTCTAGACAAATTCTTATGTCGTCTTTATCTTTTTTTACACAAACTAGTGTTGTATACATGTTTTTCAACATTCGCAGCATTCAAACTACTATCAATCAATTTATTTATACTGCTCTTATCTGATCACCTGCTCTCGTAATAGAGCCTGATCCATTGGGATTGTTTGTTCATCTCTTTCTTTATCCTTAATTGGAGCAACTGCTCTCGGATATTGACAATTTATTCTTCAGTCCCGCTCGAAGCCTTGATGTTTGAAATGCTCTAACTCAGTGATTTTCAATCTTTTTCTAATGGAGGCACCCTAATTTGGTAGTTTTTTCTCGCGGCACTCCTATTTCTTAATATAATTTCAAACATGTATAATTTGTAATTCTACCCTCCAATGTCTTCTTGAAAAGGTTAAAGTCACTTGTTTTAGAAAAATCCGTGTCTTTTTGCATTTCTCAAGGTCTATAAAAGTTTAGGAGGGTTCAAACAAAGGTATTTTTTCTTATTACACCTTTCGCCCTCCTTAAAACATGTATGAAAAGATATGCCTGCGCTATTCCTTATAATATTTCGTGGCACTCCTGAGGCATCATTACGGCACCCTAATGTGCCGCGGCACCCCGGTTGAATACAACTGCCCTAACTTATGACATTTGGGCACTCTGAATGTTTATGTCTATCTTTTTATGATGTCGAGCATTTTAACTTTGAACGGTTGTTATTTAGTAATCTACTTTCGTCATAGCATTTTTTTGAAATCTCGCATATGATCTAAAATATTTGGCTGTTTTTCTAATCGATTTTGCGTTTTTTCTGATTTCTTTTGTAGCTGACAGCAGACTTAAAAATCTTTCAGATTTTTTTAAAAATCTTCGAAATCCGATCCGATTTCATTATTTTCTGGCACCATAAATAGTATTCCAAAATTTTTTTTCAAAAAATTGAAAAGTTGATCTTTTTTCAATATTATTCAATACACACAATATTTTTGAGGAGTTTTATTAGTTGTAAGATATTGATATTTTTAGAAGGACAGATTTTTTTTCATACATTCCATTCACATTAAAACGCTAAATTTATAGTTTTAAATTTTAAAAACATTCAACATTTTTACATCATATACTCAATGTGTTAATTTGAAAATACTATTTTAATAATATTTTACATTATTAATTTTTACATTTATTATTTTATTTTTTAAATTTAGATAATAATAATAATAATAATAATAATAATAATAATAATAATAATAATAATAATAATAATAATAATAATAATAATAATAATAATAATCATAATAATGAACTAAAATTTAATTATAGTGAAGAACGTAAACCGGCAAATAAAATCGTCATTTCATTATTAAAATGCATGCAAACATAAATATTCAAAAAATAAATATCCTAAATGTGAAAGTCCTTCGAATACTTACTTATTGTAGTATCCTGAGTATACAAAAAAAATATTATAATTATTATAAATCATATAAAATAAAAATATTTAGTTGATAATAAATTAAAAATATAATGTTAAATAAATTAAAAGATTTTAAAAATAATTGGAAAAAAGATAAATTATTTTTAATCATTTTGAATTGTTCAAAGATAAACAATTAATAATAGTCATCCTATAATTAATTATTATTTACTTACAGATTAATGCTTTCCTAACTGTTAATTTCTATTGGTAAGGCATGGGAAACAGGAAATTCTATGGAGACTATCAGATAATACATCTCGGGGCCTCAAAATTTTATACAAAAAATTATTGATAATATGACGAAATTGTATTTGGTGATCAAATATAATAGTAATAATGCACTTAATTTGACTAAAGTATAATTATAAACATATTAACATAAAACCCTTTTAAAATGTAACTATTCACAAAACCTTAACACCCTCTTGGATAGCCCTGAAGTATCTGAAGTCTCACAAAATGTCCATATACGGTAGCCGGAAAGTTTGCCGAACATCAATTTATATCAGGGTGGCCAACCGAAATGATCTTGCGGGCCACTTTGGAAATGCATCATAACTCTGCGGGCCGCATATAAAAATATATATTTTAATATTGGATTTAAATACACTATAGACATTTTTGTGTTTACTATTATTCTTATATGTAAAGTTTAAACTTTAAATTTTAAACTTTACATAAAAGAATAATAGTAAACACAAAAAAAGTCTATAGTGTATTTAAATCCAATATTAGAATATATATTTTTAGAAGTTATTCCCTGGCTGTTGTTGGATAAAAATTTAAAATTTATAACTTAAATATGTTTTTGAAATCCATGTATGTAGAAAACAAGGGCACAAGTTTTTAAAATATAAAATGTTTTATTGTTTTTAAAAGCAAATACAATTTAAAAACTCTTAAAAAGTATTAAAACAAGGGATAATTAATAAATTTTATTTTGATTACAAAATACAAAACAACTTACTAAAAATAATCATAAAAAACAAATTATATTATATTATTTCTAGGAATCGCTGTCGCTTTCACCTCTTTAATTAATTAAAAATGAATTTATATTATTATACTTAAAAAATGTTTGTTTATTGATATAATTAAAAATATTTTATATTATTTCTGTCATAATTCGGAACTACTGTGAAAAGTTGTTTATATGTGATTATAAATCTGTTTTAAATAACACAGTTTTTTTTATAACACCGTTTTAATTTTTTTTAAAGATATTGGATTATTTAAAAAATATTTCTATTCTAAATACCAATATTATAAAATCACAGTATTTATTTTTCAATTTGTGAATTTTCCTCATATATCTATCGTTTGTAATTTTATATGTAAACTTAAATGAAAATGGTGAACAACAGTGAAGAAATAGAATGCGACATAATTGCAGCTAGTGGGGATTATAAATAAATTAAAGAAAAAAAACATCTTAAATTCGAAATTTTTCCGGGGAAATATAAATTTTGGACTAATTTTTAAGCATCAAATGAATTAAATAACCGGATCTAATAAAAATAAAGAAATCTCATTTATTTTCATTTCTTTCGGACTATCCATAAATGTTTAGTTTTAAAACTAACACAAATTAAAAACAAACTCATTCATACATGACATAGCAAATAATTTGTGTCAAGTGTAAAATAGAACATTGATAAATTGTCTGAAAAGAAATGAAAATAGGGAAAATTGATAATGAAAAAAGGATCAAATGTAAAAGAAATAAAATATTATATTGGTAATACGAAAATAAATTCAAACCGTTGAAATTTTCCCTTTTTAGTTGATTCAAATACTAGTGGAAAACTAGATTTAGTTTTGGCAGGAATGACTTGAGATAACGGACTGCTCTGACGGAGTTCCTTGCAGTCAATCACGACAGATACGTGGATGAACTGGTTCAAATTGTTCACAACGTTTATGTCTCTATTTGATATAGATCTGACACAAACATCTCCGAAATTTATTGTGTTCGGTCCTGAAAATTATTAATTTTAGTATTAAAATATAGATCGGAACACTATTTTGTATTACCAATAATAATTTGATGGAGTTGTTGGGGGGTCAATACCACTGAGCAGTGTTCTTTCTCCTGGGCGGTTGTCGGGATCGCGTTGAATGTCCCCAGCTAATCGATTTTAATTAAATGATTTTAATTAAAAATTAATTTAATTTCACTTTAGTAATATTGATAACTTTTTCTGATTGTTTCAGGTCTTTAGTGCTCAGCAATTTGAAATTCTTGTTATCTTTGAAGACTTCTAAATGCAAAATATTTTTAATATTTTTAATACAAAATGAAATAAGAATGTTTTTTATGGTGAGGCCATTGTGATTAAATGTTTAGAATAATGAGGAATTTTCAAAGATTTCTAAAATTCAGTTAAAATACTTATCACTAAATAAATACTTATGTGAAATAGAAAGATAAAATCAAAACCGGAATGATTAGAAATCTGAATATAAATAGTTACAGAGATCAAAATAATATTGGAAACATGACGTGGAAATCTTTTACATATTTGCTCAAAAATTATTATAATAATTATTATTAGTATAAAAATAAAACGGTGATTATTTGGTAGCGGCATAAATTAATATATCAGATAAGTTAATAACAAAATAAGCCCTTGCTGCGAAGTAATAATTATATTGTTATTCACTTATCTGATATATTATTATTATTATTATTATTATTATTATTATTATTATTATTATTATTATTATTATTATTATTATTATTATTATTATTATTATTATTATTATTATTATTATTATTATTATTATTATTTAATGATATAGTAATAACCGATTTTGTCTGTATTTATCTGATCAGTGGTTAACTTTGGAGGATAAAGACCATTTCCAGGAATTATTCCTAAATTGATGTCGTTTTCGAAAGCTTTGAATTTTGAATTCAACTTCACAATTTTCTTCAGTGAGTGCTGCCGTCTTATCATTGTCTGATAGGAGTCTTGGTGGTGCCGAATCTTTCTCATTTCTTCATCATCATACGCATAATCTGGATCGATGTAGTTGTAGCGTTTGATCCGTTTTAGAATCGTTCTAAAAATGAAAAATTAACACAGTTCCATGAAATAAAATCGATAAAAAATAAAACTTAATAAAACAAAATTACGCCGACCAGATACCATCAAACCGGCTTGAAATAATGCTAAATAGTTTTGAAATATATTTTGTATTCTAACTGCAATACGGCAATATGACCCACTGACTTAAGCAAGGAGTTCACTATCAACATACGCTCCTTTTGGGCTAAGATGATATGGATTTTTATTATGTAAAAAGTTGGACATTATGAAGTAGTAAATGTATGGGGAATTTTTAGAAACAAGCAGGTTTCAAAGAATTAGGTCGAATGAATAGCCTAATCTTTATGTAAATCAGACAAGTAGGGAATTATATATCAGGGTTTTCCTATACCTTTGAAATTTTTCTGTAACCCATCTGACTCATTTATGTGGAAACGAAGCATTTATTTAAAAGAACTCATAAGAGCCAATCGTGTATATTTTATTTTTATATACTTATTTTTAATTGATTATTAAATTTATAATCAAATTGATAAAACATTGTTGCTGGTCTATTTCGAAAAAGAATTTTTGGAAATAAAGTTAAAATTTTAATTTTATGTAATGGTTAAAAAATTGTAAATTAAATTGGCTACATTTTTATAATTGTTTATACTCATAAATGAGTTTGAAAAAGGGTTGTAGATTTTGAATGTATGTTAAAAAGAATTTCATTTAGAATTTGTTATTAATTTGATTCTTAAATTTTCACAAAATATGTCCGTTGATCATAGTGATATAGATCGACAAATAGAACAGGTGAAGCAATCTAAATTAATTTCAGAAATGGAGGTTAAAGTTTTATGTTTTAAAGCTAAAGAAATTTAAATGGAAGAAAGTAATGTTCAAATCGTTGGATCTCCAGTAACTGTAAATGGAAATAATTACGGACAGTTTTATGATATATTGGAGATATTCCAAACACAAATTATTTGTTTCTCGAAGATTTTGTTGATCGTGGCTTTAATTCAGTGGAAATAATTTTATGTTGGGTGCCTAAAAAGTCAGACATCCAGATAGAGGTATGAAAGTTGTCAAGTCACTCAAGTATATGGATTTTATAATGAATGCACGAGAAAGTATAGGTCAGCTGTAGTATGGAGATATTGCACAGAAATATTCGATCATCTTAGATTATCAGTTGTAATTGATGGACAAATGTTTTGAGAGAAGTCCCTCACGATGGGCCCATGTGTTATTTATTGTGGTCAGATCCTGAAATCCTGATCGGAAGTAGTTGAAAATTCAGAATCATCGGGATGAAAATAGTATTTACTTAGATATTGTTGTTATGAAGATATCGATGCCCGTCCAAGTAAAAGGGGCTCGAATTACATAATAATATAATCGTTATCATTAAGACCTTAAAAAAAAATTAATAATCGGCACGTTTGTAAAAAGTGTCTTGATTAATAAAATATTTAATTTTTTATATTAGGAGTCAAATGGAGTTGGAAAAGTTTCTGAAATTCTAACTGAGTGTGTGTTAAATATTAAAAAAAACGTTAATCTACAGCCGAAATCTACGTGAAGATAAATAAAGTTATAATTCTAAAAATAACCAAAAAACTAAAATATACAAAAATAATTAAATATACGCTAATACAAATAGTTGTTATTAACACTCACCGAAATTCTTTATTTTGTTCCGATGGCCTAATACTTTCAGCTCTGTCATTTGGGAAGGCGACAAAAGCTGTTCGGTTGCTATATGGATGTAAGTTAGCATCTGTACATTTAAATAATCTGGACCCTTGAGGTCCCCCAGTAGCGAAGGCGTCTGTCGTGATGTAGGCAGTGGCTGGTCCATTATGTGGCTTGAAACCCAAATTAGAAAAATTAGCTTCGGCGAGATATCCAACTTTATTTGTAACCAATGGATCTAACCCTGAAAGTGAGAGATACATGATAATATTTGACCAAAAATACTCATCAGTTACCATTGCAGTATTTCGGTGCCACAGATTTGGAAATCGCGACACAGGATCCGGTTAATTGAAGAATTTGTTCGTAGATCGTTTGTTCATATTCTAAAAACGGATTTTCTTCGTCTTTGACATAAGAAAGAACTTTAACCACTTGTTTTGTATTAAAGTTTCCTATTAATAAATATATTATGACGAAAAACTGAATTCAATTTGATATCCATCTTCAACTGCCCCTCTCATAAAAATATTTATATGATATTTTTGGATAAGTTGGGAAAGATTGACATATGAGAAACTTTCAAGATTATCAAATTTAGACTTGGTTTGACTAATGACATTAAGGTGTGGTTGCCAATGATGAAATCGCCAGAAATATGTTCCAAATCAAGTATTTTATGATAAAATTTAATTAATTTGGGTTTGCATACATTATCAAGATTTCATATTAAAATATATTGGTCTCATTGTCCTAAAAAAGTTTTAATTAAGATGGTTTAAAATATTTCAAGTATTCTACTCTTATGCTTTTAAACTAAGACTAAACGATCAGTCCTACCATATCCTCGTTTGCTAATGTAACCTACAGACTAAATACATTTTTGTTTGAATTTTTTTGTAGAAAATTAAATTTTGTCTATACATTGTTACTAATAACTCCATAAAATAAAAACGTAAAGTTAACCACAAAAATATATGTGAAGCACACTTAACACTAATTAATATCAATCCAATTCATTTTATAGATAATTAAAATGTCTCTACATTGTTGCAACGAAAATTCTTAGTCTTAAATAACTATGAAAATTATAAAAAAAAACTATATATTTGAATTATGAATAATTTATTTTATTCATATTTTTAATCATCACTTCAAAATACAATTAAAATTTAAAATACTTGTCAAATTTGATTCAAATCTTGATTATCAATTTAACTGCGAACAGTGCAATGCTACATACATAAGAAGGAGTGCCTGTTCTCTCTGTACTCAAGTTTTTGTCACAGTTGACTAAGGGGATTTAATTATATTAGTAAGCATAATAAGTGATTTGTGAGTAGTACATTTAAAGAATGATATTTTTGTGTTTTTATTGCCGTAGTTCGAATAGTAAATGAAAAACCAACGTGCAAGGTGTATATTTGAGTTTCGAATGTTTTTTTAAAATTAGCATACTAAATTCAGTTCTTTTGTAATATTTTTTAAATGATTTAATTGATTAAAATTATGTAAAGATGTAAAAATTATTAAATATACTAAAAAAATCGTTATTTAGATATAAAACTTTTAATTGTTTTATTTAAGACGTTGAAAAATAAATTTTTTAGATTTTTCAGAATTTCTTTCAATAAGCTATTTAAAAAGTATTTTTTTTCCTTCCTAATGATGATTGTGAACCTATCGAAATATTGTATAAGTTATATTTTGGTTTATATTTAAGATTTATATGTTAGAAAATTCGTGTTAATTATAAAAACAAAATATTGATCTATATAATAAAACGAAATCAAAGTAGAAAAAAGAAGAAATTTTATTGAAATTTTAGTTTCAGTATTTTGACAGACATTTTGGCATCAACTTAACAGGAAATTATTATGAGAGAAAATTGCACAGAAGTTTGCTATTTAAAATATATGGAAAGTTTTGAGACTTTCAATCCTAATTGGAAAGATTATGGAAGTATTTTTTTTTATTTTATTACTCCCCTAGGTATCATTCCCATACGTTCATATATTGCCTTACTTTCTTCAAGATAGATAGACAGATAGGTAGGCAGATATATATATATATATATATATATATATATATATATATATATATAATTATAAAAATTTACCATATTGTTTGGGACAGAAGGTCACACTTATCTCAACCTGTTCATTCGGTCCAACACGGATTTGATTCGGGCTAATCAAAAAGTGAGCTTCTCTTGGAAAATCTATCAAACTGGATAGAATGGATGACCGATTGTAAAATAAAAGTTTTTCTGTTTTCTCTTCTTTTTCCAGACATTCACCAAAATCAATTGAATTCGGTTTCATTTCAATTAGAACCGGAGCAGCAGTGCCGGTTATGGCCACCTCCAGTTTTTGACTTCTAGTAAGTGTGTCATCTTTACTTTCCGATGATTCGGAAACGGGGTCGGATCCTGAAATTATTCCAATTGCATTCTGAAGTGCCAAAATAATTCATAATTTTAAACAAAAGTCAATAATTTTTGGCTAAGAGAAAACTTCCCAGTTAAAAAGCCTTTCCAATATTATACTATAAAGTTTTGGCATACTAAATACTTGCATATTAGTAAATTTCGAGAAAAAAGTTTGCAAATTTAAATTCAAAATTGATTTAAAAAATTATAACGTTAATTGTTATAATAATGGAATTTAAAATTTTTATTTTTACTAATTTTGTACCATATGACTTTTACTTGAAAATTTTATGTTTATTCTCATCAATGATTTTGGAAGTTTTCTGGTGAATTCTGAATACTGGATAGTTTTCACAAAAAGCTTAATTTGTCAAAAATTAAAAAAATTAACGATAATGTTAAAATTAATTGTTATGATTACTGAACATCCCCTAACATTTTGACATTTCACATCCGTCTTTTTTTTGTAAACACTTTCAGTTTTTCGGCATAAAAGTTTACTATTTTCAAATCTTTATCCATAAATATGGAACGAAATAAACGTGAACTTTAGAATGAACAAAGGAGGATAATATGGAATTCTTAAAATGGTGCATACAATTCCATTGCAGCTAAATACCATGTGAGTATTCAAATTGTAACCTCAAGATTAATATTTAATGGTATATTTATTTTTTAAAGATAATTTTAGGAAGCAATAATAATTTTAAAATATAAGAAATTTTCATTGAATTTATTAATTAAAATTAAAAATAAATTTGAAGTGAAATTTTATCGACTAAATTAAAATCAATTTTAAAATAAAATTTTTATAGATTGAATTTTAAAAAGTAAAAAAATCATTGTAATTTGCAAATAATATTGTAAGAATTATCCCAATGGCAAAGTTTATTATTAATTTTTTTTACCACTTCCAACAATTTGAATCTTAATGAAAACGGCAAAGGTTTGTTGCAAAGGAGGCTCCAATGTCTTCTTGAATGCTTGTTTCGGTGAAATCCATCTTGGACTGAATCGAAAAAGAACAGGAATTCTTTCATAGGGTCCAAGGTTTCCCTGATTGGGATACATAGTTATTAAAGATGTCAAGGGGTTTGTGCACTCCTTTGGATTGATTCCTGCGGCCGTCATCGTAATGTGTGAACCCTTATATAAACGACAAATAATATCGATTCATTCGACATTCAATGTACCGATTCCTGTCCAACGGCGTCTTCTTCTAGAACCGCAACAAATTGGATCTTTTCCGGGGAATTGTTGAACAGTAGAGATACCTCTGATTTATCCGATCCGTAATAAGTATATGGGAATTTAATACATTGAATAAGTTTCCTTTCATCAGAATTTATGTCCAGCAGTTCCAAGCTTCTTTTCACAACATCCCCTTTAATATCTATTTCAAACGGATCTTGACCTTCAAATATCACTCTATATTGAATTGAATTCAGTCATTGAAAGCTAAAGATTTACAAAACTTACAAGCACTTCTCGTTGATTTTATGAGCCTCGTGAGTTACGTATTCGATTTGAATAGGAATTGAAGACTGTGGGTAAGCTATGCCTTCGTTAGGAACAATATTTAATGGCCGGCTCCCACTATATAATAATTTAAATTCTCCGATTTTCAAACCCTCGTTTGTAATATTGGCCTGCTGCGTGACAACCTTGTTAGCCATCACTACGGTGCCAAAATTTATTATTCTATCAATTTGTAAATCTGGAGCTGATGGATAGCTAAAATTTCATTAATGAAATAAATATAAATAAATAATGGCCTATTAATAATAAAAACTCGAAAACGCCAAATATAAGAAATAAATTTCGAGGAAATTATCCTCATCTTCAGTCTTATCATAATCTTTGTTAAATGCTATATACAATAATGACGTAATAGTTACGATTTAATGATTTAATTATAAAATCTCAATCAATTTGTTGCTGATTGAACGTTTATTTTAAGGAATTGTGATTTAATCACCAAAGCCTCACACAAAATTCTTTCCCACTTATTACGGAAGTTTTTATATAAAACTTTAAAATCTTTTAAATCAGTTGTACCTTTGCACATTTTTCTAAGCTCAACAATATTACTCACACCTCTCAATTGGCTATGTTCCTGAACCCGTGTGAGAAGATTACGGGAAGTCTCTCCGATGTATGTGACATTGTACGCATTACATGAAAATTTATACACTAGATCAGAACCTAAACCTATTGGGGTTGATATATATAGAAAGCCAACAGATACAAGCCTATATATTCTTTGAATGACTTTATATATAATAGAAATATGATTAAGGGTTTGATTTTTAGATCTTGGTCATTATCGTCGACGTTTGAAAAGTCTAACAAAAATATACAAAAACTGGTTTTTCTTTTTTCTAAGGTTTTTATAGATAGACTGACTAAGGAAACCATTGATCACCTTATGATTGCACCTGATGAGAACAATGACAACTATAGATAACCTAATGATAGTGAACCCATAAAATCGCATGTTTTTGTAATTCCATATTCGGAAGGTTTGAGAAATTTTAAATTGTCTGTCACAAAATCATTAGACAATTCAAATTTGTTTAAAATAGTATCAAAATCGTTAAAATCAAAACTTTCCCTTTATCATTGACATCTAGATTTGGAAAGACCTCAATCGCTATGGCCTTCCAATTCATATATCATACAAGTCTTAGACACTGAAGCAAGCACTGGCAAACAACACAAAAAGAGAAAACATTTGCACAATGGAAAATTGTCAGGCACCAAAGAAAATTTACTTCAGAAAAAACGTTGTTTACTGCATCACGTGCAATGCATGCTAAGAAATATACATTGGAAGTACACTCAGGAACTTACGCCAAAGAATTAAAGAACATCTGGACCCTGCTGGAAAATCCTCGGTATACAGGCATCTCCAACAATGCCAATTGAGGAAGGAAAGAATCAATATTTCTATCAAAATCTTGGCTGGAGACAATCTCCAAAAAAGTTCCAGATTTAAAGAGGCAATTCTTATCTTAGTTAAGCATCCATCAATAAATACTAATGAAGAAATCAATGAAATTACCAGTCTGATTTGTTGTTAACTTTGATACTTAACCTTAAAAATTAAAATAATTTTATAACAAAAAGGAAAACTTTCAGGAGAAATCAGAGAAATCAGGGGCTTTCTCGTTTTTAAAAGGAAAGCTTTTTATACATCTTTCATAAATTTTTAAAAACTAAGGAATAATTTTGTTGATTTGCTCTGAATTTTATATTTAAAAATTTCTTTATTTTTATATAAAAACTTGTAGAAAAAAACGATTTTAAGAAAGAAAAACAGTTATAATAAAATAAGTTGTTAAATCAATTTTAAAAGTTTTAAAAAATGAAAATTAATAAAAAAAAGTTAAATATTATATTTGAGAATATTTAATTAAAATACTTTTAAAATGAATAAAAATTTTAAATTTAAATTTAACCTAATCAAAAAACAAAAAAATTAATTTTAATGGAAAATCAGAATGTTTTTAGGTATTTTGTCATTAAAGGTAACTATTCCGCAACAAACTGAAGAGGATTATTTAATAATCGATACTTTTTTCAACAATATAATTATTACTTCGCAGCAAAGGCTTATTTTGTTATTCACTTATCTGATATATTATTATTATCATTATTATTATTATTATTATTATTATTATTATTATTATTATTATTATTATTATTATTATTATTATTATTATTATTATTATTATTATTATTATTATTATTATTGTTACTATTATTATTGTTATGATGATTATTTTATATTATTACATAAAAATCGGAATTTCATGAACTTGGCCGTCAACTGTCACAATCAGCCTATCAACCGACCGTTCCTCCACTTCCATCGTGTATTTCAATGAGCACAAATGGCTAAGTCCGGACGAAATTATTTTTTCATGCATTTTACAAATCATTGAAAAATCCTAATTGTATATAATAAAATCTCACGAGGAGAAATAATAGGATTTCATTACTTTAGATTGAGGAGAATAAAATCTGACTGTAACATTTTTGTTTCCAATATTTTGAACGTTCACAACTCGAATGTAGGATCCATTGATTTCACAATTTCTGAAATTGATAACGTTTGGAGTAATGCGTACGCCAAATATGTCAATGGAATTTTCCATTTTATCTAAGACAATACAGAATAATTAAAAGTTTATTAAAAATTTATGATTTTTATTAGTTATTAATATAAGCTTAATGCAAAAACTATCAAAAATTATAAAATAAAGGTGACACTGAAAAAAATAAGAAATAAGTATTAAAAAGTTATTTTTCATTTTTAAAATTTAACATGTTAGTTTCTATAGATCTTTAATAATAAAACAAAACTATTTAAGTATTTCAAGTTAGTAATTTAATTAATTTATGATTTTGTTTTCCTAAAAATTGATGATAATTATTCATTATAGTAATTGAAATCATTTCCTTTTTTAGAATTATTTTCACTTCATTAACTAATAAAGTTGTTATATTATGGAAGAGTTAAAATTTTTAAATTTAACAAACTAAAAATGATTATATGAATATGAAGGATAGAAAGCTGAATTTCCAATAGAACTAAATGTGGCTAAAAATTAATTGCAGAAGAAATCATAGGCTAATATACAGCGTAAATTTAAATACTATCGAAAAATCTGTAATTCTGTACTAATACAGATTGTGAAAAGCCAAGTTAAGTTGCAGATTGCTAATTCGTATTTCTATATTAAGGTAAATATAAATCAGAGTACTTTTTAATCTTCATTACTCAAATACTGAAAATTAGCTAATTTAATGGTTGGATTATTTCTTTGTTTATCTAGATTTAATGGAAACTTTCAAATTGCTGTTCACGATAAAAGTCTTGAAATAAGAATTTGTATTATTATATCTATAAATAAATATTAATTATAATTAATTACATACTTCACTATTATGGGTGTTCAGGCAAAATCTATACAAATATATAAATATATACTATGAGTAAACAAAAATGAATTTTAACGACCAATCAAATTGAAGTGTGAAGCTCCTATTTCAAAAACCTATTACATGGTGTTTCATCATTCTGCACTTTTTCATTTCAATACAATCGGTGTGGCTGAACAGGAACTATATGAGAGAGTTGGCGAATTCTAAAAAAATAATTCTTTAAAAGGAAAAATATTCACTATAAATTACTTTGTGAGTGAAGGATATAGAAGGTCAACCCTTTATTCTATACTCACAAGACTGACCAAGAGCCAAGATGTGTCACAGAAGCTTGGAAGTGAAGACACAATACGAAATTATCGAATGCACAACGAGAGAGAATTGGTTCATGACTTAACAACAGACCTGGAGTATCTTTCAGATAGGTAGCTTATATGCCTTGTGGTGCCATCAAATTCTATAGTGTTTATGTAGTTCATGCCAGTGAGTGTTCCAACTTCCCATGGCACGTTGCATTTTGCACTTGGTGACTTCATAAACACTTGGCTACCGACATCGTATTGACCAGCCTTGCAATTCTTACAACGATCGGGAATCGTATCACCTAAGAGAAACTTTGGAATTATCCATTTTCGGTCGGAATGTAATTTTGAGGGTACGGTTTCGTTGCTTAAACCTGAGTATTGAGATGTATTATAATAAAACACTGCTTTTATTAGGTCATAGTCTTTTTTAACGACAATTCTATCTATAATGGCGATTCCCTCTAGTCTATAAGTGTGGAGATATATTATCTTCACTCTCCATGTACCAGTAAAGCTTTTGAAATCTAGAGAGCGAAAACTTGTTCCATTGTCTGTCATATTTCTTTTATTTGGTGTCATCATGGTTATTAGTGAGATAGTACCATTATCAACTGTACTGAAAATAGCTATATCTTCAGTAGCTGTATCTTTAAAAGCGGAATCTCTAATAAAGACATCTTTAAGAGCTGCATATTCAAGTCCAATGGGACTAAAGATAGTTACATCGCCAAAAGAGCATTTCCAAACACGCCATCTCCCAAAGCGGCATCTCCAAATGCGGTATTTTCAAATGCTGCATCAAAATCGTCGTCATCGATGTGGTTAATTTGAAGCTCGGGGTGCAGCGAGTGATATTGAGCCTCCAAAGTTACACCGTTTTTGCTGATATGAACTCCACCCATTTTCACTGTTGCGTCCATGCCAATAATCATGTCTATGTCCAAAGGAAGTTCGTCCACCAAGAGGCACGATAGGGCAATTGAAGTTCCTTGAGTATCAAAATAAATTGACGACGATTCTCGGCACTTTAATTTCTGGTCGTCTACTTTGACGATTACATTTCTCGAAACAAAACGAAGACTCTCACTTAGATAAAGGTAAAACATTTGAATCTCAATAACTTTTAGAATAATTGAATTCCCGTCATAATAAAATAAGACTCTAAAGTCCTTATGATCATAATACAAAAGGGTAAGAAGAGACACATTTTAAAACCATAAGAGATGAAATAGTCCTTACATTGAAAGAAAAATGAGAAAAAGTTTGGTCAGAAAGATTACAAGATGTTGAATTTATGGTAAATATAACACTACAACAGACAATGAGATTTTCACTTACAGAATTAGTATTTGATCGGACATTATGTCGAAAATATGTAGATAGATCCAGTGCTGCAATATGAAGATCTGGCTCTCAGTCATTCATATACAATTATGTCGACAATGAACAAAAACAGAAAATTTGGGTTGATACAAAAAGAATTAAAGAAATTCGAGAAATGTGAATTGTTAGGCTATAAGCCATAATTTAGACAAAAATGAGAAAATTGTGTAAATTAAAACAAAATAATTAATGAGGTTTGGAAATTATCAATATGGCTGCTGTAACATAAGCAGCGCAAGCAGAAATCAAAAATAAAATAAAACATATTAAATAAAACAAAAAAAACATAACAAAATTAAATAAAACAAAGATTAATTAAAATCATTGAAAAGCCTACAGATACAGAAAGAAACACAAAACAAAAACATAAAACCTCCAAAACCTTTCAAAAGAAGATTTAGAAAATACATAGGCGGAAGTGGCGACCAAAAATTTAAATATCAAAGGGTAAAAAGGGAAACAATCAAAAAGAATGGTTAAATAATAAAAAATAAAAATTTACGAAATATTGAGAAAATAATATCAAAAAATAGAGAAAAATAAGGAGAAACATAAAAATTTAAAATAAAATAAAACCAATAAAACCCCCCGAAAAATAGCCAAAGAGGCTCAAAATTCTCTGATTGGTCGCACCCAGACATGAAAACACTATATATACACCAAGCAACGTTGAGATAAATCATCTATAATATAAAAGAAAATCAATAAATTTATAGCATATAAACACACCAACTCACGTTGAGGTTGCTTGTAAAATAGTCAATGAGACAAACCCTACACTATAGAAACAGAAAAAGTGACAGAGAAATAAAATAATGCACATTAACACAACCCATAATAAAACATGTGTTGGGCTCAGAGCCAAAATTAAAACAAAATTACAAAACCAATTTAAACAAAAAGGTGAAATTTTTTAAAGTTAAAACAAAAGAATTAATGTCGTTTGGTAATTGTCAATATGGCTGTTGTAACATAAGCATGCACCGCAAGAAGAGATCAAAAATAAAATAAAACATATTGATTAAAACAAATTAAAAATATAACAAAAATTAAATAAAACAAATAATTAATTAACATTCGGAAAAATGCCTACAGATGCAAAAAGAAACATACGAAAAATAAAATAAACTGCCAAAACCTTGCAAAATAAGGTTTAGAAAAAACACAGGCAGAAGAGACGACCAGAAAACAAAATATTGGGGTTAAAAAATAATATTATGGAAAAATAATAATAAAAATAAAATCCAACAATAAAATATTAATATATCAAAAAATAAAGAAAAATATATAAAAATTACAAAAATATTTTGAAATTAATAAAATAATTAAAAAACCCTAAAAATGGCGAAAAATCGCCCATTGGTCGCACACAGGCACAAAAACACTATATATACAGCAGTCATTTTCACAATTTTTAGACTGTCTTAGACATTTTTTCAGTCAGGTGACTACTAGAAAATTTTTAGACATTTTTAGACAAACAGTGAACCACTCGTAGTCAAAATCTTTATGCCAATTTATGCCAATTTTTCAAATCTGGTTGCATGACTGTGGATTGTAAGTACTGTTATTTTTTTGTGTAAATATATATTTCGGATTTAAAGTTTTGATTTCATTCTGGATGGTCGTGGATAGTGTAGGAATGTAAATTTGAAAGTAGTTTTTTTTGAATGATATAATCTGGCAGAAGAGAGTAGCGTTTATTAAAGTGACCGCAGGTTGTAATTACTTAAAATCATGGGAAACGTACCGGTAATTAAGGAATTGTTGATAAAATTTTTAATATAGGTAAAGATAAAGGTAAACTAGAACAAATGTAATCGATACCGGGATTAAACAAATGAAACAGGAAATTTACCAAAAATAAGGGAGGAACGCTGCCCAAATTTTTGAAGGATACATTTATAAATAATGGGTAAAGACGACAAATAAGCATGGAAATTGTAGGAATAGACGAGTAAGGACCAGGATATAGAAAGAAAAAGACGTAAGACCTTCCATCGGCAGTCCGGAACCCGAAAGTGAAAATATCATGAGGAGTAGTTCTAGAAATGGAGCTCACCTGCTCATGAATTTTCAACCTCTATGTACAGTACCAACATGGCAATCACCATAGGTACATAGAAGGGATAGAATAATAATCTTGCTGGCGTTTAGGTGGTAGATACACAAAAACCCTAGAAAAAATAAATAAAAACCAACCCTATTGGCCAACACATGCATGCAAACCTTTAACATGTAGCGATCCAAAGTTGAAAAATCCCTATAATAAATAATTTTATAGACATTTTTGAGATAATTTTAGAATGAAAAATGGCGGAAAAAATTTTTAATTTAAATTTTGAGTTTTTTGCTAGGAAATTTCGAGTAAATGAGGATGTATCTTCATAAGATTTAATCTTAAAACTAAAATTAATCTAATATTTCAGATATTTCTGTCGAAAAAAGCAAAACCTGAAATCCGGAAAAAGCATAAATTTTTAAATTGTATTGGTAAGTTTTAAAAAATAATCATAAACCAAATTATTTTGTGTACATAATCGATGATTTTTTACAAAATATGTATAAAAAATATAATTATTTAATGCAAATAATAATTTTTATAAGTATAAAAATAATTTAACTCACATTTTTTGAATAATATCCGAAAAAAAATACATATTTTTGGAGATTAGTTATTGCTACTTACTTAATTTCCTAAATATTATTTATAATAATATATATGAAATAGTTGATCAAAGTTATATTTAAGAGCTTGAATTATGATCATATTTCCTTATGAAATCATAATTCAACTCTTAAAATTTAACTTTAAGTTATATAACTATAAAAAAATAACTTACTTAGCAGCCATTTAAAAAATGGCTGAAATGCATTCACAAAAAATAAATTCTGCCAAGTTGATTTATGTATCAACTTGAATTATAGCGGAATTTATCTCAGTGACAGCTGGTGTACAGCAGTCATTTTCATAATTTTTGACATGTTGTAGACACAAAATTATTAGGCAGTTGTTGAGACAATTTGTTTTAGACACTTGTGTTAGACACAAACAATTTCAGACAATTGGTTAGTCAATTTTTATGCCGACGTATGACAATTTTTCAAATTTGGATGCTTGACTGACAAACTTGTCGATTGTAAGTATTGTTTTTTTGTAGAAATATATTTTTCTAAGTTAATGTTTTGTTTAATTTAACTTATTCTGGATGGCCGTGATGTTTAAGTAGGAAAATTGAATTTTTAATTTAACTCCTGCCGATTATTATATTATCAAGAGTACGACTAGTTATAGAAATTTAGGTCAACGAAAGTATAAAGTAGGGTTAGATCACGTACATTGTTTGATAATCATCGCGGTGGAAAATTAAAATAAAATGATACATTTTGGCATAGATCTGTGAGATGATAATATAGAGATTTACGAATGGTGGTAACTGTGGCGACCGTAGGAAAGCAAATATGAGTTGTTGAACTAAAAAAATAACCTTATAATAATGCATTCATTTCAATTTACTATAAGCTAACGCTTGTATGAAACAAGGAATTTTCCATAAAATAAAGGTGGAACGCTGCCCAAATTTTTGAAAAATATTTTAATAAATAATGAGTAATGATGACAGATTGATATAGGAATTGTAGAAATAGATGAGTATGGACAAGCGTATAGATAGAAAGAGACGTAAGACTTTCCATCGGCAGTCCGGAACCCGAAAGTGAAAATATCATGAGGAGTAGTTCTAGAAATGGAGCTCACCTGCTCATGAATTTTCGGCTGCTATATACAGTACCAACATGAGCTTGCTCATGCGTATATAGTAGTAGGATTAAAATTGTGGGGCGTCTGGGTGAAACAGCATAGACCCTAGGAAAAAAAGGTATTTTGATTGAGGTGAATAAGTTTAAATAATCTTTGCACAGATTTAAACAAATTAATTATCAATAATAAGTAAACCAATAAACTCCATTTTTAGGTGTCATACTGTAAAGATTTATGTAAGAGTGTTGAAGATTTGTCGTAAGAATAAATATATAAATCTATGTATCATTTAAAAAAAATTAAATTATCTCTGTTTTAGACAAACAAATTGATAGATTCGCACATCTATATTTACTGGTAGTTTTGCGATGAAATCCACAAAAATGTTTTTTTGATTAATTACTATTACCATCATTGAAAACAATTTAAGTGGCTGAAATTAGCAAAGTTTTACCTAGTATGCTTACATAAGATTTACCTCATTCTACTGTTCAAAAAACAAAAAAACTAGGTCATTTCATAAAAAAACGAATATTCAGACATGAAACTTTATTTGAAGTGATTTGTGGTACATCTGAATTGTATATATATATATATAACCGACCATCATACCTAATTGAAGATTCACTATTTTCTTTCCCTGTATGTGCATATTCAATTCAAATATAATACATTCAGGGCCGGCCCTAGACTTTTTGCTGCTACATGCAAGATTTTTTTTGACCGCCCCTAACACAAGTAGAATTAAGTACAATAAACATAAATTTTAATTAGAAAATCAAATCGTCTCTGTGTGCGGTACAAGTACAAAATCAATGTACATTTACATCCATGTGACCGGAACATTCATAAATACTACAGTTATCCAGTATAGTTTATCAATTAGCTATATCGTACTGTGAGCGTTTAGGCAAATCCTTTTTTTCCCGTCAACACCAAATAAACCCGAACAAGCCTCCTCTAGTCCTCCTTGATGTTCCAAGATTATTCTTTTTATTATTTTTTCACACGATATTTTTTTAAAAATTCGAATATTGTTTTACATGCAAGTATTAAAATTACGAGGGTCGCATTCGGCCGCTACGGGCGGCCCCCTGCTCTGCCTGTACGTAAAGCCGGCTCTGAATACATTCTCATTAAAAGAAAAATGGCTTTTAATTAAAAACCTAAATTTTCTAACGATAACATAAATATCAATATCGAATTTGCTGCACAGACGTTATAAGGTATAAATAAAATGGTTTTCATAAAAAAATCATCAAATTTGGTGGACAGAGTAGTTTGTTATTTCTCGAGATCTAGTGCTGCAATATGAAGATCTGGCTCTCAGTCATTCATATACAATTATTACATGTAGTTACATAATACACTGAGTTCAAAGTAAATAAATATATCATATTTATTATGTCACAGTACTAATGTGCGCTGCAATAAAGATTATATTGATATGGCAAGATTGACTTCCTGGATCAGAACTTTCTATGATATTTATACCCATAATTGAATTTGCGAAGCTTTAATTTATATACGACTCATACGATTTGTTGATATGATAATTAAATTTAATAAACAAAATCAATTTCAGTAATTAATTATTTTTTTCAATATGAAATTATTTTATAAAAATCAATCAGGGATTTTGTAACCAGAAACATCAATTTGATAACATGTATTCGATAACATTCATTCATGGTCACATAATATTGCTATTTCTAATGATTAATTTCATCAATGACACTTATTCTGAAATTTAATTAATTACATAATACTATTACTACACCACTTATACTTAAAACACCCAACTAAATACAAAAATCATCTAGAATGATTTAAAACTGGAATGATCTGACTAAATAAGAGTGTCAGATTTGTATTGACAAAATGGATAGATTCACATTTAATGTCAAATATCTTTTTCCAAGAAAAAACAGATTTTATAAAAAGCTATAAAACGATATTTCTGAAACCTAAAAGTTTATTAAATAAATTTCAAAAATACTTCAAAAAATAATATGGATCTTGCAATGGACTAAATGATACAAGCTCACCAACAGTATATTATCAAAACTCATAGCATGTCCTGCGAGTTCTTTTACAGGCTTTGATTGGTCGCTGAGGCTATTAGAAAGATTTGATGTAGGACAAAAATCCAACTAACAGCAGACCAATATTAAAAATTAGTGTTCTTTTGCGGATTTCGTTTGGATCCGTACGTTCATTGCTACTGAATAGCAAACTGGCTAAGATAGAATATAAAAGAACTCCAGCTGATAGGATAAGAGCTATCAAAATATAGATATTTTCTGAAATTACGTTCATAAATAATGAGCCAATTACTATTCCAAACGGACAGAAGATTGCGTATAATAACATCGAGATTAGTTTGGTATTTGTCAGCCATTTTTCACAATCGTATGGAAAAGTTTTTAAAATGATTAATGGGAGGAAAAAGATCTGAAAATAATAATAAATTTATTAACGTTAGAAATTAATAATATCAAAAAAATACAAATTAAAAAATAATTAAGTTACCTATATACTCAACTATAAGTCGATTCAAGTATAATTCGAAGTGTAATTTTTGGTAGAAAATCGTGTTTAAAATCAATGATCCGAATATAAGTTAATTAATAACTTCCGGTTTGTATAGTACAAAAATAGTAAGTAAGGGAATAAATAAACAATAGGGTTAAATATTATAATTAATTTTCGTAATGACGAATAGTTGCCGAGTCAGTCTGGAATTCTCCCATATTATTTGCCTCCCGAGTATACGTCGAAGATCCTTTTGGTTATCCTGGAGATAGAACTAAATTTCTCGACTTATAGTCGAGTATATACCGTAGTTTTAATTTGCCTTGTGTTGTTACCGAAACCTGGGAGACTTTCGAATTACTGGATTGGATCAAATATCAAAAACCAAATATCCAATGATTTTAAATGTACATTGTGTAATCAAATACAATTTATTAGTGAGTACAATTCTTAATGTTTAATGAGTTGTACAAATCTATAATGTGAATATATGACTTAGGATGGCTTCAACAGCTCTTTTTAGCCAAAAGTATCCTGCATACGCTTGTAGCCGAAGATTTTATTTTTGTGCAATTGAAACCCAATAGGTTGGATTTTCTTTTATAAAAAATGTGTAAATCATCAGAGTATTATGAGACATGAGTCTGAATTAACATATTAACAAATAAAAAGTAATTTTTTGAATAATTATAATAAATAAAATATAATGATTTAGTTTTGATTATTTCTATTGATTGTGTAAAATCAAAGACGAAGTGCTTGATCGATAATCTTAAAGAAGTGAAGACAAATGAAATCGAAAATGAAAAAAGATCAAAGGCGAAAAATTAAAAATATATTTAATGTTATTTTAATAATATGATCAAATTTTTATTATTAATTGTCAAAAATAAGGATTATCTTCAAATTTATTTGACAACAGTAGCTAGTAATGAGCTCTCGATGACTCATCATTTTCTACCCCTGTGTGTGTATTGGACATTAAATAAGATCCTAAAATTTTGTGCCCCAGCGTGTGTGCGTGCCGGGATATTTAATAGAAACCTAAAAATTTTTAAGTCCGAAACCTCCACCCCCCATAGCAAAAATTTTATGAATTTTAAAACAAGGAAATTTTTTCTATCCCTCGTGTATGTGTGTGTTCAAGCGACATTTAATAGTATCTTTTACTTTGAAAATTCAAAACCATGAAATTATTATTATAATTATTATTATTATTATTACTCTTATTATTGTTGTAATTATTTTTATAATTAATTAATATTATTATTATTACTATTATTATTATTATTATTATTAATTTTATTATTATTTATATTACTAATATATTCATTAACTAATAAAAATCGTAGTTGTATTATCGGGTCATGATATAAATAAACCAAAAATTTTATAATCAATCAAAAATGAAATTACAAATTATTGATATTTAAACGGTCTGGTAGCAGAAGAGAAAGGAGATGAAATGATTTCAAACCTTCGAATTCTCTTTGATGATGCCAATTCTGGTATACAGAAAGAAACCAGTAGATTTTTTATTGATTCTTTCTAGAAACACACTAAATGGAAAATGCATTCAATGGGTGTTCTATACCTTATTTGAAAACATGAAATGGTCACGGGTGAGTATTATGAATAATACTTTCAATGGCCTTCACAGGTATAATGTTGAAATATATTTATTTTATTAATATTATTTATATCATTCAAAATGAAATTTCAGCGTGTGTAGCTGAAAACCGCTCGTGGGATGTTATCAATGATTTGGCTGAAAAAAGAAACTTTGATTAAAAGCAAATTGATTTAATTACATTTGGACTTGGTTCAGTTTATTTGAGTGTAAAATATTTTTTAAGAAAATAATAAATTTTTTATTAATTTTTAATTTAAAATATAAAACTTTTATTGTTTTATATTTCATGACGATCACATTCATCGTCGCCACATTTTGTTCACATCATTTTCTTCAAAAATATCCTCAGTTTCATCATCAGAATCTTCCATGCTCGTACTTTGATTTTCAACTACAACGTATTCTTCATCCTTCAATATATATTGATATATATTTATCACGATAATTTTTTTTATTTTTTCCGCCAAGTATTTTATGAGAACATCTTAATAAAAATAACAATACTATTAAATTAAAAGTACCTTTTTCATTTAAAAGTGACATCTTCACAATATTATTAAAATTAAAATTATTATTATTATTATTTGTTTATACATGTCTTTGGGCAAATTAATAAAAAAAATAAAATGTTCACTATTTATAAAAAATTAGCTGTTTTATACTCTTTGCTTTCAATCTGAAAATAATTCATTCATAAAGGATTAGAAAACATGTATTAATTTGAACAATAATAATAATTAAGAATAATAATACTGATGATGATAATAATAATGATGATGATGATGATGATGATGATAATAATAATAATAATAATAATAATAATAATAATAATAATAATAATAATAATAATAATAATAATAATAATAATAATAATAATAATAATAATAATAATAATAATAATAATATAATAATAATAATAATAATAATAATAATAATAATAATAATAATAATAATAATAATAATAAAACCTCATGTATAGCTGTCAAACTTGCTAGAATAATTACAGATGTCAAAGACCTCTGAATTCCAATATTAAGTCCTTCGATCAACGAATGTAATCCTAAGCTTGCGAAAATTAACCAGCCTTTGTAGCAGTTTTTATGCTCAGCGTTTTCAGATTCGTTGTTCGATATGATCTGCAAACACGCCTGGACACTGATAGATCCCAGAGAGACAAAAAAGAATGCGATGAAAATGAACATATTGCTTATAAATGTTGACAACTCCACACTGGTCAACATATAATGCGCATATATCTGGCTGACAAGCATGGGTGATATGTTCAAAAACACAATTGAAAATAGTGCCCCATTAATCAAAGGTTCAACGTAAATGTCTATGAGAGCTTCAAAATTTCGGATATTTTCATTCTGAACATTTTTTAGGTTTTTGTTGATGAGATACAAATTTAGAATCGAAAAGAACAACACAAAAACATAAACACATCCTGCTGTGATTTGAATGCACCAAATCAGATCCATTTTGAAACAAATATCAAAATTTATTCCAATAAACAAAAATTAAATTGAACTCTTATAAGTCAAAAGTTTGCAGAAGGAAATTCCGTTGATATAAATAAAAATGATTTAAATAAAATGCGTGGGAACCTTCGAAAAAACCAAATTTACAAAATTATATTTGTTTAAATGTCTACCGGCTGTGCTGACTTGCTGGATTTCTCAATCGATATTCCGTCGGGATTAATGATCGGATATGCAAATTTTGAATGTATAAATCTTACAAATAAATATTTGTTTTAATGAATTCCAGTGCTTGTCGATAAAGTAACAAATACGTCATCTCTTGTTTATGTTTATATAAGATTGAAGTCAATCTTTAAAAATTTGAAGATTTCATTTTACCGAATCAGTAATTTGAGGCTAATTAGCTGTTGCACTTTTGGTATTTAAAACATATATTGAATTAATCTTGAAAATTTATTATTTAACATAATATCATTATTCAAACAGATACATTTTTAAAAATCCATTTTCCTTATTGCCAATTTTGGCTAACTACTTACGGATAAACTCAAATACATTTAAATACTAGAGTCACCTAAAATAATAGCAATTTGTAGTTTTAACGAACCATATAAGGATTGGCTAATTAATTATAACCGAGTGTGCATTTCTGAGTGGATTTGATGAATAATTCAAACCAAATTTCATTAATTTTATTTTTAGATGTATAATTGAATTTATTAGTTTTATATTAATTAAAAAACTGAAACCCTTTAAATAGTATTTCCAGGGGTACCAACTAATTTTACTATGAAATCTACTTTGCAGTAGTAAAAGTGCTCTGTGACCTACAATGTCAAAAGAGTAGGCTATATTTTAAAATGCAAATTTCACAAGTATTTTAAGGTTTTGAAAAATTATTTAATTGTATTAAAGTTGATTTGAGGTTAATATAAAATAAAACTGATATGTCGATAATATTTTTTAATACCAATAATAAATATTCACAATCTTTAAATGTTTTTTTGCAAAAATATAATATAATTTTACACAAAAATATAAAAATCTGTTAAAGTTTTGAGTTTCCTGCATTACTTAGCTGAACAGTAAAGGGTTGAACTTTTGAAAAAACAGTTTCATAAATAAAATGTTCAAAGAAGGATAAAAGGTTGAATCGGAACAAGATGTAGTTGTTATAACAATTTAATAACTAAAATAGGATGTAAGAGTGAAATGCAGAGCAAAATTTTTTAATATAATTAAATTATTTATAAATCTGAGGGAAAAGAACATATCTCTGCATAAAGATCTGGTAAATACATTAATAAATGGAAAATAAAGTGGACTAATTGAAATAGGAAAGCCGTAAACAAAATAGGATATAGAAAGAAAGAGACATAAGACCTTCCATAAGTAGTCAATAAACTGAATGTGAAAATATCAAGAGTAGTTTTAGAAATGAAGCTCGCTTGTTTATGGATCTTCTACCTCTATCTAGCTTGTTCACTGATAAATTAAAAAGTAAAACCAAAGCAATTACAAATAAAATAAACCTTAAATGACAACATCAATATAAATATAATAATAAATATAATATTATAAGGACTTTTTTGTTTATTATAATAAATATAATAATGCAATATTTGTGAATTATTTGAAAATTAAGCCTTGACCCAATCATGAACTGAACATGAACGATTGAAGCTAAATTGGTTGGATAAATTTATTCCTATCTTTATGCCCTGAATATATCCATTAAGATTCATTTAAGTACAAATTCTGAGTTTCAAATAAATAAAATTGTCCATGTTTCTATTCAGAATATGTTTATAGAGAAAAAGATATTAAAATTTTAGTTAAAGTTTATAGTGATATTCAATGCAATTTAGGATTACAGAATAGTTTATTTGGTTGCCACTCCAATCTATCAACTTTGAGATCAGACTCAAGCCTTTAACTACTACGCCTTCAGACCACATCAAATATCACAATTTTTATATTTCTCTTATTAACTGCATAAATACATATAATAATTTACAAACAAAGCCTATCAGTAAATTCATATCATTCATGTATTACCAAAAATGTAAAACACAATTAAAGATTTTAGTCAGATGACTAAATTTATTTAATTGTTTTTTTTATTTTTCTTATTTAAATTTACAATAAAATTTGATAATTTTTCTTTTGATCTTTTAATGAGTTTATTTTATTAAGATAAATGTTTCATTAGTTCTATAATCCAAAACGATAGTGATATACAATTTATTATTATTATTATTATTATTATTATTATTATTATTATTATTATTATTATATTTTGATTGGTGAGAATAATGAAATAAAAATAATATTTTTTCCCACTCTCTCATTGTAAATGTCTAGGGAATCAAGCAAAAACAGCCAAAATCTCCGAGACGATGTGCTACAAGTAAATAAAAAATCGTCAAGATTTATATTATATTTTCGTCTAATAATAACAATTTTGTTGCCGACGGGTTTCAATTTCTGCATTCTACTCTTTCAAATAGTCAATTATTCGGATTTCCTCAGGCAGAATGACATTCGAAGTAATTTATTGAACTCCACGAACTCCAACATGATCTTGGTGGCCAGCTTAGTGCGAGAACAATTTTATCAAACCACCAACGTGACTGTCCAAGGAAACTCCGTAGCTATATACTTGTACGAAAAGCAGGTCCTAATTTCCAACAGCCTTCTAGAAAGGAATCCCGATGATTATTTGAAGAGCTTTTCCTCAAAATCTAGAAATTTAACGGATTACGGTAACATATTTTCGGCAGTTTTGAATTTACAGAGCTTTTCTAATTTAACATTTGAATACGAAATTAGAAACTGGTTCAGGAGGTTACTACTATTGTCCTTCTATATCGCATATTTCACTGACTATTATACCATTCAGCTGTATACATTAATGAATAATTGTCGTTCCGACGGGATAAGCGCCGGAAGTTGGATAGCCGCAGGGAAACTGAACTCGGTGAATAATTCTCTGAATAGACTGAAATATCAAATAAATCCCAACAATATTACAAAATATCTCACATCCGAGTATATGAAAACAACATTTTCCCCTTTAATAAACGAAAACTTTTCGATATATTGTTTGCAGAACCAATCGGCATTTGTGTTCTTGTTTATCGAGTATTATGAGGAATTTCAAAGTTTTCATCGGTCGGTAGTTGTTCAAGCTGTCTCCAGTGTTCGAGATCTTCTTTCTTCGGACAGAACTTCACAGATCAACTGGTCTATATCAATGGCACTGATATTCGGATTTCTCCTCAGTTTTTTTAGCCTGTGCACGTTTTGGTTTCAGCGAAAACTCCACCGAAAACTGACCGTTATCACTGAGCTCATCGACGAGACAATTATCCGGAAACAACATCAGGAAACTGAGAAAAAGAAAAGCGAGACTTTATTATATCAAATGATTCCGGTTGAAGCGGCCAATCAGTTGCGACAAAAAAGACCTGTTAAACCGAAATTGTTCGAAAGTTGTTCAATATTGTTTACTGAAATTTCGAATTTGATTTTTTCACTGCCGTTCTTCCGCCAACTGAGATCGTGAGGTTCCTTAACCTTGTTTTCAAGTAAAGTTCCCTGACACCTAATTTGTATTAAAACATTATAAACACAAAGCGAGTATTACAATTAATTAATTAAAAGTTTACTCTTAAGTTGAGATGGTTGATAGGATTGTGTGGAAAATAAAAAAAAATAAAATTCATTAGGACAGGGGCCCCATGATGAGCACCAAGTTACAAGTAAATAAAATGTTACCTGCAATAAAATTTTTATTAAAGTTTTGTATCTAAATTAAGTCTAGTTCAATATAATTAAGTTCAATATTATTAACTCTTTGAGGCATAGCGGTATTAAAAGTGTTTCACCTTTTTAATGCGAAATTGTGCATGGTAAAATATTTTTTGAACCATCTCAAAATATTGCAATAGACACGTGTAATTAGGTTTATTTTTAGTCTCATTTCTGTAAACTAGTTGGTAATACCATAAACAAATGTTATAAATGTGTTCCTTCGTACTAGAATTCCGTGACTCAAAGAGTGATTTATTAATTTAGTTTTCAATATGAAATTTATTTAAACACTAACGTAATAACAAATGAACAATCAACGGATTTCCTTTGGTCCGGTAAATATGTCTTGGAGCTTTTAGACTTTTTTTCAGAACTTCTAATTTAACTATTTATAAAAAATATTTTAATCGTTCAAATTAAATTAACTTCAACAAAAGTATTCTTTGCGATATTCATTAAAACAATACAACATTTATTCTTATGTCAAACTTAATATTGTTTTCTTATAAAAATTGGTATTTATCTGATAAAAGGTGTAACGATAATAAGTTTTATAATTAGAATTTTTATTGAATTCTTTTTAAATCCCTTCAAATCAGAAATTTTTGAGGGTCTTGAAGAATTTCATATTCCAAAAAATACCCAATTTTTGCATGTCCGATTTTCAGCTCTCTATAGCTTTTGAATTTCGAGATATTTTTCATTGAACATATATTTTGTATTTTAAATCTAGTAAATTTCAAACCGAAATAAGTTTCTTAATTTTTTGTGAAAATTTATTAAAATATTTTTTGTGTTCAATTTTTATTTCTACTAAAATACGATTATTATTAATTATGAATCATATTTTCCTAGAATCACTGATTTAAAAATCTGAATTTTTCACTTAAAAATATTTAAACATAGTTTAATATGAAATTATTTGACTTTAATTATTATTATTATTATTATTATTATTATTATTATTATTATTATTATTATTATTATTATTATTATTATTATTATTATTATTATTATTATTATTATTATTATTATTATTATTATTATTATTATTATTATTGTTATTATTATTATTATTATTATTATTAATAAATAATTAAATAAATGTGGCAACGATTTAATTAAAAGATAACGCCAATAAAAAACCTTTCGTACGATATATTTCGATAGCACAGCTATCATCTTCAGGTACTCAAAACCAACTAAAAATATCATGAATTAACATTTAATTTAAACAAATTATTTTTTATTAATTTAATTTTTTAATAAATAAATATTTTTAAAAATATATTCTATTCACTTTTAATTAATTTAAAATTTTAAAATTTTCACTTATATTCTAATTTTTAAAAAATTTATGTAATTTAAAATTTTCAATTATTTTAATAATTTTAAAAAACCTTTGAGACCCGTTCTGTCGATGGTTGGTACTGCCCAGTATAAAATAACAAAGTTTTTAGATGGATTATTAAAACCGTTAATGCGATCAGAGTTTGAATGTAAAGATAGCTTTGAGTTTGTTTCTTGTATTACAAAGCTACAAAAACGAAGTATGAATGATGTTATGGTTTCGTTTGATGTTTGTAGTTTGTTTACGAATGTGCCACTGGTTGAGACGATTGACTTATGCTGTGCGTTGTGGAATGAAAATGATTCGGAACATCACATTTTGGATTGAAGGGCATTTCGTAAACTTCTTGAATTTGCTACTTCAAATGTCAATTTTCTTTTCAATGATGAATGGTATCAACAAATAGATGGAGTCGCTATGGGTTCCCCTTTAGCACCAACGATGGCATCAATATTTTTGGCTAGTTTGGAAAAGAAAATTGCTTCTTTCCAATTTGAAAAACCTTTTGTTTATAAAAGGTATGTGGATGATATTTTTCTTATATTTGAAAACCAGAAACATGTAGAACCGTTTTTGCATTTTATGAACAGTTTACATAAAAACATTGTATTCACATGTGAAACGGAGAGAAAGTCATCAATTGCGTTTTTAGATTTGTTAATTCAACGCAAAGCTTTTGTGAATTTAAGTATAAGAGAAATATGGTGAAAGGATTGATTTATCGTTCATGGGGGCTTTATCTTCTACTTTTGCTAATTCGGTAAAAAGTGTTGATAAATTGGTTGAGTTGTTGATAAAGAATGGATATTCTAAATCATTTTTATTGTTGATGATAAAAGAAACTGTTGATAAATTGATTAAAAATCCTAAGGATCCATGTTGTGGAAAGTCTGAATGTAATTTGTCGGATGGGTGTGAATTGAGTGTTGGTCTGGGTGATGGTAAAAATGGATATAAAAAAATTGAGCCTAAATATGTGTTATTATTGCCGTACTCTGAAGGCTTTACAAATTATAACAGGAAGTTAAGTAAATAGATGGGAAATTTAGAGTATAAGATCGTCTCTAATTCGTGTAAGGTACGAAATATGTTTATTAATAAATCAAAAACTCCGGTTGGATTGTGTCCTGATCTCGTTTATCAATTTACATGTAATGGGTGTAATGCCACATACATTGGAGAGACTTCCCGTCATCTCTGTACTCGAGTTCTAGAGCATTGTCGATTGAAGGGTTTGACCAATATTAGTGAACAAAATAGAGGCTGTAAAAGTGATATAGGAATGTCTGATTTTAGAATTTTGTTGAGAAGTTTTAATAGTTATTGGGAACGAGTGATATGTGAAGCATTGCTGATAAGGTCATTGGATCCAAAGATTAATGTGTAAAGTGCTGTGACTACGAATGTTTTGAATGTTTTTAAATAGTTTACGTATGTTAAACCATGTTTGTTTTTTTTAATATTATTAAAATAATTGAAAATTTTAAATTACATTAATTTTTAAAAAATTAGAATATAATTAAAAAATTTAAAATTTAAAATTAATTTAAAATATATTTTTAAAAATATTTATTTATTAAAAAATTAAATTAATAAAAAATAATTTGTTTAAATTAAATGTTAATTCATAATATTTTTAGTTGGTTTTGAGTACTGAAGATGATAGCTGTGCTATCGAAATATATCGTACGAAAGGTTTTTTATTGGCGTTATCTTTTAATTATTATTATTATTATTATTATTATTATTATTATTATTATTATTATTATTATTATTATTATTATTATTATTATTATTATTATTATTATTATTATTATTATTATTATTATTATTATTATTATTATTATTATTATTTTTTTATTATTATTATTATTATTATTATTATTATTATTATTATTATTATTATTATTATTATTATTATTATTATTATTATTATTATTATTATTATTATTATTATTATTATTATTATTATTATTATAAAAATTAACTATTAACATATTTCTCAGTGTATTTGATGATGAAATAGAGTTACACGACATATACAAAGTCGAGACTGTGAGTTCCGTTTATATGATTTCCTCGGGTGTTCCACGACCGAACGGAGCACGACACGTCGTTGAGACTGCAGAATTTGCATTGAATATTCTAAAGAAGATCAAAGATATTAGATTCACTTTGTTTTCTGAAATAGAAGTTCTTTTAAAAACAGGAATTCATTCAGGTCAATTTTAAAATTATTATTATTTTTTATTCTATTAAAATGATTACACTGTATGAATATTTGTCGAATATAGGAACTGTGGTTGCTGGGATAATTGGAAATCTGATGCCACGCTATTGTCTGTTTGGTGACACCGTCAATACGGCTTCGAGAATGAAGACATATTGTCATGGTATGGGTTTGAGCATTTAATTGCTAATTAAAAGTAAAGAAAATAGAATCCATGTTTCGAAGACATTCGCCAATCTCGCTGAAAGGTTTACAATCTACAATGTCGAATACAGAGGAATCGTCGATATCAAGGTATGATACAAAAAGATAATAAGCTTTTCAGGTAAACAAACAGTAGATTATATCAGAATTATGAAAGGTTTTGTCAAGTTGCAACTTAGTTAAAAAGTCTCTCAATAATATAAATTTTTATCAAATTTCCACAAAGTAACAAAAGATTACTAGGACATAATAATTTTTTTCAATAAAGCAAACAGTAAAATCACATCAGTGGAATAAAATATTTCATTCAATATCAATAAAATTAAGAAATTTTTCATCAAGTTCGAACAAAGTTATAATATATTGCAATGAATTGCATCCCAATGATAATGATTTCATCACATTGCAAGTTACAAAATATTATAATTACTAGATAAAAATACCACGTTTTTAATCAAACATGTGTGTAGCACTACTTTTCTAACCAATAAATTGTATAGTAAATTAAATTCTGAATAAATATTTAAATCTTGAGCGTGATCGGGTCGTTTGAATAAAACTGTATTTTAAATTTTTTTGTTTTAATTTTTATTATTATTATTAATAATATATTAATATTATTATTAATAATTACTTGAAGTTTATATTTAAACTTAAATAAACATATATTTGGTAAATTTAATTGAATAATATAAAAGCGTGGTTATCATTTCGACTTATAATAAATCTCCTGATACATTTAATTTCGAGATTTGTGACTCTCAAGATTTTGAAATTTATAAAATATTACGATAATAACAATAATACCTATAACAATAGGAATTGCAAATAATGTTTTATTATTTTATTTTACTTGATATATATAATTTTTATTTTAATTATATTTTATTTGGTATCTATTTCCCAAGTTTCGCCCTGTTGGGTGCTTACTACTGGCTTATTTTTATTTCAATTATTGCTATACTTACTTTAATATCCTATTTTATTAATTATTTCATTTATTTATTTATTTACTATTTTATAATTATTACCATAATTATTATATAATTTTTTACTTGAGTAGGTAACAGAATAATATTATAATTGTGTATGATACATTTATAGGTTCATAACACACCTCATCAATTAGTTTTTTCTTTTTGACTGCCACTTCCTTGTCCAATTCCTGGGTTCCATAGAACTTGATTTTTGACGATCTTTATACAGTGATTTTGTTCAACTTCATTCACGTTGTCATCGTTACTCAATTATCTGGGATATGTGGGATTTCCTTGAGTACATCAAGATCTAGTTTATTGATACTTTCTTGATTACTTGATATTTTTTGTTCAACTTCTACACTCCTGTATAGATCATATTATTTTCTTGGAAACTCATTAATTAGAATTTCGTCTTTTCAATCCGTTTTATTGCTAGATACACTCTTCTTATAGCATCAGTATCTTCCAGAGCAGAGTGATTTCCAATTTGCATTTTAATTACACACACTTCACCGGCTACAATTGCCAATTTAAACTATAGTTCATTTATTGTTACCTTTCTTTTCAATAAAGCCTGAGCTCTGGCCAAATCGAATTTTTATTTATTTTGTTTATGTTTAATTTTTCTTATTAAAATAGAAATATATGTATTAAGTTAAGATATTCAGTGTTTTTCTATTTTTTTTCAATTTAAAAATTACAACAATTTTTATTTATCATGCCTACACATAGAAAACTACCAGAATTGGGCCCGTGTATACGTGTGTGTAATCGAATGTTTTTTCTGAGCTCGATGTATTGTATGCTCTGTTTTATTATTTCAATATCAACTGTAGGATAACTGTAAATAATATTTATTCTAAATTGAAAATAATATGTATGTATGCTTGTATGTTGAAGTTGTATGACTGAAGATTATGAAATGTATGTCTGAATGTCAAAGGTGTGATGACATACGTGTATCTGGCTCAAGATACTTTCAATTTAATATTTTCTTTCTGGCAGTGAACACTAGTTTTAAATAAAAATATTAGTCTTTAAAGTCTTCTAACAATAATTATCAAACTTCTTGGGCTAAGAATTTTAGGGCGATTTGACTGATAATAAATATATAATAAATTAAATACTATTTTTATGTTCAGACTTTCTATTGAACTTAATGACGCCTCGAGTCAATTATTATTATTGTTTTATTATTCATAATATTATTGACACTTGTCATTTGCTGGGCACGGAAATGCCATTTATACTTCGACGCTTGGCGTCTACAAAATATACTGCCTTTTCTTATTATAATAATAAATATAATTTTTAAATAATAATTAATTAATTTAATTGAAGACATTGGGGGTGAGATTTTGTGGTATATCTCATTTTTAAGTCGTTAAATCATAACTATTACATCAATAATAAAAAATAATAATAACACAGCCGACTCAATAAATATATAAAAATCAATCAAATTAATATTATCAAATCAAATTGTATTCACATTATTGCTGTCATATAAATCACATTTATAATCAAATTGTTGAAATTATAATGAATTCAAATTTTCATAATCTAATATTCTAGCACAGGGATGGCGAACCTTTTTTTGACTGCGTGCCAATAAATATTATTTTTATAAAATGAAAATACATGCGTGCCAATACAAATTATTTTTATTAAATGAAAATACATGCTTTTAAAAATTATATATAGATTCATTTCTATAATATGCTGACATATTTTTTAATGGGATTTTTGTTGCTGAATATTTCTCGATAATGCATCAATATCCGGATCATAGTTTGACAATTTTAATGAAATACAAGCCTCCCCACATTCATCGGTAAGTCTGTTTCGTACATCAGATTTTATATTATTCATAATCGAAAATAGACTTTCACAGCTATACGTTGATGAAAATATTGTTAGAATAGCTAAAGACAATTTCTTCATCGCATTAAATGTTTCTGGGAGCGAACACCATGTCTTCAACAACATATTATTCATGTTTTCGTATTCTTTTTCATTTAATCTTTTTTTTTCATTATTTTCTATTTCTTGCCTTAACTCTATAAATTTCAGCTTCCAAATAGAACTTGATTGAAACTCTGCCAAGTGCATTTCTAAATTCTCCAACTGTAACCAGTCTAATTGATCCATTTTAGCAGTTTCCAAATCAAACTTGTCTGGATATTTAATAAAGTTAATTAATGGTTGAAATTTTTTGAAATCTTGAAATCTCTTAGCAAAACTGTCTTGTATGTCATTTATAACTTGGCTATAAAAATTTATATTAATTTCATAGACTCCATGAATAGAAAATTTTTGTAGGTGATCTTTCAACAAAGGAAAATACTTAAAATTATTGTTGTCAATATCGCGTTTAAATATTACTAATTTGGACTCAAAACCTTCAATAATATCGAACATTACATCAATTGATTTTCCGGGACCTTGCAATTTAATATTTAATTCATTTAAATGGTTGGAAATATCCGTTAAAAACATTAATTTGGTGGTCCAGTTATTATCAAAAAGTTCAGGAAATTCGGGTTTTTTATCATTAAGAAACATGATAATTTCATCAAAACATTCTACAAAACGTTGTAACACAAATCCTCTACTAAGCCAGCGTATGTGATTATACATTAACAATCCATGATAATTTGAACCTACCTCTTGTAGAAGCAACTGAAATTGCCGCTTATTCAAAGCTCGAGCTGCTATAAAATTTATTATTTTGGAAACAATACTTAAAATATCATCAAATGCTGCCAAACCAGACTTCGCACATCAAACTTCTTGATGAATTATACAATGAAAATTAATAATTGGATGCCCAACGTGTTCTTGAAAAAGAGATACAAAACCAGCTTGCCGTCCTATCATTGAGGGAGCTCCATCAGTTGTAATTGACACTATTGTTGATGTATCTATCTCAGCTATTTGAAACGTTTTTATAACTGCATCACTAATATCTTTCCCAGTTGTTTTTGCTGATAAGGAAACTAGTGAAAGCAATTCCTCAACTATTTTTTCTCCTTTAGCATAACGAGCAATTATGGACAAGCGAGCTGAAGATGTTACGTCGGTACTTTCATCAAGACATATAGAAAATAGCTTTGCTGAACGTATATCATTTATTTTTTAATATTAATATTTTTATGCATTCTTAATATCCTGTCTTTAACAGTATTTCGACTTATACTTAGTTCTTCAATGCGCTTAAGTATCTGCTCTTTATTTTGAAAATCTTCAAATAAATGTGGTGCACATTTAATGAAAGCTTCTTTAATATAATCTCCATCGCTAAATGGTTTGCTATGAGTAGCAATAGTCTTGGAAACCTCAAAACTAGCAGCAGCTAAATAATTTGTATGTTTCAAAAATGTAGTGAATGAGTTTGATTGTAAATTTTTATTTTTTAACGTCACGTGCAATATATTCTTTTTGTTCTGAATCACTTTTAGATAAAAGAAATGAATGAGTAGTTTCATAATGACGTTTTACTGAGGATGTTCTGCACACTACTGTATTTCCACACAACGCACACAGGGCATTGTTATTGCTTTTCATCATTCCATATTTATCAGTCCACCAATCTTGAAATGGTCTGTTAGAGCTGGCCTCTGTTTTCCTTTTCTTATTTTCTGACATTCTAAAGTTGAAACATATTATTTATTTATCATTAAAATTGTTAATGAATTACCTTTTGAAATCAATTATAATTGTCTTCTAAAAATATAAATAGATTTTTTTTTATTAGCAAAAAATAATACTAAAATAAGAAAACACAATTTTCAATCGCACTTACAAAGTTTTTAACTGAACTGAATTAGAATTAGTGAATTTCAATTTTTGGCGAGAATGCAGATGTTCATATATATATATGTATGTATATATTTGAAAATCCAAAGCATACTATATTCATTTTAACATTTTTTTTTATATTTAAAATTACATGTTCATACTTGTACATACCTATACCTACATACGCAAATAATATAATTATATTATAACGTTATGAATAAAGGCGCCAGAAATCTGGAAGTTTGTTTTTAAATATCAAAATTTATGCATTAAATTTGAATTGAGTTCACAATTTTTCCAATATCAAAAATGCATTTGGATTAGTCAGTACATTACATATGTATGAAAATGAAAAATATTATACGTGCCAGCGAAAATTTAGCTGCGTGCCACTTTGGGCACGCGTGCCATAGGTTCGCCATCCCTGTTCTAGCAGAATCATGTTTATTGTTTATCGATTTCGTTTTCCACATATTTATTTATCTTGTATTATTCCACACTATTGTGTAATATTTTAATTTAATGAATGGTTTCTTACATTCTCCAACAATGGAATTATTTTGGTTCATTGACACCACATTCCACGATCATAAATATTATACATTTTAACTTCTTTCTTAGACATCTTTTTTCAAAGAAAAGATTTTTTGTATTTTAACATGTCTACAACTATTGGTAACAATTCTTTAGCTTCTTCAATTGATAAATTTCTTTTCATGGTTAGATTTCTTGAACTTTTTACTTAGCATTCCAAAATTAACCATACGATCTTACTGACTGCTGTCATTCTTTTTTGTCACACTTCAATTGTGATCTCATACGACGTCCTGGCTGGCATTTCATTCCATATTGTCCCATTATTGTTGATTATTTTTACCTTTTCTTGTATTGCATGTAATACACGTGTTTCTCTTTTATTAATCAATATTTTTTCTGATAATTTGATTTTCCTTTGTTGATCCACTTCAAACATATACATTCTCATTTCCTCTTCACCTCTTCTTGCCCAGGTTGGGATCTTTTTTATTAAATGTCCATAAATGTTCAACATAAATCTATTTTTGGAAATATGTTTATATGTTGTGTTTACAATTTTAATTTTTGTTGTTTAGGGCAAAGGAAAGATGAATACGTTTTGGTTAAATTCTAGAATTGAGGAGAGTAGCCAACGCCCCGAATCATAGCGAAATTTGTATAAAGAATTGCACAGAAACGCTAAAATAATGTGTTTTATTTAATTTTTGAATTAAAAATTATAGTAGACTTTATATTACCTCAAGTCATTTAGTCATTTAAAATTTTTTAATATGGTTAATTCGAGTTTGTGATAAAAATGTTCTTAAAATGATAATTTTTAACACTATAATTACTTGAAATAATATAATTGTAGTTTTGACAAACTAAGTAATGAATTGTGTGATTTTGAGTGGTCAAGTCAGTTGCATAGCGTGAATTTCAGCGGCCTCGGACATAGGCCAAATTTACTGCCCTCTTATTTAGATATTTGAATCCAAAACGTTCCAAGATTTACAAAAATTTTAAAGAACTTTTCATCAATAATATATCTGCTATCATGTATTTTAGAGGGTACAAATGAAGAAACCATATATTTATCTTTTATATATAATAAACACATTAGTTACAAATATAAATACATTATTTATGATATGTGTCGACGAGATTTAGTTATTTTTATATAAGATTATGAACACAACGAATAACAGCGAATAGAATATAAAACACAAATTAACTTCTGTGGTAGCTATGAAAGCCCTTGTTTAGATTACATTCAGTGTTATCCAAATGTAATAGTATAGCCAGTGATGCTTCATGAGTTGTCAAATACCGTTGAAAAATCAGTGACACTACAGGATTCTCTTTGGAAACTAAAAGAAGCAGTCATTTCAAAATAGAGTAAATTTGGCAACAATATTTTATAAATACTTTCAAATTCAGCTCATTGGCACTCAAACTCCGACTCAGTATCTGAAACAGAATTCATAATTCGGAATTAATGCAATTATGGATTATAAACATGCGACAGGAATTTTTAAGAAGATATTCAAGTCTATAAAATTGATTTTAGATTCGTCAACAACCGATCATGTAGAACAGCTAGTAATTTTAGCAAATAGAATACATTACGGAATTATAGGCTGGACTAACAGAAAAGTTAGACAATCAGGCACAGATACAAATTTAGATCCTCATAGCCAAGTCCAAAATTTGAAAATAGAAATAGTTTCTCCACAAAAACAATACAAACAAGAGCAACAGGCAAAATAATCAGAAGAGCAGTCAGTAGTACATTATAAGAAGTGTAGCCCCAAAAAGGGGGGTATGCGTTATGTAATGCTCGGGCCGGTAGTGGTGATATAATCAAGCACACCATTATATAATTCTCGACTTTACGTAATCATATATGTTATTATACCATAGGTAAAGATCATATTACATCATAGGTCAAGCGCGGTTAAAGTTAAAGGAGGTCATCGATAATTTTTGTTTAAATGAAATTACCATTTCTGCTTTAATAAAGTGAACATTTTTGTTTTAATGAAGTGGTAGCCATTTAAAAACAAAAAAAATTGTTTTAATTATTATTATTATTATTAATATTATTATTATTATTATTATTATTATTATTATTATTATTAATATTATTTTAATTATTTTTATTATTATTATTATTATTATTATTATTATTATTATTATTATTATTATTATTATTATTATTATTTTTATAAATATCGACAAAACTATCTTTAAAAACTAATTTTAATAGCAAATGATGAACAAAATATTTATTTAATAAAAAGTGACAGACTAAAAAACATCTGCTCATCATACGAATCAAAAACAATATTTTTTAACCAAATTTATTAAAAATCTTCATATTGAAAATTTGGATGATAATCTGAGCTGGATGGCGTGAAATGTGGATGATATTCCGAGTTGAATGATGGATCTGGACTGTTTAGCGAATCAGGATTAATCATTTGACTTTGATCCATAACCAAGTCACCTCCCCTATAGTATCTAGATGCAAAGCTTTTTTGGACCCTACCCAGTTAAGTTTGTCGTCAGCATTTGTTAATGTGGTTTTATTATTTTTAATGGTAAACAACTGATAATTTTTACTTGTAATTATTGATTGAGGAGCGGTAAATATTTCATTATTTTGATAACAATCTACGTGTTATTGATGTTTAATGTCAGTACCCTTTAATCCCGGTTACCAAGTCATACCATTCTGTAAATTTATAAATTTCATGATAGAAAATGCTGATTCAAATTCTTGTGCATCAAATTGCAAATTTTTTAATGTCAACTAGCTGGTTACTTGAACTTATTTCAAGTCAATTCACTTGATGGGGCTAGGATTACATTTCATAGTCAGAGTAGATCATCTTCCATTAATTTTCTTATGGATTCTGGTTTTTGCTTGTCCGTATTACCCGTTAAATTATTCAAATGTTTTCAGTCATTCAGAGCGACCTATCAACGGCAAATGGCCCCTCAGTCTCCATATTTGTCCAAATACTAATTTGCTTAAAACTTCCACTAATTCCAAATGACTTTGTTTAGACTTTTTCAGTAGCACAAATTATGCAGAAAATAATTTATTCAGATTTTCTTGGTCATGTGAATTTCTCGTCTATTGTCGATCCAAATCACTATTCACGTATGATCTATCAATCAGAGTTTCAGCAACCAAAAGTCACTAACTTTTAACATATTATTTCATATTAATTTCATGGAACTTGTTACAGAACCGATTTCCAGGTATTTAGAAGATGATTTACCAGCAAAATCAACAACTGTTGCTCATCATATCATTTAAACCAATCCAAGCCCACCTCAATTTACAAAAACCTCGTATTTTGTCACAAGAAAAAAGAGAGATTGCAGAGACAGAATTTCGAGAGATAAACAGAATGGCAATTTCATGCAGGTCAAATTTATCATGAGAATTGGCTTTGCACATTTTAAACCAAAGTGAATGGGTCTTGGCGATCTTGTGGTGACTATATGATATAAAATTATATGACAATATCTGATGTTTACCTGATGCCTCTTATTCATTATATCACAAACGGATTTGAAAAATCAAAAAAAAATTTCTAAGCAAAGAAAATTTACCCCACAATATACATAAGTAGGTAGTTAGGAGCTTTCTGAGCCAACACACCATTGCATAATAAAAAAAGGGGGAGGTTTGCGACGGATTAAATCACGTCATTACGTAATTTAATCTCGGATTATCTTGATTACATAATTATGTAATCAAGATAATTCATTTTTGTATGCGCATCTTTTTTTTTAATAAATTTTTTTGAAATTATTTTTCGAATTTTTTTGGCGTATTTTTTTTAAATTCAAATTTTGGCGAATTTTTTTGAATTAAAATTGTTTGAAATATTTTTTTTGAATAAATTTTTTTCATCCACAAAATTTTTTTTTTCTCGATAAAAAGCCTAAGATAAAAATTGGCTTGAAAATAAAAAAGCATAGAAATATTTTATCGATTAAAAAGCCTAAAAAAATATTTCTTTGATTAAAAAGCATAAGTAATTTTTCTTGATAAAAAAGCATAAAATAAAAATTAACTCAAATCGCCTAATATTGTCATACTATAGTCAGGGATATTTTTAACTCGTAATAAAAAACAATGCAATATTTGGTCTCAATATTTTCTATAGGTAAATATAGGTATAAAATAAAAATGGCTTGAATCGCCTACTGATAAAAAATTGTCAAGGTTATTTAATAGGCTTGTTAAAAAAACATTTGTAATATTTGGTCACGCAATTTTCATAGGCAAATTTAGGCTCTAGATAAAATTAAGTTAAAATACCTAAAGTAAAATAAGGTAAATTAAGGTAAATTAAAGGGTCTAAAGTAAGTTAAAGTACATTAAGATACATTAGAGTATATTAAAGTAAATCAAGGTAAATTAAAGGGTCGAAAGTAAATTAAGGTTCATTAAGTAAATTTAGGTACATTAAGGTAAATTAAGGTAAATTAAAGTACATTAAAAAGCAATTAAGTAAATTAAGGTTCATGAAGTAATTTAAGATACATTAGAGTACTTTAAGGTAAATTAAAGTAAATTAAAGTACATTATGGTACATTAGAGTATATTAAAGTAAATCTAAGTGCATTAGAGTATATTTAAGTAAATTAAAGTACATTAAACTACATCAGAGTAATTTAAAGTACGTTAGAATAAATTTAAGTAAATTAAGGTGCCTAGAATATGGTAAGTTAGGTAAGAATTTTTTAAAATTAAATAGAGGGTCAACAGCTAAGTTACATAAAGGTAATTTTTAAAGCTGAAATTTTAAAAGCAGTTATAGTTGGCAAATTACATAAGGTAAGAATTTTTTAAAAGTAAATAGAGGGTCAAAGGGTAAGTTACATAAGGTAATTTTTAAATTTAAAGAGTCGAGAAAATTACAAGATAAAATTTTTAGTATAATTTTATCGATCAATTTTTTAAATATTTTTTAAAGATAAAATTTTTAGTATAATTTTATCGATCAATTTTTATACATATTTTTAAATTAAAAGATAACGCCAATAAAAAGCTTTTCGTATGATATATTTCGATAGCATAACTATCATCTTCAGGTACTCAAAACCAACTAAAAATATTATGAATTAATATTATTATTTTTTAATATTAATAAAATAATTGAAATTTTAAATTACATTAATTTTTTTAAAAAGTTATAATATAAATGAATTAATTAATTAAAAGTTATTTGAATATACTTCATAAATATTTATTTATTACAAAATTAAATTAATAAAAAATAATGTTTAAATTAAATGTTAATTCATAATATTTTTAGTTGGTTTTGAGTACCTGAAGATGATAGTTATGCTATCGAAATATATCGTATGAAAAGTTTTTTATTGGCGTTATCTTTTAATTAAATCGTTGCAAAATTTATTTAATTATATATTTTTAGATGATAAAATTTTTAACATAATTTTACAATGAAATTTTTAATACATGATATTTATATAGAATTTTTAGTATAATTTTACAAAGAAACTTTTATGCATGTTAATAACGATAAAAAAATTTCAAAGAAAGATGTGAAAAAATATATTAATATGAAATTTTCAAAATAATAATAATAATATTAATAGTAATAATAATAATAATAATAATAATAAATTCATAGACAATCAAAAAAAAGTTAACTTACTTGGTATCAACATCTGAATACTGATAACCCATACACACTGAACAATTCATTGATTAATAACTGATCAACAATCACTAGGTACTGTATACAAATGACTGAGTACTGTACAACTCACTATATACATACTAGGCATTGAATAATTGAGTATCTTATTCATTAAAATTCCCTATTTAAATAATATTTACCCTTTAAACACCGATATACAACCAATTTAACCCACTTAAAAATAAAATAAAATTTTCTCTCAATTATTCCCCCTTAAAATACTTGTTTATTCACTATACTCACACTTACAATATGTTATCAATTACTAGTTACTGAACAAATCAATATCAAAAATTGTTTACTGACCAAGAAATCTTTAAATAAAAGCACATAAAAATTTGAACAATAAAAAGAAATACAATTTTAATTACAAATTTTATTAATAAAAATCTTCTCCACACTTTTTATCGATCATTGATGTCTCCAATTTGGTAAATTGTTTGGTTGCTTAGTTACCTGATTGCTATCAAGCGACTATTAATTATTGAAGCCCAATCAATTGTTGTATTTTCTCTGAATAAAAATTTATTGCTTTGTTTACAGTCTTGTATGTGATTTATTGAAATTATTTTGTAAAACTTAATATTTTGTTTAAAAACTTTGAAATTTTTCTATTACAAAAACTATCACCGAAAACAAACAAATTTAAACTGAATTAGCTGAATTAAAAGAAAAAAGCAACAGACTAAACTATAACGCAAACCAATCGTCAAATAAAAAAAACCGATCATCAGACCGATACAACAAAAATAGTCCAAACTTAAAAAACCGTTTCAACAGCTACAGAAAAAAAGTCCAAAGAGACAAACAAAAATCACCCTGACAAATGAAAACCCCTGCTACTTCCATCAGAAATTTGGAAATATAGCATATAAATGCAATAAACCTTGCTCTTTCAGTAAATAACAACAGGAAAACCTTTAAAATCATCAATGGTAGCACTGACATTGAGTGACAACAAAACTTTTACAGTGAACAGAAACAATTTTAACTTTTTCGTTGACACTTGCTAAATTATTTCATTATTACCCCGCTTTACTTTCAAAAACTTAAAAGCAGAGTGCACAAAACTGTAAACTGCCAACGACAGCAACATCAATACTTTCGGTAAACACAATTTAAACATAACAATAAATAATATTTATTACAACTAAAATTTCACGATAGCTGAAGTCAAACTATTTTGGGAGCTGATTTCCTAGCAGCATACAATTTAATAGTAGAAAGCAGAAGCAAAAAACTGCCCGTGAGTAAATAATAAATACATTTTTCAACTTTAATAAAATTTAAAATAAAATTGCAAAATTTTACATCAGTGCAGATGCGATTGACAGCAACAGATTTATAAAAAATTGCCCCCCACCAACCTGCTTGGTGAGTTTGACTCAAACTTTTTGGCGAAATTTTACATTAACTTTCATTTTTATTTTATTGAAAATGGAATTATAGCATAAATGAATTTAACAATATATTTTAATGGAAATTTTTTTACTTGATCCGTTTGTGTATAAATGTAAATATATAATTATTGATTTTTTGGGGGTTGAACAGACTAGCCTTAAAAGACTACAACACGATCGAGCTACAAAGTCAGCTCATGAAGTCGACATTCAGATCAAAATGGATCTGCGGGTAAAAATTTAGACATTATCTCCGGAACCAATCAAAAAATTGCATAAACGCCTGTTGCGCTTAAAAAATAGACTAATCAAAACCATTTTAAAAGTAATATTGATGCCGATATTTTGTTCAAAAAATCAATGAAAACACCGAAAAAGACAAAATAAATTAATCCTATAAGAAATATGAATATCAAAGAAGCCAAAGATTTATTTAATAATTGACTTGCAAAGATCGATAAATATCGTTTGGCTCCTGGACTGAGAGGTGGAAATATTCGGCGAGAAAAACTGATAAAATCATTTCCAAATCGTTTGAAACATCCCAGTCAATGTTTGCGGCATTGTCGTGGATCGTGTGCCAGGTTGGGGGGAACGGAACGGTGATTAAATGAATATAAGGCACATCTGAATTCGATTAAGCTGGATAAATTCCAATATCCAAGAAATAAATCAATAACTTTTAACCATGAATGGAACATGGTCATCTTCAATAAAGTTATTGACCGAGTAAGTCTGGAAATACGGATGGCCAGAAGCATCCCTGAATCGGCCTCGATTCTGCAACCGTTTCTCTAAGGAAAAATTACCAACCAATCGAATATGCCGATTGAAACTAACCTATTGTCACAAATGAATCGAAAAATCTATTCTTGAAGTCGAATTTGAAAAATCTCGGTGCCCTAGCCCCGAGGAGATCTAGTAGAATCAGAGAATCCTGAAGGGATAAAAAATATTCTTTAAGTTCACAATTTTCACCAAATTTTCATTGTTAAGGATTGTTAGTGATTAAAATGGACTAGTCAAACAAAATGAAACTCTAGCAGTCTTAGCCACTAGTGACGATGGGGTTAAATTTGTTTCTTTCTCTCTGCGCATCACAACTATGGTTCCTGAAATGAATATATTCGAAACGCAAAACCACAATAAAACTGGAATTGAAATTTTTACTGCTGACGATGATAAAAAAAAGTCATGTATCCAGACACAGATCCAGATGTAATTGGTGGGCTAGAGTTCCTTCTCCCAGCCCATAACCAAAATATGTGCGCGAGTTCAACTTTATCACACTTCCACCAAAACAATTTGTTTTTTGTTAAATATTTAGTATTTTAATAGATCAGTGTTCTTAATTTATTTAAATATTAACTTTTCTCATTGGGCACATGCCTGATTTTTTTGAATGATACGGTGTTTTTCCTCTTTATAGTCGACACCAAACAGCTGCTGTGTGTTTCGACTGGCATATAAATGTTTCTATAAGTATAAGCCATACTTATTACGCTGAATGTTGTTGAGCCACCACTCTCCAAGACAAAATCTTAGCTGTATTTAAGAAAACCACTCAAATTAAACAAAAAAGTCCAACTACTGACTAGGATAGATCCATGTCTAAGCATTTTCATATATAAGATTAACTCATATTTGTTAACGTTTTGAATCCGGGTTTATTGTTTTTCTATTGTCCCAATCGGGCTCAGATGGTTAAGCAATCAAACTAATATGAGAACGGATTCTACATCCATTTGCTATAAGCTTTCGTTAAATTCACCGTACCTTACAAAAAATATAATTACACAAAATCCCCTTACTTTTTAAATCCCTTTATTAAAGACTTTTAAAATTCTTTAGGTATTTATTTAAAATAAACTCAGGAATCCCATGATGATTAATTGATAAAATATTAGTGTGATGCCGTCAAAATACGGTTCGGTCTACAAGTTTGATCTATATCCCCTTGCTTAGGCATATTTTGAAAAATTTGAAAGTACAGAATAGTCACTTGGCCAGTCGGAAATTCATGCTCCCAACCCCATGACGGCGAAATGATTTCAATTGTATCTGATAATTGATATCGTATTCCCTTTAGTATCCGCCGTGCTGTATAGGGTGGAACGACATGATGCTAGCAAACTGTTCCTTAGTTCCTTCGGCAACTATGTAGAAGTTTGATCTATCTAAAAAAACTACTGCTTTCACCGACTAAGTACAATTTCACGTGACTATTTAATTGTTATCAGTAAAATACTTTTGTTTGTTTACATTCAATTTTTTTCGAAATTATTTAATTAATTCATATTTCTTAAATTTCTAGGATCCTTAAATCGAATTTATATTACTATATTCGTATGTCTCATCATTTGCCACTGATTCATATATCTGTCTCGCGGAAAAATATTAATATTTACAATGTTTAAAATTTATTTTGTCCCATTATTGAAGCTGCCTCAGAAATTCGTATGGGCATTTAAAAGTCAACTAACTGACATAATGAAGCAGCAAGGATCAATCTGGCCAATTTATCATTTATTTGATCATAAAATATCATTTGATATATTTAATATCTAATTAATAAATACTAATATGAATATTGAATTGAGCACGGAATAAAGAGTGGGCGCTGAAAATGTCGTCGTGTTGAACGAGAATGAATTATACGAGTAGGTGGCAGCTGAATCGGGATAAAGAGAAAAATTAAAGGGAAGAAAATATTTCTCCTTGTCCCTGCATTGATGACTGTATGAATGTCTAATGTCAAGGACATTACCATGTTATAAATTATCCTCTATTCATATGAAATACCACTTAACAATTCTGCCTGTAATGCATGCGGATTCTCTCTATTTCAGCACATACGGATACAGGTTTACCGATAGGCAAATTTAGGGAACATTTTCCAGTTTTCAGTTTCTATTAAATGTCAGTTCAAAATCCAAGTAATTGTTCGAGGAAGTTGAATTAGTCATGTTATGCCCAGTAAATCGCAACTTTGGCTCTAATCCACACCAAATATATCACAAACATACAACTCAATAATATATCAACTATTATAATAGAAGCAAGACCGTATAGCACTGATTGGAATATTATAAAACACCACTCGGACATAAACTATCTAAAGGAATGACTACCCGTCCGTCATTTCAGCTCTCAAGTCCTTCCTCATTATTAGTAAAAAACAATTTTTTCGTTTTTTCGGTGTTCTAGTATTTTTATTAATATTCAGCCATAATTTTTTCGATATTTAAATAAAATATATTTTTAAAAGTTAATTTTATTTGATGTTTAAAAAAATGTTGATATATAAATGTTGACGAGATATATAGCATAACATGTGGAAATATATAGTATAAGTTGTGTTCCAGTGACGTTTTCTAATATATCAACTATTATCCTTACACCATATGTTACCAAACAATCATACAACTTCTTTCTTTTCCTAATGACTTGAAACTAATAATTCATCAATCAAATCACCTTAAACCTTCTCATCTAAATTAATATTGTGTGACATTTAAAAAAATTGAATTTTGAAATGATTCCAAACGGAATCACTGGATAGAAAGAGTAAAATGTAAGCTTTATTGATGTGTTTCTCACAGCGAACCCCTCAACCTAGAAGGGGATTTACACTTTTTTGAGTTCTTTAGCCTCTACTTTTTTAGAACACGAAAGACTTTTTTAACTTAACACATTCCCATTGAAAAATACATACGATATGATATTATTTATACTTACCAATGGTCAGCAGTGTTTCTCAACATGAGAAGAACTTTACATTCCTACGGGGACAAATATAGATTTTTGTAAGAAGGTTCGGAAACATTGATTTATCGATTTCTATAGAATTTGATTAAAAAATAGGTCAATTTGGAAGCAACCAAAAATTAATCATTCGAGCAACCCCCGCCATGTTTTTTGGTTATTTGCAAAAAATAAATAAATTAAACTTTATTTTTTGGTCAAATTTTTGTCAAACGTATTTCTTAATGAAATTTTTATGTGCTAATTGGATATTTATGAAGGATTCTAAGTTTAGTTCCGACTAGAGTGACGAAATGCATGGACATGTCATGAATCTATTAATTTATACTCGTTACATAGTTCTGCTAGTTCCAAGTGGTGGCGATAATGGAAAAGAGTTGACGGGTTTAAAAAACGAATAAAATTATTACAAAATAGATAATATAATGGGTTGATTGGGAATTAATCAATGCTGTTCTAAATAACTCTATTTTCCTCATAAATCTGTTTCGAGGGAGAACAGTCAAAAATATTACGATTTCATGATGTCACCTCTCAAAATTGAGATTAATTATTAAGTCAATTTATTATGTTATTGATTCAAAATTTATCCTTGAAATGTGTTGTTAAAAAAGAAAATTAGCATAAATAGAGATATTTTCGTAGTGAAATTCCGGGAATTGAAATGTCCTCAAGTCACCGGGGCGATCCCAATCTCATCTCCGAAAATTCCGCACTGAGTCGATATATCTAGCGCGTCTGTGAATAAGCAGCATCAGATATATTTATAGAGCGCTATTGATTAGTTCTATACATTTATCGGCACCAGCTACCCAGCCTCCCTCCCCCGTTAATTCACTCCAATTTTTTTAATTATTTCAATTCTATTTTTGTTTTAATCTCATCACTGATTATTGTCGTTGCTATTTCTAATTTTAGATTTCAATAAAAAAAAATATTATTTTTCATAATTTTATGTTTCGTTTGTGAGATGTTTATTTTTGATATTGAGATAATCATTTCTGGTTTCTCTACAATAACATTTGTTTTGATTTTATTAAAAATAAAATTTAATAAAGAATAAAAGCTAAAATTGTATATTTGTTGCCGATGCATTAAAGTGAAAAGTAATATAATTTATTTTTGATTTTGATGAAAGATATAATGAAAAAAAAATTATACAGATGAAAATGAGTTTATTTTTTGATTTAAATATTAAATTCTTATTTATTGCTATTTTAGCTTTTCTACAAGGACGTCAGCTATTTAATTATGAAAATATCAAATTGGGATGTCAATAGTTCTTGGACTCCTCAAATGTTTAATGGGCCCTCATGGCATCACTTTTTGGAAATCTCATTGAAATTGACGGTAAGAAATGATGGAATGAGCTTTGTTGAGTAAAATAATAATAATAATAATAATAATAATAATAAAATTATTTGTCAGTTTAAAAGCATCAACTTTTTGTTGTTATCTTAACGATTAAGCTCAGATAATTGAAACTAAACAAAATAATTTTTTTTAAAAAAAATACCAACCCAATATTTACATAATTATCCTAATTGTCAGATATTCTTAAGGAATTTCATCACGGAAAAAAATATGGGAAAACGATGATAACTACAACAAGAGACATTAAATTGAAACTAAATGGGCATTTGAGTACACCTTAAATAATAAATCAAAACAATAACTTATAAAAATATTTGTGTGTCATAGCTAAAAATTATATTAGATAAAACATTGAACCTCTTACTAAAGGAGAATAGAAAAATTTCACCTGAGAAAAAAAATACCTGCACACAATCTTGGTTCTATAGTAAAAAATACTAATAAATAGACAGTAAAATGTTCCCAAAGAAGATTGAATTTAAAAAAAAAATAATGAATTTTTCTAAGCTATTAATAGCATTAACTATCCTACACAGAGTAAACCATCGAACTATGTAAATTTGTCATTAAAATTTAGTTAACTTATAGCGATTATTGCAGAATATTTACTGTCAATAGAAAATGTAGATATTTTATGTTTAAATAAATAAATAGATGTCTTACCATGTTTGTTGTATAAATCCAGAATTTTTAAAAATCATTTAGAAAAATAATAAATTACTAAAATTTATTTTGAAATTAATTTTTTGATTAAAATTTTACAAAAACAAAACAAATTTCTTACTTTAAAAAGCATTTTAATAATTTCATGATGCAATTTACTGTCTTAAAATGTCCCTTGGTATACATAGAATTCTGCACTATAGAAGGATAGAAAAATTTTACGCAAAAAGCAAAATAAATTCCTCCACAAAATCACGGTGGAGGAATAAATTTCTTTGAAGCCATTTTTGATGTTTCAACGGCAATAGCTATTTCATAGAGAGGAAACCATTGAAATGTGTAAGTTTGCTTTAAAAATTTAATTAACTTTAAAAAATCATTGCAGAATAACTACTGCTGATAAAAAATGATTAATTGAAGCTATTGAAGTAGTTTTTAGCAAAATTAAAAATGGGATAAGAATAAAAGTCTCCTCTCTTCAATGTCATTCAATATTCGACATGCTGCTATCCGTCAAAAGCTAATGAAAAGCTCCAGAAGCCCAATTATGACAATTTAATAAATTATTGCCATCATATCAAAAGATTTTACAAAAGATTATGACTGAAGATTATAATAAAACTTATCCAAATGAAATGATTATTTGATGTTTAAGTCTCCATGATGGTAAAATCTATTTGTTCATTGCAAGTTGTATGGGGAAAAGACATGTGGACTGCAACAGACATTATTTATCAAAAAAACCTGCAAATTATTATTTTTGGTTTTGGATTTTTGCATAGATAATTCTTTAATCAATCAAAATGTAAATTAAATTCTTTTTGAGTCTGGAAAATTATTTTACTATTCCTCCGACTGTTGGTTTTAATTTTAAAAAGAAAACTTCAGTCGCAAATCAAACAAAACGACTGGTTGATAAGAACCGGTTTACTAGTAACATTACTAAAGTCAAAATAAATGGAGTTGGAGCACTAATAAATTAAATTATTAATTGATTATCAATTACAGAATTAATGTTAATCCGTGTCACGGGGAGGCGTTTGAACAAATTTGAAATGACAACGATGAATAGCAGTAACGGAAGTCAAATACTGATAATTATCATCAAGTCTGGGAGGGGGGGCGGCGCATTATAACTTGTGACAGAATCTATATTGAATAAAAATTTATGGATCTAGCATTTCAATGATTCCAATTTTTTATTATATTCATTCAATGAATACATTTAACCTTCGGTATATCGATTTCAACTCAATTAAATTGACTTACGATTCGGTGGAGCTTTGAACATTCACATAGATTCCTATCATTGTGCCATACATTCGCTAAGTGCTTCGAACCGTATAAGGAATCACTATCTGACCAACTGATGAAAGCTTCTTCGCCATCAAAAAATACGAGTTGCAAAGAGACATCGATATTCTAACATAACACTTTATAAATATAATTATAATAATATCCAATATAATTAATGAAATAAACATGGCAATGATTTAATTATAAGAAAGCGCCACCCTAAAATTCCATTTTATGATTTATTTCGACAAATTATAAAATTATTATTATTTTTAATTTAACTTAAATAATTTTTTAACTTTAAATATTTTAAAAATACTTTTAAAATCAGACAAATTCATTTTATTCAGTGTGCTCACAAATATTGCTCAATCCATTCAACAAGCAATGTTCAAGAACTCGAGTGCAGAGATGACGGGCAATCTCTCCAATGCAAGTGGCATTACACCCATTACAAGACAAACTGGAGTTGGAGACTTATTAGTGAACATACTACAAACTTTGCAAGATGTTGACACAATCCTAAACTGAGTTTTATCTACATACTTGAGGATCTTATGCTTAAATTCTCTGAAACCCTCAGAATAAGACAACGCCAGCCTACATTTTGGTTCAATGTGTTTAGATCGATTTTGTTCACCTTCCAAACTTGACAACTTACTAATTTTAGAGTCAAAAATAACATTACCTCAAGAAAAATCGGTACAAAAATCATTAGAATTCAACACTCACTTATCCACAGTCTATTTTGTCATACGTACAAGAATAGGTTTAGAAGGTCCATTTTAAGTAGCAATTCAACTAAAGAGTAATTATTGGGAACGAATAACTTGTGAGGGGTTGTTGATAAGATCTTTAAATCCTATAATTAATCTTTAAAATGCTCAGTCTACAGGTAGTTTGAATGTATTTAAATAATTGAATGTGAATTGTGTATATTTTGTATTTGATGTAATTTATTGGGATATTAAATTAATTTTATTATCTAAAGAATTTTAATTTAATTTTTTTAATTTTATTACACGTGAGTTACATTTGTTGAATTATTAATGAGATTTCGTTTTATTCGTTAAATTAGTGTCGGGTAACCGGTGCGCCGCGAAGACTTTTATAAATATCGTAAAATTCCTAGCGTTTCTGGACGTTCAATAGTTTAATAAAAAATTGAATGAAAATATTATTTCATGAATTTTAAAAATATTGCATATTGACATGAAAACATTGAAAAAATAATAATAAATTTCTTTTTCATCAACAATTATCGGAATATAAATATTACTTAAAATATAACGTTTGAAGATCGATTTGAAGAATCATAGGGGTTAACTAGTTTTTATTTCGAGGTAAATAAGCTTAATTCTGCTTTATAGCAGAATTAATTAATTTATTCATTTATTTAAAACTTCGTTTATTAAAACTATGTAGATGGACAAATTTTTAATCCGGAAAGAAGTAAGTGATAAGAATGATAAGCCAAATAAGAACAATGAAGGCAAAAAAATAGCACCAAAATCATCAAAAGGAAAAAAGCGAAAGTACCAAGAGTATTTAAAATATGGTTTCATTGCACTTGATAACGATCCCTCGCGGTTATTTTGTCTTGTTTATCTGAAAATTCTCAGCAACGAATCCATGCTACCAAGCAAACTACTTCGACACATCGAAACAAACCTAAAATCCAGTCAGCAAAGTGAATCAAAAAAATTCAAGCAATTTGTAGTTACAACTGAGCAGCACAAATTTCTAGCTATAAGATTGCTCAACTCATTGCACTTAAGAAAAAACTACATGCTGAAGCAGAAGAAATCGTTTTGCCCGCTTTATAAATTGCAGCTGGATGTATGTCGAATTATGCTGTGGAGAAATTTAAAACTATTCCGCTTTCGTGGAAAACTATTGCTATAAGAATCCAAGATTTGTCGGATGATATTGAAACGCAACTGAAAGATTGTTTTGATGATCCTTCGAGAAAATGGTCAATTCAGCTTGATGAAACCACAGGCATCAGTGGTAAAGCCGAGTTGCTTTCATTTTTGAGATTCGTCCAGGAAGGAAAAATTGTGAATAATTATTTTTTCTGTCAAGAACTTCAGCAAACCCCAACTGGCGTGGATATTTTTGATTTAATCGATGAAAATGTGAAGAAGAACAATTTGAAATGGGAAAATTGTGTCAGCGTTTGCACAGATGGAGCTCCAATTATGCAAGGACTTAAAAAAGGCTTCATTTCACAAGTTCTGAATAAAAATTAAAAAGTTAAAATCGTGCACTGTATGATTCACAGAGAAGTTCTTGTGTCGAAAGCTGTTCCTCCAATTCTCGCAACAACTCTTAATGAAGTCGTCAAAGTGGTCAACTATATCAAATCAAACGCCCTTCGAACGAGAATTTTCGCAGCATTATGCGAAGCAATGGACTCGAATCACAAAACATTGCTGTATCACACTGAAGTACGATGGCTATCAAAAGGAAGGTTTTAAATCGATTTGTGTTCATGAAAGTCGAAATCTTATCATTTATCGAAACCGAAGCAGTTGATTTTTCGTTCTTGAAGGATGAGGTTTGGTGGTTACGAGTTACGTTTTTGAGTGATCTCTGCGACAAACTGAATGAAATTAATTTAAGTCTACAAGTCGCTCAGGAAAACTTCATCACATGCTCAAGAAAAATGAAAGCGTTTGGAGAAAACCTCGTTTTATGGATTTCAAAAGTTAGTAAATCGAACTTTATATATTCTCCAAATGTCGAATTGAATCCTTCAAAACTCCAAATCAAGCAAGAAATTGAAGAAACTTTGAAGTCTTTGTCAAAATCTCTTGAGAAGTATTTCCCCAATCTCGATGTTTCGGACATGGAATGGATAATGAACCCATTCATGAACTTTGATGTGACAAACCTTGAAGAAAAGGAAGAACAATTAATTGATTTAATAAATGATTTGATTTTCAAAAGAATGTTCTCAGAAATGGAGCTTTCCGAATTCTGGTTAAGTTTGAACACAAATTTACTCAATTGAGCAACAAAGCAAAAGTTGCTGTTCGGTAGCTCTTATCTCTGTGAGCATGGATTTTAGGCACTCGTGTAAATGAAAAGCAAGAAATGCGAGAGACTGCGAATGATCGACGAGGAAATGCGTGTATGCTTATCAAAAATTGAACCTCGCATCAATCTAATTTGTGATAAAAACAATCTCAACGTTCACATTAATAAAAATAAAGTTTTTCTGATATTGATTTAACATTTGAAAATAAATTTTCTCCCGATCTTACAAAATTATAAGTTTGTTATTTGCGCCATGGAATATTAGTGCGCCACGAATGAAAAAGGTTGCCCGACACTGCGTTTATATGAAATAAACAATAATAAACAGAATAAATTTATTTAATTTTAAATTAATATCACGCTGGTCAGCAACACTTTGATTTACGCGATCTGTACTTCTTTTTAATTGTATTAGCTATGGAATCATCATCTTCGTAAATTTGACTAGATTTCACTAAATATTTTCCACTTATTCTTCTAACTCTCGCCTTAATTCTACTGTAACAAATATTCTGTTTTAACAGTTTCCCCATATTGTGGGTTTAATAGGACCTTCTTGCCTTCATTTCGATTAGAAATTATAGAAAAATTAAATTAGCTCTACTTTAACTTGATAACATAACATATCACCTGTCAAGCTCAGGAACTTATTTGTTTTCACTGACACATTAATTTATAATTTTTAAATCAATTTTTTGCTTTTCACTTCATGGTTTTGTGTTAAATTTTATATTTTAATTGCTTATCACTTAATTTGGTTTCCATCCTAATTTTAAATAATCTCAACCTATTTGTTAAATAATGCGAGTGAATTTGTGTCTATTTCAAACCATATTCACATGTATTACAAATCACCAAATAAACGCTGTACCGGAAATCAGCATATACAGTTGATTCTGTTTTTATGTGGTATGTGCGTTCCTCAGAAAACCGCATAAAAAAGACACGACTTACGTTGTATAAATAGGAATACGTTCCATAATTTCCGAAAAGTACATAAAACCAAAAAATCATTAAGAGTTAAGGAGAAATAAAAAACATAAAATTACATAATAATAAATATAAAGTTTAATAAATTTCATTTTTAATTTTTTTAAAATTTGAAACGGAACCTTGTGACTTGAATGATTCTCTATTTAAAAATATCTGATTGGTTTAGATTTGACAAAGATTAGTCCTATTATGGACGGAAGAGGAAAATAGCATAACTCCAAAAACGCATAAAAAAGAATTGTCTGTAATTTGCATTTGAATTTTCTGATCTAAAATTGTAAATATGAAAAGTAATATAGAAAAAAAGTCAACCAGGGTTAGAAAGGTTAAAATATTTCACTGCTAAAATTTCATTTGTCTGTACCTGACTCCTATTCAGGGCCGTATTAAATTATTCAGGGGCCATAAGCACTTACCAAGTATAGTGCCGGAAAAGCCTACCAAATCAGGTAAGTGCAAGTTGTGCAAAATTATTATTTAGTACAATATTATATACACAGGCTATAATCAATACATCACACATCATGTAACTATGATGATATAAGTTGTAACATGCATGAGTATGACGTAAACAGGTACGAAACTAATAGTAACTCTTATCATTTTTATAAATCAGACATTTCGTTTCCTAAACTTTGAAAGTGCAAAATCTTCAAAGTCAACTGAAATAACCATATCTGCCTCGATGCAGAGTAGAGACAAAATTGTAGTAGCTCGTCGTGGTGCCACATCTTAGTGTGCTTATTGGTTAATCCGGTACAACTCCCATTAGTCATAAAAGTAAAGTTAGTAAATTTTATAAATCATTTGATGTAAAAACCAGAAAATCGTTTACGAAAGCAACTAAACTCAAAGCGATTGAGTATGCAAAACCCGTATGGCCGGACAAACTGCTGAAATATAGGTGAAAATGTAGAATAATCACTAATAGAAGTCAAATCCGAAAAAATTACTAGCCAACATTTATATAATTTAATTTTAAAACAATTATCAATACAGCTAGATTACTTACTGCCCAGTTCATTAATAATTCCGCTCAGTTAATTAACAGTCTTTGTAAAAAAACACCAATCGCAATAATTTTGGCCAATAAATTTTTGCATTAATGTTTCAACTATTTATTTAGGATTCAACACTGGACACTAATATAACCCTCACCGAAATGTAGGGACCAATGGGAAATCCGTTGGAGAAAGCCATAAAAACGAGGCTACTTAGGAACTCGTTCGGAAGCATTATTAATTATAAACTCGATGTTCACTGATTGTCCCACATTTATTATTAGTACTCATATCGGAATTAAACCAGGCGGAAAGACTTCAAAATTGCAACCTGTTGATGTATTCGTAATATATTCACCCATTTAAATCTTTAATTAGAAAAAAATAAGACGAGTGAATGAAAATCGAGGAGCATAGTTTTACAGATTCTGGGAGGCGAAAAAGAATCTTTTTCAGAAGAGGGCAAATGGATTGTTTTAGCGTGGAAAGAAGTGGAGATCAATAGTGTTATTAATGGATTTATTAAATTTAATCTATTGAGAAAGAAAATCATCAAAGATTTAATCGAAGATGATGATATAACTGAATGAAATGGGGATAGAGAGAAACTTGTGAGAAATACGTTGTCAAATATAGAGTCTGATTTTGAAGATTTTCATCTGAAATTAAATAAAGGTTTTATCTAAATATTTTTTATCAACTAATTTTATTATTTAACAATAAAAAAGCATCAAATTTTTAACAAAAAAATGTAAAAATATTCGAGAGTAGTCAGAAACTTTGTCTTTATTACTGTAATTTTCTTATTTAACTCGTGAAGTTATACACGCGAAAATATTGTAGTAAAAATTATGGAATTTGTATTGTTTTAAAAATAATCTCTCAACACAATTCAGAACCATGAAATAAATTTTAACCTTGTTAAGTTGCAAGAAAGGAGTTAATATTTCTGCAACACTCAGCATTAAAGAGCATGGGAGAGCACTATCAGTTGATGTGTAAAAGCCTTCTTTCATTAAACTGTCATAGTGACAGGCCAATATCAGGCGTCTGGATTTATCTGGATTCTGAGTGCCGATTATATTCGTAAATTCCTTTTCGCCAATTACTGTATCTGATACGAATCGGTCTTCTTCGACATCCCATTGAAGATTTATAAGAAATTTTTTGATGAACTGCAAAAAATATAGGAATAATAAATAATAATAGTTAATTATAATGATAATAATATTCTTATTCTTATTCTTATCTTATTCTTATTCTTATTCTTATTATTATTCTTATTATTATTCTTATTATTATTATTATTATTATTATTATTATTATTATTATTATTATTATTATTATTATTATTATTATTATTATTATTATTATTATTAATAATAATAATAATAATAAATTATAATAGTTTAATAATAATAATAATAATAATAATAATAATATTAATAATAATATAACAGATAAGTGAATAACAAAATAAGTCTAATAATATATTGGAATTTGATATTAAATAATCCTCTTCAGTTTCTTATGAATAATAATAATAATAATAATAATAATAATAATAATAATAATAATAATAATAATAATAATAATAATAACACTAATTAATTCTGATAGTTTTAGTAAAAATATTTATGTTAAATTAAGGAATAATTTTGTTTAAATTCAAATAAAGTTTACATTTACGTTTAGCTAAAAATGTGTTCAATTCCGTGCTGAAATTTTAATTTTAATATTATAGTACTCCCAGCTTAATGCCTCAGTTAATGTTAATTTTTGAAACCAATAATATTAAAAAAAAATTTTCAATTTTTTTTCTACTGAATTCATTTCAGAGGTATTTTATAATTTATTTATTAAAATATGGTTTAATTTATTTTTCAATTATTACTGTAATAGTTTGATAAAGAAAGTTACCAAAAAAATAATAGTAATAATAATAATAATAATAATAATAATAATAATAATAATAATAATAATAATAATAATAATAATAATAATAATAATAATAATAATAATAATAATAATATATAATAATAATAATAATAATAATTATAATGGATATAAAAATTATTTTATTTTTACATATCTACATATTCAATGTTGGACTCGTATGATATGCGCTTAATCTTCTTCACAATATGTTGAAATATTATAATTTGCATAATAATATATTATTAAAAACAATTTCTTGATAAAGAAATTCGCAAATTGTTTACTTTAAAAGTAAACAGGAAGCTAGAAAATGGAACTAACAGCTCTGGAAAAATGACAAATAAAAAGAAACGGTAAATTTGTCATATCTACCAAAGTTTTAGGAAATATTTTCATAATTTAATAAAAGTTAACTCAATTAGAAAAAAAAGAAAATAATTATTTCACCAAATAAAAATTAGAAATGATAAATATTTAGCAGTGCCAATCTTACTGCTTGAGGGGATTATGGAACTAAGGTAATTTGATAATTAACACTCAATCTCCGTAGAATTTTTTTATCTCTCCGTTTTTACTTAACGTTTCCAATGGAATCCTTAGCTGGAACCCTTTTCTTGCTTTACCACAGACAAATACAACAATAAATCGACAATAAAAATTGTTATTCTCATTAAGAGTCAGCAAAACACAAATTACTAATGTCAAGCACTCAATCAGCTCTTACCCATGTGTTCAAATAATGTTCAATCGATTCCAGCACAGAAATATTGGGAAACTTTCAGTGAAAAAACGTTTTAAAAATTATATTATAAATATAATTGAACCACTGAGAATATAATATAAGATGAAACGGATTCCGGAAAATCAGCGGGTGCTGATTGGCTAGCTAATCAATTGGCATTGAGTGCGCCTTGGTAAAGTAACAACATGAAAGTGACAACGTATTCACAAGGCCGTCCTTTAAATTTATTGATTAAAAATTAATGAATAAATGACTTGCAAAGAGGAATCTACTTGTTTAAGCGATACTAAAGTTCCCAGGGGGAGAAATGGATGAGAGGGCTAATCGGATCGGTTACATAGGACATAACTATACTTGAATATGAAAGTTGTGATTAAAACTGTGCATGTTGGTTATAACTAGTGATTTGAATCCTCGATGTCAATGGATTTATCGAATGATATTTTTTTCACATTATCTTCATTAATAAAAAATCACTCTATCAACATGCAACTCTATCAGTTTAAAAATTGCCAAAAAATTATTAACCAATAAAACTTATCTAAATTATAATTCAAACTTAAGTTTTGCGAGTCCACAACCAAGATGCACCAACTAACTTTTCATAAAGGATATCGGGTAATTTGTAATTATCCAATCAGAAAGTCTCGATATTTCATTGACAATGATTTATGATTAAAGAGGAATATATTAATATTATACGATGGGAAATTCTACATGACAGTGGCAAAGATTGATACATCAAGTTCAATTTAATAAATTCATTTATTATTAGTGATAAAACAAATTTAATAAGAATTTCAGGTATAAAATACAAAAAAGAGATTGCATACACTACGTTTACGTATAAATCGTATTATTGGATAACATTATCGGAAATTAATTAAAAAAGAAATTATGTTTTTAAACCTTCATAATCACAACTCTAAACAAGAATCTACAGGGAAAGAATCCACTAAATTGACTTAAACACTTCGTATCTTCAATGTATGGTTTTGAGTGTCTTATAGGATTCCATAGCATTCTTTAAGGTCAATTTTACCTAAGACCAAATCACTACATCATTTTATCAATGAAATCAAAGAGCCACAACACAATCTATTCAAACAGAAGTTGATCTGTTCCAAGACAACTTTTCTACCACTTATTCCATCGAATACAAGAAACTAATGCTAAATTTCTTTCGGAGAAGAGGTTAATTTTATTTAAATGGCTTTCAAATACAAAGTGAAAATATAAAGTTTAGTAAAAATAAAGCTTCCAAGCTCACTAAATATTAGATAACCATGAAGTGCAATGTTTTATAGCCTCACTATTCGATTGTCATGCATGGGTCTCGGTTCCAGGTCTGGTGCACGAACGGCATTCTACTGTATATGTATAAATAGAGTAGTCAAAACATTTTGTGAAATGTTTCTAGAGTATTTAAGTAATGATAATAACAAGTATCCATTAATAATTGATAATATAATATATAATTGTAGATATTTATTTATAACTTAAAGATGGAGACATTACTAGTTATTTATGAGACAGTTGTATTCCTTTATGAATTTCCAATAATGTTGCAATCCATCAGAAATCCTACAGATGGGTAAGTACAAACGGAGACCCGTCAACAATGTTGCGAAAATATCATCTAATAAATTCCTTAGATGATTCAAAGCTCTGCATTAATTATTATAATAAAAGTAAAAAAGAAAAAAGTGAAAAATACTAAATTTCGCACGCTTGACTGATTTTAATTATATAAATTGAGACAGAAAAATAAATTATAATAAATAATTCATATAGATATCATGTAAATAATTGCAAATGAAATTTTGAATTAGAGTTTTGCCTTATAACATCTAGGAGTAAAATGGAGAGAAATACGGAAGTTATCACAGTGATTAGTCGGCCTAAGAATGCTACAATAAAGCAGCAACTCAAGGAATGCAGTGAAGATCAAGCATTATTTAATTACTGATCCAGTCAAGCGATCTCCGTTCTCTTTCCTTTCAGTGCCAATTATTTGCAGTATTCCGTTCGTTTAATAAATATTTCGGAATCTATGAAGACATTGTCAAAACTTTCTTATGATTTATAGAATTTTTCATTTATTTACAACCAAATTATTCTTTAAAGCTTCATTTAATTCAAATTTGTGACCCTATAAATGTTTTGAAGCGTGGTTGAACCGCCAAAAAAACTCAAAGCACAAAATCTGAACTTTCATAATGGATGGCCTAGCTGAACACTTTTGCGGATGTTGTGTAAGTAGCATCGGCTTCAGATTTGCGATTAGAATGGAGAAAGTGGATACTCAAAGATGTATTTTCTTAACTTAGCATATTTGACTAAAGTTGGTATTATTGTCATCCAACAGAAGAAGATTGTTTTCACATGTTACTTTTGACTGTCAACCATCTCATGATTAATAGGCATAATTTTCTTATTGCCCAATGTTTAAATGCTCTGTTTAGTGGTCCGTAAGGAATTGTAGAGAAATAATAGAAATAAACAAGTTATTTTAAGTCCATCTAAGCGGGTCGCCCCACTTGTACGAATACTAAAACATCGACTTTTAAAACATAGATTGCTAAAAAATCGAATTTTTAAAACTAAACATCGACTAGCATTAACATCGAGTCTCAGAAACATCGATTATCAAAAACATCTACTTAAATTGACAAAACACAGACTGACGAAAACATCTTTAAAACATCTTACAAAAGTATTTTTGCAATAAAACACTATTTAAAATAACTAATTATTTAATAATGTTCAAATTAACATTTATTTAATAATCCTGCCAATCACATATTAAATTAAAACTCAACCTACTAAATTAGAATCAAAAACTTAAATACAAATATATACATTCTAAACTTATCAATTGAATACTCATACTATCATAACCTATTCTTGTTCCTTCAATAATTAATTGTGAAACTGTCATTGTTTTTTGTATTCCGATTTTCCAATCTCATCACCAATTGAGGTAATTTTTTATTTTTGACAGTCATGTTTTAGGGTATATCAGTTTTGTAGTTCGATGTCTTTGACAGTCGATGATTTTGACAGTCAATGTTTTAGAAATCTATTTTTCTTAGTCGATGTTTTAGGGTGCGCCCCATCTAAGTCTAGCTATTTTATATTAAAAAAATAATTATTAAATTATTAAAATTTATACATTGGGGTGCTCCACAATTGTTAAGACTGCTGCTAAAGAAATCAGTAATATTTACAAATCATTTTGTGTTGATAGAAACGGAGATTCAATATAAAATAACATTTACAGCAGACTTGCAAATAACAAAAAATATTATTTAAATAAGGAAAATATCAAATATTATGGAGGCACTCAAGGCATTAATCAAATGTTAGTTTTTCTTCATAGTAATCATGTTATTTGAAACTCAAGTTACGAATAGGGAAATAAACACAAAAAAAGAAAGCCTGGCTACCTTTATTAACCTCAATAACATATTAGAAAGAGCAAACATTGAATAGTTCGCGATTTATAGTGCAATTACAGGCCACCATAAATTAAATTCTAGTCTCAACTAGTATATAGGGACCAAGTTTCAAAATTAATAGAGACATTGACATTTCCCAATGAATAATTAATGAACAATAATGAAAGAAATATTTATGGTTATTCTATTTTAAGAAGACTCGTTTACGGATAACTATTCCATAGCAATTAATCAAATTTTATCATCAATTTCAAGCTCGAAATAGCAAAAAAATCCTATAAATCTTACGCAGATTGGGGAAACAGTAAAAAGGAAATTTAATCTGTATTTGTTTTACTGCTTTCATACTCCGGATATCAGTTAAAAAGGAATCTTAGACGAATCAGTTGATGACTGCTAATCACCGATTAGGAACCGGGTTTATATAATAACGGAAATTATATTTGTTTTTGAACATGAAACTCTTCACAGGAAGAGAATGAATAAAATTACACGAATACATTAGTTACATTGAAATCATGCTTCTGGTTTTGACTTCTCTAGTGATGCTCTCTGGGAAAGATTAACGAGAGGAATTATGTAGCTGTTACTAGGAATGGGAATTCTGATGGCTAATTTGAATCTTTTTAAATATATATATATATATATATATATATATATATATATATAGGACCGGCGCTACTGATTCAGATTGTGTATAAAAAATTTATATTGTTGCCTTTTTCGACAATGTGAATTTTTTTAAATAGTCAAATTTAAAACAAACTTTGAATGCTAAGTAAATAAACTACAATTTTATTTATTGTAATTAAATTCAAAAATCTTAATTTATGAAATTCTAATTTATAAGTTATTTTTAAAATAAAGTTTTCTAGCTTTCATTCGAGAAAATTTTATTCGCAATTATTCTTCATTTGTTCCTCTTTACACTGTCGTTTTTGTTTGTATTCTCAAAGAGAGTTTTCTCTTTTCCATTGTTTTCTTATTTAAGAAAGAATAAAAAATGATTTCTTATAAAAAATAAAAAATATTAAGTTTAAACTCGAAATATTTTCGACTTTTTAAATATTTTCAATAAAAAATAATAATTCAATTAAAAAAAAATTGAATAAGAAAAAACAAAATATTTATCAAACTATTTTAACAAAACTTATTTGACACATTATTAAACTAGAATGGAAATTGAAAAATTGAAAATAAGAACTTTCAGTCAAATTTTCCGCTTACTTTTTTTAATAAATATGATTTTTATACACTATAAATTTAACGCACTGAAATTGCGGTGAAAATAAAAATTTTCTGAAAAATTTTCAAGCATTCGCCTGCGTGAAATAAACGCGCATTATACCCAGTAAATATATATATATATATATATATATTCTTCAAGTATCATAGTATTGTTAGTAGAATCAAATTGAGAAATGTTTAAAAGAGAAAACAATAATTTGTAATCTGAATAAGTTCCAACAGTTTGGATTTTGAAATGAGTTGAAAACAAGCATTAACCAAATAGTAATTTCACCAATTGAGAAATAATTGACGAATGGTTTAAGATCTTCATTGGTTGTTTGTAGAGATTTGAATTAAATAATGTTGCGATCATTAAAAGTGTCAATATTCAAACAAAAATTAAATATGTTATTTTTAATAAGTCATTTGTTATTTAATTCGACATAGAATACGTGTTTTTTATCTATTATTATTATTATTATTATTTTAAATATTAAAATATAACTAACCTTTTATGAAAATGTTAAATATATTCACTTCTAAATTGATAAATTTTGATTTTAAATTTATAAATTTATATTGTTCGAAATTTTGGAAGTATTGATTAACCCTTTCGTCTCGAGTGGTACATATAGGTATACTCAGGGACGAAAGGGGTAATTGAAAGTTCAAAGTTGCGGTAAATTATAAATTAATGCTTTTTTAAAAGCAAAGGACATTCGAGCTCGTTGGAGAAATGAATATTTAAATATACGAGAGCTATTAGCATATACTAATAAATCGTTCTCTTTATTTTGTTGATCCAAAAAACACAGATATTCAAAGGAATGACGTTGAAAACATATAGAATTATGTACAGAAGCAATTAAGAAGGGTTTCGGTACATTGAATGCAATTGTCCGAATTTTTCTTTTCTAGTTCATGTGGAGGAAAGGAAATTCTAACATAAACTGGGAAATAGATATCGATGTAGCATTCATTTGGCTTGAGGAAATATATTCCATTTTCCAAGGCAGAACTCGGTATTCGACCCCCAGATATAATGAACTTAAATAACTCGCTGCAAAATGTATTTATTGCCAATTAACAAAGATATAATCTCCCAATTATTGGTGGCGAGTTTACTATGGATATCTGAGTTAAGTAGAACCCCAAATTTAGTCAAAGTCCTCTGACGCAATGAGTTTGTGGTTGTAGAATGTTTTTTGACTATCTTGGTTATCAATCGCACATCTTCCCCTAATTCCTAGAAAAAGCCATAAAAGCCCAAAAATCTGTACGTTCATAGAATAATGCCAAGCGCACACGATGCACCGAATTTATGGGAGATTTGTAAAATTAAAAAGTATAAGAAATATTTGTGCATCTCGTATTTGTGTGAATTCAAATGGCGATGCAAATATCAAAAATATCCTTAATGACAAATATATGTTGCTATGGCGATGGGAGGCGAGGGCCCATCAAAACATGCATATAATTAACTAGGCTAGAAAAGAAATAATCCTTTTATCTTTGCTCACCATCAATCTAATTTCATTTTCCATTCATTTTATCATCATATTTCCATAATATAAAATAAATATTGATTTATAATCTCAAAACAAATAATGATAAAAGAAGTTTCAAGTTTTTATTTGTGTTTTAAATTATTCTACATTTTATTTTTTTAATTTAATTTCCATTCGAAATTCTACAAAAGAAAATTTTTCATTATTAATAAAAAAAGTATTTTTTGTTGATTGGATTCTAAAATTTTAATTTTCTAATTAAATTACATAATTAATTAACAATTTAAATTTCTATTAAATTTCATATTGTAAAATTAATAATTACAATGAAAAATTTTTAAATTTTTTGAAAAAATCTAGTCTAACTTCTCTAACAATTGCATGATTCTGAGAACCGACTGGCCTTACCAGGTTGACATTTCTAAAAATATCTCTCAGACCACTTCGCATTTGCAAAAGACTACTCAAAAATTCAATTTCTTTATCTGATATGCCTCTCAAGTGATGATTTCTCTAGAATAAATTTACTTGGAATTAAATCTCTTACAATATACTGATTTACCTTTGAATTTTCATAGCATCCTTCTGAGCAAGCTTTTAGATAGACAACAAAAACTAGGCATAGAAATGTTATCAGTAAAATGCTCATCTAACTCAAAATCAATTTAATGAAAATATAATTTAACTTGAAAATACCAAAACTGTAATTATAATCCAATACTTTTTCAATGAATCAAACACACAAGCAAAACACACATTCATCTATTTAAACATACATAAAGCCCGAACATTGGATCAGTTTTTCTCTACAATTGATAGACTTTACTATTTTACCTTAATATATTTATAAATTTATTATTGAAATCTTTAATATTGTATTATTACTTATTAATAATATGATCGTTAAATGTTTATAGTAAAATATCTGACTAATATTCGCAGAAAAAATAGTACAGTAAAGTGTGTCGGTGAAGTATGTTTCTATTTTTAGTATGTATGCGAAGCAGTTGTAAAGTACGTATGTATGAATTTTTTGGAATATTTTTAAATTAAGTAACAAATTTCAAGGTCAAAATTCCTTTTTGAATTAATTAAAAGACATTTCTATAATGACAAATAAAAATACTGTATTTATAAATAATTACTTGAATAAAAGGTTTTTATCGTTAATTTTATTTTTTGAAAATTTTGCTTATCCTCTTAGTTAATAATATAGTCAAATATGAAAAATAAATTAAAATACTGTAGTTTACACTTAAACTGTTACCTTTACTAGCTTTGTTGGGCCAGTATAGAGTTTTGTTTAAATGAATTGGAAACCGCACTCAAACATAACATGCAGATTAAAATCAGACCCATAAAACATCAAATAAACACATTAAAATGCGAGAAAGATATAATTAAAATATAATCCGCACGAAATATCATAAAAATAACAAAATTTGATCGAAAAATTGACAATTTACAAATTAATGAAAAAATTGGATTAAAATAAAATAATCTTAGGTAGAAATAATTCAATAAAAAATTTAAGAAACGAATTGTCAAATTAAATCAAGAAAATAATAAAAATTAGAGTTAGATTATTGTGGGGTTAGTGGTATTCGTGATCTTGACCCCATCACATACAATGTTTCACGCCCGCCAATAGTTACCCGTTGCTAAGCAACGTTGGAACTGCAATCATTGGTCACGGGACCGCCAAAGGTGAGTTCCAATTTGGTGGGTTACTGGGTGTTGATGTTTGTTTAAATCTTCTTATTGTTGGGCCAGCACACCAATAGCCTTGAGAATTGTTTAAATGCATCAGTAATACAGCACGAAAACCCAGCACCAAGATAACTTAAAATACAATATACAACACCAATTAAACACTTTAAAATCTGAGAGAATATAAATAAATATAAAATCAAAAACATAAAAATTAAATTAAAATAATAACAAAATGCACCAAGATTCGCACGATACCTACACAAATATAACAAGAAAACACAACAAATTCGACGAAATTGAAAAAATTAATAAATGTTCATTAAAATGAAATTTAAATCGAAAATTTGAATTAGTAATAATTCAATAAAAATCTTAAATAAAAAATTATAAAAATAAATCAAAAAATAATAAAATTAACGAATAGAATTTACTAGAAAATAACAAGGTCGAATTTTGTTTTACTGCATCAAATTTCACACGCGAGAAAAATAGGTATAAATACCGATGTGTTTTCACAAATTTTCAGTCTTATTTTTCAGAGAAAAATTTCATTACAAATTTTAACTGGTTGTATGGCTGGTTGAGAGCCGTGCATTCAGGCAATTAACACGGGTAAGTGTTTTGCCTGAACACGATCACTCTCAACTGGTGCAACATTATTAGTTGATTTTTTCGAAGAGAATTGATGGGTAATTTTTCAATTGAATTTATGTATGACTTTTCAGATCGAATTAATGAATGATTTTTGTTTTGCAAATTGAAGTTATGGATAATTTTGTTTTTCCAATTGAATTTATGGATGATTTTTTGAATCAAATTTGTGGGTAATTTTTCAATTGAATTTATGGATGATTTTTTAGAATGATTTATCGAATTAAATTTATGGGATTTTCGAAGTAAATTTTATGGAATGGATACAATGAATTTCAAATGTATGTAGCCGCTGTAATATGCTGAATAAATATTTTATATCTACAGCCTTAGTGCATCGAAACTTTTATTCCAAATGCTATGGTAAATTATTATTTGTTATTCCTTTTCCGGCCCACAGCCAACACATAACGCAAGAAAGTAAAATCTACATAGTACAGATGCATGTAAGTGCGTGGAAAATCGCCAATGATATGTACCCGTGAAGGCTCAGCGTGCGGAACGCAGGAGTTGGAACGTCAATATTATCCGTACATAGGGGAAATTGGAGGGTAAATGAGTAGTTTATTGGCTGCTCCTTCACCATCCGTTTCCTGTAAAATTGACATAAATTTTTAACAACAATCGGCTCAAAATCTCTAACACCGAGTAGTCCAGTGGGCACTCATTAACTATAATATGAACATAAATAGATCTTAAGGACAAAAGAGGGAATGGGTAGCGGGGAAAATTGCGAAATCGTTGCAACAGTTAAAATGAATAGCCATCGGAAAAAGATTAATCCGAACGACCAAAATCATGAAAAATAATGTTTTTAAATAAGAATTAAATAAATTAATTTGAGTTGAGGCAGAAAATATGGGCGGGACGCTGCTCAAATTTTCCGAACTAATTCAAATACTTAACAAAATAGTAACGTAAAAATGGAATGCGTAAAATAAGGGCGGAACGCTGCTCAAATTTTCCGAGTCAATGAAAATACTTTGTCGAAAACTGTAGAATAGGGATGAACCGTAAAATAAGGGCGGAACGCTGCTAAAATTTTCGAATTTACAAAAATACTTTATCGAAAACCGGAAAATATAGGTGGACTACGGCTAATGTTGTATATCAATAAAAAATTTAACGCTGAGGAATAAGGACGGATCCCTACAAAATCTTAATAATAATAACGATAATGATAAGAGTAATTTTAATTATAATAGTAATAATAATTATGATAATAATACTGATAATAATGATAATAGTGATAATCATGGTATTTGTAGTAATGATTGATAATAATTATGGTAATAATAATAATAATAGTAATAATCATAGTAACAATAACAATAAATATAATGGTAGTTATAGTAATAAAAATAATATTAAAGGTATTAGTAGTAACAATTAATAAGGGTAATACATATAATAGCAACAATGATAATGCTGGTAATAATAATGGGAAACATTGTAGTCATAATAGGGATAAGGGTGAAAGATATAATGTGGGTGTATTTAACACAACAAAGGGTGTACAGGCCAAAGAATAATCTTCGACATGGACAACGATAAGAAGGACTACGGGAATGGACATAACAATGAATGATATGAGAGTATAGGTTAACATTTGAAGGAGATAGGAGAATAATGGGACCTAAGAATCAAAAGCGAGCACAGGTCTTCTATCGACAGCTCGTGAACCCGAGGGTTGTCCGAGCAACTACAGTACTAGCACATGGTACTCAATTTTTGCGGGCAATCCACCACTTGAACACATTACCAACGTTGCCTAGCAACGGGTGCCAAGTGGCGATCAGTATCATTTTGTATGGCGTTACGAGGGCAACTAGAAGGATAAGCAAGATTTGAAACCCTGTAACCCACCATTATGGTTACCCCGGTAACACCATATAAATATTTTCTAGCTACCACTCGGCACCCGTTGCTAGGCAACGTCGGGAATGTGTTCGAGTGGGTGGATTGTCCGCAAAAAGTGAGCGCTATTACTAATGCTGTAATTGCTCGGACAATCCCAGGGTCCAACGAGCCGTCGTTAGAAGACTCATGCTCGCTTTAAATTATTGGGTCCCATGTATGTCGTATATGCTATCGTTGACGTTCATCATAGTGTAAAAGAAATTTGACAATAATATTTTAGAACACAAGCGGCTGCCTATCGTAACGAGGTGTTTTCGTGTGTTGGTTGTGAGGGCATAGATACTTGGAATAACCTTTGAAAATATCGTTTTAAATAAACAACAAAAAAATAATATATAATTATAAGTTAAACATATACAATTTACAACTAAAAAACACCCATAAGTTCTTTAGGCCTTATTTAAGAACCGAGCAGCTCGACGTTTAGCCCGCTCCTTCCGTCCGGGCCGATAGCCTTTCGTTCCTGTTGTGATTGGAGTGGTGGTTGTTGCTGGAGTTGTTGTTGGGACTGCTGGTGGGGTTGCCATTGCTTCGCGGCAAGCCAATTGCGCGGGAGCGAAGATGAGGGGGTAAGTTACAGCTGCCCCTCTTGACAGGCGGACAGTGCAACCTCCAGCCCTTTTATTTGAATCTTTAAACTTTGAATCAATTGTCTTTTATCTGCCCAACCCTTTTGGGCTGCAGTAAGTCTTTGGTACAGGGATCTGGCCTTCCTGGGGTCTATCCATGTGGCCTTGACTTGTTGGACCTCCCGGGTTAGTTGGATAACCTGGTCGAGGAGATTCTTATTGGCTCGTCTGGCGTGGGCCAGTTCTGTTTGCAAAGGTTGTGAAGGCTCCATTACTACAATAAGGAACGTTAAGGTTGTCTTTATTAGTCGATTTAAAATTTGCTATCATTTAGTTAATTTAAACACATATTATGAAAACTACTCTAAGAAAAGAATAATTTAACACATGTTTTCAGACGTCAAATATGTATTAACAAAAATTTCAGTTAGGTAGGATTGAGTGGTCGAGGCTCATAAATCATTAGGACCCCGAATCTTCGAAGAACCGCTTTATCCCTTCCTCAGGGGAGCAGTCCGGCATTGCGAATACGGGCCGCTTCGTTTTGCGGGCCGGCCTTGGGCTGGGTGGGTAGAAGTCTGCCAATCGTCCGCATGCGAGATCGTCTTCTACGTTGGCCAGATAGCTGCTGGCTCGGTTTACCAAGGAGTTGACCCGGCGTTGGTGTTCCTTGAGATGGGCCAGGAGTGCCTGAGCCCTCACATGGATGTCGTGGGCTGGACTGGGATCACTCGGTTGTCTTTTCTTCCGAAATTGTTCCATGGTGTTTGCGATGAACAGCGTATCCTCCCACCTGTTTTCTCCCGGTTGAGTCACTTCTGGGTACCACTCCTTGCAGGTACGCCTCCAGACTTGACGCCACTGGTCAGCTACTGGTGTAGGGACGAAAATGAAGGGTCCGGATCGTTCTAAAACATTATTAAGAAGATATAGATTAATTGGTTTGAAATGCATAATGACAGCAATGAACATCGTTAAATCCGGGTGGTATATTCTCAAACAGTTTTATTATGTGGCACCAAATGAAATAAAAGAAAATAAGGCAGATTCGTTTCCAAAGCTGCTACCCTCATAATATAATGTTGCGTATCAAAGAAATTCGATTTTATTGAAACTCAGATCGACAACCCTTTTTATTCTTAAAAACAAAATTGATTCCCCCTGGAGGGCGAGGCTTGCTTAGACTCGTAATAATGAGTACTTATTCAACGAATATTATAATCAACAAAAAGAAAAAAAACGTTTTCATTAAACTTTCTTGTTTTACACAACCCAATTTATTACCTTAGTTATTTTAATTATGGAATTTGATTCAAGTGCAAAAATCCAAGTAAAATCTTTATCGTAATAATTTTACATTCGTGATTTTTTCTGCGAAGCTCTAACGGATTTGGGAAAACAATGGAGATGATCGTCGACACTACTAGTTACTGAATATGAAGAGAAAACCTAATACTACGGTATATTACCTTAATTATTAAAATGATTTTTTAAATGTACACTAACAGTTACTTGAGTTTACCTGCTACAATTTCCTTAGTAAACTTTAACGGAAGATAAAATGATATCTTAACAAACCCTCTATTTCCTGGTAGACAACGTTGAATGAGCATAACGAGGAGCTCAGGAGTATCGAGTTGTGGGTTATTACTATTATCTTAATTAATGGAAAATTACTATTATTATTTTGACTAGTGAAAAACTATTATTATTATTTTCATTAATGGAAAATTATTATTATTATTTTGACTAGAGAAAAACCATTTTTATTATTTTAATTAATGAACGAAAAACAAAATTTCAAAATTACGCATAGTATTTTATTTCATCGAATTTCGACATTATAATATAAGAAAATGTTACCATATTCTTCATGGAAAATTTAAACCTTCGTATAATTTTGCCGAAGAGATGTGAAAGTTTGAGAAAACAGACAATTAAGCTCGATTTAGATCATCGAAAATGTCATTTTTCGGATACCTTACTTAATCGCCTACAAAATTAATAGCAAATTAACAGAAACCTCTGGAACTCCATTTCCGAAATATAATAAACCAATTGGCTGTGAAAATGTCGAATCTGTAGGGTCCTGGAAAGTTTTACTAAATTATGTCGTAGAGTGTTTGAAAATTTAATGTGAAATTGGCGAATTGGAAATTTTATTCTCTAAATAGGCTAAATAAATGTAGTGCAAGACGGTTGATCGTATGGAAATATTTATCTATAATAAAATGGTAAGGGTTTTTTGTTTTAAAATATAAATTTAGTTCTTACTCCAAGATTGGGGATCGTGGCTCAGAGCTACCCCATTGATTTTTCTCGGCTCACCGTGTCTCTGAATTCTCGTGGTTGTTGCATCATAAATTTTTTATGTTGTACGGTTAGGCTTGTCTGCGAGTCTATTTATGGAAATTAACGGCGGTGTATGCACACCACACCTCGCACGGCGATGTGTTGGAATATAGGTATGCACACTCGACTTGGCGAGGGAAATTCGCGGTGTCGATATTTCTTAAATGCCAATTTCAGGTCAGTTTTTCTTTTACTATCTATCTATGTAGTTTGATATATTGATTTTCCAGGTGAACTATCTGAGGAAATTAAATTTTTGGTTTTGATTGCTGGAGCGTTATGATGTGGGTGTAGTTACGACGAAAATTTGGTTAATATTGATTACCTTCCATATTATTATTAGAAAAACAATTTAGTAATTTCACTTGGCAAGCCTCAGGAATTCTGGGTAGGTGACTGATTTTCTTATTTTAATTAATTTAATTGTAAAAGTCTTTAGCAAAGCGATGGTAACTCTTGGTCTAACAGTTCTTATGACTTTTGATTGCTGGTGATAACAATTGGGTCCTGTCGTTACGGCCACAAAGTCAGTTTTCGAGATGGTGATATCATGGCCGAGATAAGTTGGGAAATAATGGATGAGTGGATATTTAGGTTGAGATAGGCTGATTTTCTCCACCCGTAGAAGGTACGTTGGGGTCAATTTAGGATTTTCAATACTTGGGTCAAGTCTCAGTGAGCCTACTGCTTGTGGCTTTAATCGATCTTAGTTTTCTGCGGAATGGTTTTCAATGAAGCAAGCGGGTGAGGATTGTCACGATCTTGCCACTGGGTAATTCTCAAACTTGTATTATCTAATCGGTATTGATTGAATAGGTAGAAAGTGGATGTGGGTGTCGGATAGCTACAATCCATCGGCGGTATTCCACGCATTTACACGAATCTGAATAATATGTATGATTTTACTAACTTGTGATGTGTCTTGGCTGTGGGCCGGAAAAATTTCGACATGAAATAATTTTTTTTTGAAAAAGGATTTTAGATATTATAAATAATTTATTAATATTAACAAAACAACATAATAATTACTTGACCCAACGACAAATCATACAAAATACTACTCTCCACACACCGACATCCAAGCAGAGCTCCATCAAGATTGCGAGGATGCGACGTGGAAAGAGAGTTCCAAAATAAAACTCACCCTAAAATAGATTTTTAAGAAAACTAAGTTGACGATTTTCAAAAAACGATTAAAATTATGTGAAAATGAGTCGGTATATATACCTATTTTTGTCCCTAACCTTGCGTGTTCTTTTTGATTTAGTAAAACAAAATTCGACCTTGGGATTTTCTAGTGTATTCTAATCTTAATTTTTATTATTTTTTAATTTCGTTTGATAATTTTTTATTTGAATTTTTTTATTGAATTATTTCTAATTCAAATTTTTTGATTTAAATTTCATTTTCATGAAATTTCATATTTATTCCAATTTCGGTCGAATTCGCTAGGTTTTCGTGTTATGTTTATATTTATATCGTGCGGATCTTGTTGCTTTTTGTTATTATTTTAATTTATTTTTATGTTTATTATTTTATATGTAATTGTTTTTTCTCTCATATTTTGATAGGGCTAATTGATGTCTTCATAGGTTTTGAATTTAAAGCTGCATGTTATATTTGCATGTGTGTTACCGATTCATTTAAACATTCACAAGGCCGTTTGTGTTCTGGCCCAACATATTTCAGAACTGCTAAGGCCCGGCCCCATGTCGGGTTCAGTGGGCTGCCGTTAGAAGGCTTCTGCCCGTCTTATCTTTTTAGGTCCCTTAAATACTTCCTTATCGATTTGCTCTCGTGTACTAATTATCGTAAATAAACGAACAATCAAAGACAAAATTTTATTATATTATTACTACATGAGTTCTGATATTAAGATCTGCATTATTAATTTATTTGTTTCCGCCTTGAGCGCGTCTTCGTAATCTTTCGGTCCTACCTGGTCTAGCATGAGGTTGAGAACGTTTGTTGGAATGCTTTGATGGATTCTGGTCGCGGTAGGTCAGCTGTGCCGGGGCGAAGACCAAGGGATATGTCACTGCATTCCCTTCCTGGCACGCTGACAGAGAAACTTCCAAGCCCTTTATTTGAGTCCGTTGAGCTTGATTGAGCATCTTTTCGTCTTTCCAGCCTTGTTGGGCCTCGGTGAGCCGTTGATAAGCCTCTTTCATCTTCTTTGGTTCTGCCCAAGTGGCTTTTATTTGTTGAATTTCTCGGCTTTGCTGTAGGAGTTGACGATGTAGGTTCATGTTTTCTCGTCGTAGATCTTTCAGCTCCCGACTGAGGACTTTTGTCGACTCCATCTCTGAATCGAAAAATATTTGAGCAATTAGCACTAGCATTATTTATATTTCGACATATTAATTAATTTCTACCGCCGCTGACTTAGGTATGTTTACAAGTGATATCAATTTTGATGAATTCTTTACTATCTATTTAACGGTAAATTAATTGCTTAGGTTACTTCGTCATCGTCGGTTAGAACTTCTACAATTCTCTTCCCTACCCTATTTATGAATTATAGAATAAGGTCATATTTTCCTAAAGAAAACAATTAAACTCATTTCACACTTCCTCACCATAATGAATTTTATTTCGTTCAACAAAGCAAAACCAAACAGCCAAAGATTAACCATTAATGTTTTTTGTATAATACAAATTTGATCATTTTCCAAGTCCGTCATGACCCTTGGATTGAATGTTTCGGCAAAAACGATTGGTGAATGTCCATTGCGGGTGTCGACTGTTGCCTTGGTCCAAGTCGACTTCGAAGAATTGGTTGGATTAGTCGCTCCGGCAGCATCAGTTTGGTTGGCGCGGTCATATTTACCAATCTAGGGTCGTCCAGCTCGAACGAAACCTCATAGCCTGGAGCGAATCCGTCGGTACTTGGAATCAGGCCGTTCGCGATGTCGTTGTTCACGTGGGCTAGCCGCTGTCTGACCAGGTTCGCCTTCCAGCGGTATTTCCTTTCTAAATTCTCCATTTGCATCAAAGTGAACTCCGCTCGTTGGCGAGCCTCTCGTGCCGGATTTCTACCCGGTTCCCGCTTGATTGCTACACTGGATAGTAGTCTATTATGACTATCAAATTTATTTAAGGGTATTATAGCATCAATGTTAATTTAATCGGGTTCTTGGTTATTATTTTAACCTTTTACACTAGCACTCTCAACTATGGTCAGGTAATGCTTCCTCGAGAATATTATTATTTAATCGTTTTGGAAATTGATGTGAAGTATTTCTCTCAAAGTTTTGATGATAGTACAGAAGATTATTTATGACACTAATCAAATTTAATTGCCTAGATTGATATTGTGAATTTATTCAAAGGTTAATGACATCGATTGTTATTTAGTGATTTATTTTGGATTCAGTTACTTCGATTACTATTTTGTAATTTATTCATGCTTTCATTATTTTTTCCAACTTTAATACACAAAATTTAGTTATGTCAATCGTTGCTTATTTATTCAAGTCTTTTGCTACATTGATCGGTATTTAATAATCTATTTAAATTTTAGTTACTTTACTCGTTATGTAGTAATTCATTTTAGTTAAATTTCGTTACTTTTAGTTATAATTCTTTACTTTTCGTTATATTTTAGTTACTTTTCATTATATTAAGTTACATTTAGTTACATCGATATTGGATTTTAAGAGTGTCCACTGGACTACTTGGTGTGATTAGTTTAGCCGATTTGTACATTTAATTTTTGGTCGATTTTTCGGGAGATAGGTGAAAGAGAGCTAGCTAAAAGACTAGTTCTCGATCTCCCCACTGCCCCTATAAACGAATATGAATTTACGTTCGAGTCCGTCGTTACGCACGACGGAACTTTCTCGGGCACAGTATAACTAGTTATGTATTATTTTAATAGCTTGTATATTGTGTGGCTGTGGGCCAGAAAAATTTCAACAGTTAAGACTCTTTCATTAAATCATATATTTCAGATCAGTACATTATTCATAAGTTTTCTCTTGCGCATACATTCATACACACGACAATAGGTTTCCTACACATACGCTCAAGTAGGGCTTACATAGAAGGTGCTTGATTAAGTATTGTGGAAATTACTGCCGATAGTTGATCCTTGAATTCGTGAATTCTCTAGCGAAAAGTGGTTTGTTCACTAAGTGAATGCATTAAAATTCTGTGAAAATGGATTGGTATTTATACCTGTTCTGTGACCCTAACCTTGTGTGTTAAATTTTATGCGATAAAAAAAAATTTGACCTTGATATTACTTGTCTAATCTAATTCTAATTTTTATTATTTTCTCGATATTATTAGGCAATTTATTCGTTAGCGTTTTATTTCAATTATTTCTGACAGAATTATTGTATTTTTATTCAATTTATTCATTAACTCTTTTTTTACGTAAATTGTCAGTTTTCAGTCAAATCTTTTGTTATTATGTTGTTTTTATGTCAATTCGTGTAGATCTTGTGCATTTGTTGTTATTTTAATTTACTTTTATGTTTTTTAATTTTATATCTTTAATTGTGTGTTTCTCACATTTCAAGGTGGTTATTTGATGTTTATGGGTCCGTTTTAAATCTGCATGTTGTGTTTGCGTGCTGTTTCCAATCCATTTAAGCAAAACTTAGTACTAGCCCAACATTATACAAATAATTTCAAGGTCAAATTTTGTTTTATCGCATTAAATTTAACACACAAGGTTAGGGTCACGGAATATGTATAAATACCAATTCATTTTCGCATAAATTTAATCACTTGTGAGGGATCACTTTTTTCGTAAAAAACTCTAACGTTTTTTATCAGAAAAAAGTACTGGAACAATTGTCTCGAACTATTATGAAGCACTATTGGAGAAAACTCTCAAAGTAAGCCTGAGTGAATATTATGCACGTATGATGGAAGTAATCTAACTATGCTATGGCAATCTATTATGAATATAATTATATGAGTTCAAGAGTATTAGTGTTGTTTTTCTGTCGAAAACTTTCCGGCCCACAGCCGCACACCAGCAAGTAGTTAAAATCATACATCCCTATCGAGCGGTGTAAGTGCGGTTCATCCGCCAATAGCCCGTGCCCGTGAAAAACCTCGCCGTGCGTAATGACGGACTCGAACGTCAAATCATTTTTGCATATAGGGTCAATGGGGAGATCGGGAACCAGTCTTTTGGCTGATTCCTTTTCCCTTCACTCCCGAAAAATCGACTTAAATTTCAAAACATAACAGCTAAAATTATTACACGGAGTAGTCCAGTGGGTACTCCTAAAATCTAATGTAAACATATAAACATCTTATGGTCAACATTTGGTTAAAGGGAAGGGGGCTTGCGGAAATCGATGAACGACCTTGAGGATCATATTAATTTAAATTAAAAGCAAAATTCTGAGTACGCATAAAACGGTGCCAGCCAGTACGGATAAGAATTAAAATTTTTACATTCGACTAAAAGTGTAAAGATTCTAACTGAATAGTAAAGACGATGCCTAATATACTAAGAATGAATTGATAATACCATAAGTTAAGCGAACGCATCAGTTACAACAAAACCCAAGTATAGATTTAAAAACAACCCCTGAAGTCACTCTATTAAAATTATAACCGTCCAGTAAAACAAGCATGAAAAAATTTAACACATTGACATTCGATAGCACTGAGCCGAAATCCGGGCCTGATAAGTTATTTATTTCTAAACAATCATTTACATCTATTTTAGCCAATACCAATATGAATACCTGTTTTGATGAAACTCACAATATACTGCCTCCAACCGATACCATATTTGAATCCAGTCTATCTGAACTACGCATATTAGCAGATGAAAATAATTATGATCCTCATATAATTGAATTACACTACAGGATGTTTGTTTTCCTGAACGGAACAACAGAAGTTACAATAACAGATGCTACCCGATACTGGAATGAAATCTGCAACACTTGTACTTTTGATATCAATATCACTGAAACTATGCAATTACTTCTTACAAAACCCCTCCATTATGAAGACTTTCAATCGAAAATTAATTATGCACTAAAAACTTTTCAGGATGCTATTACGGATGCGGTAACTTATGAAAGATTGATAAATCATAAATACTTAAATTTCTTATTTAATAAAAAATATTTTAATAATACAAAAAATCTTTTAAATACTAATAAAAAACCTTATACAAAAACAATACAAAACATCTCAACAAATGATTATGAGAATATAACAAAACATGCACAAACAATAGAAACACAACATGCACAGCCTACTTTTTATAAAAACGCATTAATTAAAAATTTTAAAATCTCTGAAAATATCTTTATATCACTAAATAATTGCACTGACAATTTTTTTAATAATCTCAACATTTATTTGCTTAATATTAAACTTGAATTAAAAAATGAAAAACGTTTTACAAAATTTTTAATCGACTATTTCTACATATTCTACTTAAAATTAAAAAAAATTACTCAACAAAAAAATACCAAAAAACTAACAAAAACTTTAAATATGACATACCTCTATTATATAAAATAGGAAATTTGACTACCAATTATTTTTTAAACACTGAAAATTATTTTATAAATATTAAAAAGAATTTTAAACGTGATATTAATTTATTTTTAAATGACTTTTATTTTATTATAAAACTTAAAATCAAAAGAATGTTGTTTAAATATTCAAATTTAACCAGTTTAGTTCCAAAAAACAAGCATGAAAAAATTTTTCGCTCGCCAGAATGATCACTGCGATGTTGTGGATATAATCAATGCCGGTAATATTTCGAAAAATGTCATTACTAGTCATAATAAACCTAAATCGAACTTAAACCTCACTAGATCACCTATAACCACTAATGATGTTGCACCTCTAAAACCAAAGTTATACGTACTAAAATACAATTTCGACTACAACGAAATTTATTATGATGAAGAAGATGATGCATACTATGATGAGGAGGAATCATGCTTTAGACCTCTTTATCACTTACCTAATATCCTGACCCCCCTGACGAAGAAGAAGCTGAAGATCATCAATACTATCAACCATCTACTATTGTTTCTTACGCACAAACATCACGGACAAAACTTACCAAATCATGTATTACTTACACCTCTTGCACACCTTACACTGAAACCTTTCCTGATACTATACACCCTGCCTCTGATACTACAAACTTTCTTCCCCCACATCCTATTCAACTTCTAGACAAAAAAGAAAATCCTATTCAATCTACATCATTAACTAATAGCATTCCCACAAACTTTCTACGTAATTCAACTCCTACCAACACCGACGATTCAATTTCTGATGTCTCTATTCTTACTAAAACACCAACAAAACTTCAATCACCTAAAATACACTTCGACAAAATCATAAATAGCACTATTAACCTTAACACATGTTCAATTCCTAAAAATGATCTCAATAAAAAATCATGTAATCACCAAAAAAATAATCTCTTCAACCTATCAACCATCTCATCTGAAATTGATATTACAAACTTGTCTGATAATACTACTGACACATCAAATATCTCCAAATCACTATATAGTAATAACCCTTTTGATTTAAATACCTTACTTGACTACTCAAATCGTAATAGAAATTCAATTAATACCTACACAAACTACACTTCTTTCAAAACACTACCATCCCTCAATTATAAATTTACTCTAACACATTACAAAATTAACAATAATACTACACTAAACTACCCAAAGTACTTGACTACCAATAATAATAATATTGAAGCATACAAAAATTCAGCTTACAACTTTATTTGCACACACTACAAACTTGAAAACAATATTATCATCCACACCCCTCTTACTAACAAATCAACTACCTCTGACAATCTAACTTCGGATCAACCTCCAAATAAGCAAACTTACAACATTAATAGTTCTTGTAATATTAGTCATGACAGTATCGACCTTGATGACCCTCCTAACAGTGATTATACAGATAAAGACAACCAACCTGATGAATACAATTTATACCATGGTGATCCTGATTACGCTGATTACCTGAAAAGCTTACAGTATGAAGAATACTCTGATGGTGATTACTGATGTCGTTTCTTTTGTTTAAATTCTTACTAACTGTATAATGTGCTTTTATACTATTACAAAGATGTAGAATACTTTGCTACTGATTAATGATTTCGACTTTCTTTTTTTTATTTATTTATTATATATAAATTCTTACATGTGTCGTAATTATGGTTATTTTTGTTTTTTCTGTTGCACTGTACTGATGTTTTTTTTATCCCACCATGATTTTCTCATTGGCTGGGTTGTTAAAAATATCTCTAGAAAGGAACAAAAAGGATACTAATTGAAGAATACTAAGTAATTGGAGAACCCTGATGGAAATGAATAAACTGATGCCTGACCTAACAGATGATTCGTACCAAATTCTAATAAACTACAAATACCACCAATATTACTACACGAATACAATCCTGGGATGTAGAATGGAGCTGGACCTGAGCTGAAGAAGGGATTAGAGATGGATGAAGATGCAGTGCTTGCCCGATTATTGCAATTGGACAGAAGATACGAGAAAAGATTAAAACAAAACAAAACCCCTGATTTAGTCTGACCTACTTAATGGTCGGGCTAGTCCCCTTAAAAGGACACACAGACTCTTCGGAGTCTGTTTTTATGAAATAAAATTTATTTAAATAAGAGATACCCACTCAATCATGTAAACAATAAATAGGAGATCACAACCCATAAATTTTGCGGCTGGGTAACTACGCATTAAAACAAAAATAAATCATAGGACAATTTATTAATAAAAAACATAGAAATAATCGTAAATCACCGAAACATAACAACGGGTAAATTTCAATCACATGCCCATAAGTGAGCGCGAGATAATCCTTTAATGCAACATCATTCGAACTCATCGATAGGTTGAAACCTGCATAGTAAGGCGAGTTTCACTGCCGCAGGAGCTGTCCTCAAAAGCGAAGTAATAAATAGCCTGTCTAGCCAAATCTATACAGAATCAAAAAGCGCGATGTGAATTATCACAAGTTCAGATCAACGAAGGAAGAGGAATTACAATTCACGCCAGAAGATCATGTGTCGGGTAAGGCATTTCACCTTTTGAAATTTAAAGCTTTAATTTATCAAGTTAATAAATTATGTACTGAATCTTATTTTCTTTTTCCAATTTGGATTTTTAATTTTATCGTAGTGTATTAATAATGTAAATTGATTTTATTTTCTTAACAGTGTTGGCGAATAGGGTGGATTTTTATTTATTTTTTCTAGGGTTTGTGCATCTACCCCCTAAACGCCAGCAAGATTATTATTCTATCCTTCCTATGTACCCATGGTGATTTCCATGTTGGTACTGTACATAGAGGTTGAAAATTCATGAGCAGGTGAGCTCCATTTCTAGAACTACTCCTCATGATATATTCAATTTCGGGTTCTGGACTGCCGATGGAAGGTCTTACGTCTTTAACTTTCTATATCCTGGTCCTTACTCGTCTATTCCTACAGTTCTCATACTTATTTGTCATCTTTACCCATTATTTATAAAGGTAACCTTCAAAAATTTGGGCAGCGTTTCTCCCTTATTTTTTGGTAAATTTCCTATTTCATTTGTTTAGTCACGGTATCGACTACATTTGTCCTAGTTTACCTTTATCTTTCCCCATATTAAAAATTTAATTAACAGTTCCTTAACTCATGATACATTTCCCATGATTTTAAGTAATTACAACCCTCTGCAGTCACTTCATTAAACATTTCTCTCTTCTGCCAGATTATATCATTCAACTATTGGAAAAAATACTTTCAACTTTACATTCCTACACTATCTTATCCTTTCCTACTTGATTTTCCAATTAAATTTTCCGAAAATATTTTAAACTTTCAATACAAAACTTTATTTCCCTTTAACTAAAGTCGCACTTCCCATGATGTTAAGTGCTCACTCCGGCCGATGTTTCCATCAGACACTGTGAGTTGTTAAACGGTGCCCTACGGGGAGGGTCCTGTGCCATTTTACCAGGCCCCGTCGCGGACAGACCGAGATTTCGACTAGGCGCGACCCACAATCACAACTAGGGAACTTAATCCGCCAGCCGGACCGGGATCTGCCTAATCGATAGCTATTTCAATACATATATATATATATATATATATATATATATATATAAATAAGATTTTAGGGGGACTTGTCAGTGGCACCAAAAGATTCCACGACCATCCAGATTAAAACCAGAATATCAAGACTTTAACTTCAAAATATATATTTATACAAGAAAACAATACTTACAATCCACAGTCATGCAACCAAATTGGAAAAATTGGCATAAATTGGCATAAAAATTTTGTCTAACAATGACTCACAGTTCGTCTAAGAATGTCTAAAAATTTTGTCTGTTAGTCTGTAAGTCTGTTATTCTGTTGACTGTAGTCTGTTATTCTGTTAGAAATTATGAAAATGACTGCCGCTTTTTAATTATTTTATTTATTTCGAAATATTTTTGTAATTTTTTATATATTTTTCTTTATTTTTTGATATATTAATATTTTATTGTTGGATTTTATTTTTATTATTATTTTCTTACAATATTATTTTTTTAACCCCAATATTTTGTTTTCTGGTCGCCTCTTCTGCCTGTGTTTTTTCCAAACCTTATTTTGCTAGGTTTTGGCAGTTTATTTTATTTTTCGTATGTTTCTTTCTGCAGCTGTAGGCTTTTTAATGATTTTAATTAATTATTTGTTTTATTTAATTTTGTTATATTTTTATTTTGTTTTAATTAATATGTTTTAATTTATTTTTGATCTCTTCTTGCGGTGCGTGCTTATGTTACAGCAGCCATATTGATAATTTCCAAACGACATTAATTATTTTGTTTTAACTTATACAATTTTCACCTTTTTGTTTAAATTGGTTTTGTAAATTTGTTTTAATTTTGTCTCTGAGCCCAACAACAGTAATGTTTATATAAATTTAACGTAACTTAGTTGCGATTTTTCATTTAATGATAACTGTAGGTACCAATCGCAGAATAGCATTAGTTTTATATTTCCCCCTTAGTATCGCAGTAGATAGACGCGGCCGTGAGTAGCAAATATTTATGTTTAATTAAATTTCATACCATTTTCGCTGTTTAATTAGCATGAGATTGTATATGGAAATTCTTTAATGACATTTAATAGTAACAGGAAATCCTAGTATCCATTGGATGGACGACGATCGAACTACATTGACGATCCCAAGTAAATTCGCTGGACGTTATCGACAGACTTTGTTGCATCGGGGATACTCCCTATCCACGCACGGTACATCAGAGTGGCCATGCCGAAATAAAGACCGATATGACGAGGACGTGGAGCTGCCCAGTCTCGCCATAAAAGGGAACCAGAAAGGAATCCGGCTCGCGAAATTCGACACAAAGCCGAGGTGGCCCTTCAACAGTTCGAACACCTTGAACGGAAGTATCGCTGGAAGACCAACCTCCAGCGCAGACGGTTTGCGAAAATCAACAAAGACATCGCCAGTGGCCGAATTCCAAGCTCCGATGGATACCTGCCCGAATACAATGTGTCATTCAATCCAGAAGATCCAACCCTCCTGGAGCTCAATGCGCCAGTACATTTAGCCATCCCAAAATGTCTCCTGCAACCCGGGCATCCTGGAGGCACTAACTGATAGAACGTGCAAAGAACACGCCTACTCGCGACGTCCTCTAAAGCGTGAAGCACCACCTAGAAACTATGGGCATAGAATCACAAAGTAAATCGGTGTAACAAAGTAAACTTGTGAATAAAAAATAAATGTTTTAGTTGTTAAATTTTATTTCGTTTGATTACAAAACTTTATTGTAAGTTTGGTTTATGATGATGAGGTAATAAGCAAATTTAACTAAGATCAGCGCCAGTAATTTGACACATAATTAGATAAAATTGAACTCGTTTTCGATGTTCATTCTGTTTTAGAAATTTATAACTAAGATAATTTATTAATTATATTCGTGAATTCAGCCATGAACGGAATCAAGGAGATTGACTAGGAGTTGAGGAAATTGAGAAAGGAGAACATCAATCTCCATCAACAGTGCGTGCAGCTCAGACATGACCTGCAACGCACCAAAGCTACATGGACCGAGCCCTCTCGGGTGAAACGCATATATCAAAGACTCACTGCGGCCCAAAGAGGATGACAAGAAAAAAAGGCCTTGAATCAGGCCCTTCACAAGCACCAGCGCAAGACGGCCCTAGGAGACCAACGGGTAAACCAAAAACCCACACAAGGCCAGGACGAGCCGACCGAGAGCGCAGGAAGCTCCAACAGCAAAGAGCCGACTAGAGGTACCTGTAAATAATTTTGTAGCGAACGTTATGAGAATCACTTTGACTATTTTCGCTTGTAAATAAAATGGTTTTCTTGATTTCTTAATAAATGTTTGAGTTCATCTGAGTTATGTTTTTGATTCGATTATTGAGTAGTGACAATAAATTCTCGTTCAAGAAAATAAACTACAAGTTGAAAGATGTGAAGAAAGTAAGGGACCTAAAAGCAAGACGAGCATATACCTTCTATCGGTAGCTCGCTGAACCAGCTGCAGATCGGGTCTTAGCAGTTTTGGAAACAAAGCTCACCTTTGACGGTCTCAGAACCATTGGTTACATTACCAACGTTGCTTAGCAACTGGTAACCAGTGGCAGACGCATAGCTTTGTATATAAGGGGTCAAGGTTATAAACACCACTAATCCCACAGATTTAAATCACTAGTGCTGGCAATAAATACATAACAGTAACAATTTTTTATTTGTTACGGTGGCCTACATATGCACTTAGAGGCTAAATCAAAATTAAATAATAGTGAATCATTAACAAAATAACAGATCAACATCAAAAATAATAGAAAATTGTTTGGCCAGGACTGAATTTTGTTAAAATGAATTGGAAAAAGCACGCAAATACAACGATATAGATTTAAAATCAGACCCATAAACATCAAATAAACAACCTTAAAATGTGAGAAAAATACAATTAAATATAAAATCAAAAATACATAAAAATAAATCAAACTAATAACAAAATCCACCAAGATCAGCATGAAATTAACACAAACATAACAACATAACAAGAAAATTTGACCGAAAATAGATCAATTTATAAAATCAGCATTTTAATTGGAAAGCTGGTTGAAAATAAAATATTACTAATCTGAAATATTCAATTAAAAAATAAATAAATTAAATTATTTATTTAATGCAAGAAAATAATAAAATTAGAGATAGATATTACAAATAAAATCAAGGTCAAATTTTGTTTAAATTCATCAAAAAGAACACGCAAGGTTAGGGTCACAAAACAAGTATATACCAATTCATTTTCACAGAATTTTAATGCATACACTTTGTGAGCAAAGTCATTTTCTCGCAGGAGCAGTTCAACTAGCGACCTTAAATTTTTCCATAATACGACTTCAAGCACTCTTAAGTAAGAACTACTTGAGCGTATGTATGTAAAGATGATTTGTTACTTAAGCATATGAATGTTAGAAGTGGGCATTATGTATCAATTATGATTTTGAAATAAATGGTCAACTAAAAGCATTATATTTTGTTGAAAGTTTTCCGGCCCACAGCCGAAACACACCGCAAGTTAGTAAAATATACATAATAATCCGAGATGTGTAAGTGCAGGTTCATCCGCCAATATCTCGTGCCCGTAAAGATTCTGCCGTGCGCAACGATATAATCCTAACGTCAATTCTTACAACCTACAGGGGTAGATGGAAGATAGAGGAGCAATCTTTTGGCTGTCCCTTCGTCATCCATCTCCCGAAAACTCGACCTAAATTGATATTAACTCATCGGCTAAAAATCATTCACACTGAGTAGTCCAGTGGGCATTCAAAAAATCCTAATATCAATATTGCTATTATAGGACCAAATAAAGGAGTGGAGTGTGGGAAAAGAGCGGAAAATCGTTGCAATGCTAAAATTAATTTTCGAAAGTGAATAAACTAAAATGGCGACTCGAATTAAAAGCCTTAAATAAAGTATAAATATCTAATAACGATAAAGTTAATGTAAATTAAGTAAATGAAATACTCAAGTAATGGCCTAAATGGTTAACCAAAAATTAAGCAAATGAATTGTTTGAATAAAACTCAACAATTGACGAAAAGATTAATTATCTAATAGATAAATGATTCAACTAACAGCCCAAGTAAATAACAAAAAAAATCAGTAAGTAGATTATTGCGACGGAAGCCTAATAAATAAAGAAAAAATTACTTGAAAGAAATTATTTGAATAAAAGACGAGACATTTATAGAATATTAGATTGAGGGTTTAACCGACTAACAATCAAAAAATAATTAATTTGAATTATGAGGTAACTATGAAAAGTAGTAGAATAAACTGAAAACCTAACTAGAATTGACTAACTAGGGCCTCCACCTCCGTACCTCCTCCGGAGCCGACCAATACTATGGCCACGCCTGTCCGAAAACTTCACCTCCACCAAAACAGTGGCTCGGTAAATATGAGAGGGCTCGGAATCGCAGGTTGAATGAAGCCCGTCTGCTAGGACAGTTTACCCATATCTTTGATTTTAATTAAAATGTTGTACCATATATTGACCGACCTGTGAATTTGTGATCGATTAAAATTATAATTTGTTTATAATTCGTTTATAATTCGTTTATAATTCGTTTATTAAAAATTATATGATTTGAAAATCCTTAGTACTAAAATCACATTATTGCAAGATTACTGAAGGGATAGTTAGTAGGGGACCTAAATGATTTGGACAATAAACCTTCTATGATAGTCAATGAACCCATGGGAGGTTAAGGCATTAGTCGTTCTTCTAGGGGAGCTCACCTTTTGTTAACCTTCCACCCACTAGTTCCAATGTCATTTTGACGGATGTCTAGTGGTAATAATTGTTGTGCGCGTACTGTATGGGGATAAGTAGCCATTCCCTTGACCACTTATGCAAAGTTCTTCTCTATCAGTAACCAGCAAAAGCCATTAAAAATAAATAAATAAAACAGTAAAAATAACATTAAAAGAAAAATAATTAAAATCAAATAAGATAAAAAATACCAACACGTCATAAAATGTGATGAAAAATGTAATTTTGTAACAAAAAGTGAAATTATTAGACATGAAATTTATTTTATTTTTTTCGGGGAATCTTGGGTGGGGAGAAACTTTTAAATGCGACCACTCTACTGGTGGGTTTCTGGGTGATGATATTTTGAGACTATATGGTTGTTACCCAGACAATCCCATACAAGTATTTTTCACCTACCACTCGGCACCCGTTGCTAAGCAACGTTGGAACTGTGTTCGAGTGGGTGGAAGTAGGTAGATGTGTCACACCTGGCCCACTTTTTGGTACCCCCCCATATATTTATTTTCTTTGAAATTTAAATGTAATTTTTTTTTTAAAATAAATTATGAAAAGATTAAAATGAAAGAAAAATTTTAAGAAATAAATTTACACTGAATAAATTTAAAATTAAATTTTATATACTCAAGCAAACAAAAGTCGGTCAAATGCGAAATTTGAATTAATTTAAGCAATACATTTTAAAATTTGAATAAACTGACAAAAACTCCACGTATATTAAGTATTAAGGCTTGACATAATTCAAAATGAAATCAATAAAATTAACAATAAAACTAGTAAAATCAATGAAAAATAAAACGAAACAAAAACATAATAGAATTGTAAAATTAATGAAACTTAATCAAAATATAAAATTATTTCCAGGAAAAACGTATAAAATTGAACAATAAATCTTGAAACTAACACTGATATAATAATAAAATTTTAGCGAAAGACCCTAGAGCAGCGTTTCCCAAAGTGGGTTCCGCGGAACCCTAGGGTTCCGCGAACTGATAGCAGGGGTTCCGCGAACTTTTTGTCCATCTGACAACATTTTGGGGAAATCTAATTTCGGAACATAAAGTTTTGGCCGAACGTGCAATACGGGTGCTTTTACCATTTTCTACTACATATTTGTGCGAAACTGGATTTTCTTATTATACTTCGACGAAAACGAAATATCGCAATAGATTAAATTGTTCGGCAGATATGCGCATACAACTATCAGCAATAACACCAAATATAAGCAGGATTTGCCAGGAAAAGAAGCAACAACACTGTCCACACTAATAACTTACTCATTGATAAGTTTATTTTATTTTTTGATATGTGATTGATCAACAATCAAATGAATTTATTAATTTAATTTTTTGTATTATTGTTTTTTTGTTTTAATAAATACTATAATTTTCTATAATAATATATAGCTCATATTAATATTTAAAATTAAAATTCGAATATATTAGTATATAAGGGTTCCGTCAAAAATTTGAAATCAAAAAGGGTGCCGCGGTGAAAAAACTTTGGGAAACGCTGCCCTAGAGAAAGTTAAAATTGAAAAAACTCTCTAATTAAAATTAATTTATTTGGATGAATGTGAAATCTGAGGCATGTACACAATCGGGTTGTATGGGAAGCCCAGGAAAATATTAAAATGAATTTATTTAAATTTTCGAAAAGTATCGAGTACGATGCCGAACAATTGTTTTATTTTGGAATTGATTACATCAGAACTTTTGGATCATTGGTGTAAACTAATTGAAATATTTTTTTTTCGATAATATATAAAAACTGAGCTATGTAAAAGCTAATTTTCATTGTGCCAAAGAAACGTTAACAACTACCAGTCAAAATAACAAACAATCTAAAGGTTGGTAATAATAAAAAGAAAAGAACATACATATTAAAATAAAAATATTTGAGTTCGGAAAAGGCAATTTCTCTCTGGGTTACTTACACCCATCAAATAATTAGTTAACGAGAAAAAACTGTAAATAGTTTGAGTTTTGTGTTGAAAATCAATAAACTTCATCCTGTTTGTACCTTTATTTAATACAGCAAACCACGAGGAGCCACAAATTAACTGACTTGTTAAATAATAATAATCCAACGAACAATTTGATTTAAACATTGTTTTTAATAGAAAATTTTGGAACTTATTCTAAGAATTTATTGAGAAATATTTCGTGAACTATAAATTAAATGCTTTAAGCTGACATTTTTGATAATTTGTAAATAACGATTTGTTTTTAAAATTAAAATAAGCTCTTCGTATAATTTATTTTTCGAACAGATTTATTAAAATTTGACAGACGTTTAATACTGGAAACTTTATTTTAAAGTAGATTTTTAAGTCTTGACAATTAAATAATAACTTTTGAAAATGAAATTAAATCAATGACTTCTAAATTTAAGATTTTTTTTTATCAGAGTTTTAAGTATTAAAAATAAAGTAATAGATATAGGGTCAACAAATATAAATCTGATTTACTTAAGTCGTAAATTATTATTATTATTTATTGAAACCATTAAGTGAACAAATACAAATTAAAAAATTTGATTGACATCGTGAAAAAAAAATGTATCGGATTAAAATTAAACAGAAATTTTCATGTAAACATAATTCTACACAATGAACCAGTGTTTAACTTAAATAATTCTGTTAAGATTCTTAATAAAATTACCTAAAATTTACAATTAAAATAATTATTGTATATGATTGAAAAATTGAATTTTCGTAGTTGTACATAAGTGATTTATTTAATTCAATCAGTTGAATTCATCTTATTTTATTGTCAATGAAGAAATTAAAAAAAAAATTTCATAAGCAATTACGTAAGTTATATATTTACATTAGTACTTGTACTTTCGAATATTATTCTGTGTATAATAAGGTTATTTTTACATAAGGTAATTATTCAAAATTATTTTCATTATAAATTGAAATATCAAATATAGTTATTTGACAGGATTTAATTATTAATTCTTTTTATAATAATATAGTAATTAAACTTCAAAATGATAATTGTTTATTTTACTTTTAGCTTCTTTGTAACACAATTTTTAATTATTATTTTTCAAAGAAAATTTCAATTTATTTTATCAATTGATTTTTAGTGGTGACATAAATTATTAATATAATACTTAATTAAATATAAATTATAAATTCTTTACACAAAATTAATAGACAATAATTATATTTTTCATTTTGTAACTTACTCAAACTAATTTATTAAAAAAAAATAATAATAATAATAACTTTTATGATGTGACTATCATATTTTATTGATTTAACTTGATATGAATCTTTTCCACGTAAGTATAGCAACCTATGTTATTAAATTTGATTTTAAAAATTTAGTTTTCAAATATCTTAGTTACATGTTATTCAATTAATTTTTTTGTAGGGAATCAACAAATAACTTATTGCATAAGTATGTATTTTTGAAAAATTAATCTATGAGAAATAAATCAATAAGTATTTTCATTTTGTACTTTACTCAAAATAATTTATTAAAAAGTTAATTTCCCGATGTGACCATCATATATTATTGATTTATCATGATATTAATCTTTTCCATCTAATTATAGCAACCTGTGTTATTAAATTTGATTTTCAAACCTATTAGTTATATTTTATTTCTCTGTGAGGAATCAACTAAAAATTTATTGCATAAATATATATATATTTTTTTTTGAAAAATTAATCGATGTGATATAAATCAATAAGTATTTTTCATTTTGTAATTTTCTTGATATTAATGATTTTCATGAAACTATAGCAACCTATGTTATTAAATTTCATTTTCAAACATCATATTTATAATTTATTCAATTTAAATTTATTAAAAATTTCAATTTGGATGTAATTTTTTAGTATAAAAAATCGATTTTAATTAGTATAAACAAATGATTTTGAGGTATAAACAATCAATTATTAATAAAATTATTATTAAAATATTATCATAAGTAAGTTTACTTTTTATGTATATTTAATTAACTATTTGTTTTTTAGTGAATTATTGCTATACATATAAATTTTGCGTAGCTATCAGTCACGAAGATGTTCACTACTGTGAACTTGTTACATCATCATATTTCAAGATAAATGATGCTGGTTTCCCTGGTTATGTGTGTCCAGAATGTCTCACAATAACATCTGGTAGATGGTCAATGTTTTTACAACAACACGGGCATCACCTCAGACAATTCGGAGAATCGAAAAGTAGTATTGTTACCAAAAGTACTTGTATGTATAATATAACAAACTATTAATTTTTTTTTAGTATTGTCAAAGAGGACAACCCTTCAAGACACTTTGCATATTGATAAATATGATACAAGTAATCTTTTGATAATTTTTAATGATTTTTAAATTATTAACTGTTAGATACTTTTAATATTCAAGATCGAGTAATGAAAGAAATGAATATAAAAATGGTAATTTTTTACTTTTATTTAAATTATTAATTATTTTTAATTTAGATGATTTAAATGATCACATTGAAAACATAGATGATAGAATATTTTACGAAACAAATTATGCCGAACTTGAAAATATCTCTACTGTAAATGTTAAATGTGAGTTTTTAGTTATTACAATCAGAATTATTTAACTTTTTTCATGTTTCAGGTAATCTTTATCCGAAGTATTGTCAATCTACAAGCCATGATAACAACTGCCACAATAAAATGAATCGATATTATCAAGTGAATAATTATTATATATGTCCTGTATGATAGACCCAAACCTCTGACCCGTACCTTAAATTTTATAATGACCATCAAAATCACTTGACTCAATTTTATACGGATAAAAAATCATTGTTTAAACACAGTTTGAAACGAAAAAGCATAATAAAATCTGAAATACTTGAAAAAATATTTATTAAAGATGATTTACAAATTGGACTAGGGTTAAGTGACCTTATTGTTGAACCAGAAATTGAATATGATTTACTACGCTCACATCGAATTATATAAGTGAACATCGGAAGATATAATGTTAAGGAAATAGTTCTTCCATCTTCTCTTTTGGAAAAATTAAAAATTACATTAAATGAAATGAAACATTCAAAAGTTCAATTTGGAGTCCGAGTAGAATTTGAAAAAGATGGGGAACTCAAAGTAGATAGTATATCAAATCACGCTGCTTCAGTGACTACAACTTTTCTTGACATTGGTACAAAGAAAATAAATGAAAAGATTGTTGAATGAACAGAAGTAGTTTGAAAATAAACCGAATATTAGAAGTAAATTTCAAGGTAACCAAAGTTTCTAATATATCTAGGTTATCTGGACATAGTTATATTCCAACACCTAAAGCTCTATTAGGTAAAAAGGCAATAGTTAACGTACAAAATACCGATAATTTATGTTTCATGTATAGTGTTTTGGCTGTATTGAAATCTGATAAAATCAAAAAACATAGAGATAGACCAAGAAAATATTTACCGTATATGAATGACTTGGTATACGATCCCAACGATATGCCAATGAAACTGTGTGATATTTCAACTTTTGAAAAGAAAGATCCTGGTTTAGCAATTAATGTAATGATTTATAATAACGAAAATTTTGAGGATAGAGAAGAACTTATAATGAAGCATCCATATTTAAATATAATTCACCGAACAAAAGTAACTGGAGTGGATCCAATTTATTTATTATTGATAAAGGAGGGTGAAAAATATCATTATACAGCAGTAACTAATTTACAATCATTGATGAATTGTCATAAAAACAATGATTGTAATGTTCAAATTCGTTGCAAATGGTGTGAAAATTGTTTAAATGGATTTCGTAAGCCAAAATCCTTTGAAAAACACCAAGAGTTATGTAAGAAAAATCAGTTGGGTACTACGCTATATACATTACCAAAAGATAAAGATAAATATTTGGAGTTCAAAAACTGGTCAAAAACGATAATACCTCCTTTCGTTATCTATGCAGATTTTGAATCTATTTTACCAAAAGATGACATTTATTTTCAAAAACATTTGCCAATTTCTGCTGGACTCTTATTAATCAACAACTTCACTGGTATGACAAGTTACCATCATTTCATTGGTCAAAACTGCGTTTAGGAATTTTTGAAGAAGGTTTCAGATATAGGAACAAACATTGTGCTACCATATTATAAAGAAAATGGGAAAAAGGTAATGTTACCACTTACTTTTGACGAAGAATATTCATTTGATAATTGTGAATATTGTTATTTGTGTAATAAGAACATAGTAGATAAGGTTAGAGACCATGACCATTTTACCGGAAAATATATTGGTCCAGCATGTAAAAGTTGTAATGTTAATAGGAGCATCAAAGAATTATTACCTGTAGTTTTTCATAATTTACATGGGTATGACTTACATCATATCCTTAAGTATGGAATAAATCAATTTCCCAATTGGAACTTATCATGTATTTCAATTAGCAGTGAAAAATTCTTATCCCTTATGGTATATGTTGGTAAGCTTAGAATACGTTTTATCGACTCTTACCAGTTTGTTAATGACTCATTAGCTAGGGCTGTAAAAACTTTGACTAGTTTACCATTAACAAAATCTGTTTTTACTTGTACCATTGTTAATGAAAAAGGTATTTTTCCGTTCAACTTTGCCACTAGTTTAGAGGTCCTTGAAAATACTTATGAACTGCCTCCAATCTGGGAAGGAGGTAGTGAAGTTGAATATGAGAAAGCCTAATTAATTTGGACTGAAACTAAATGTGTAAATTTACTTGACTATATGATGATATACTTGAAACTCGATTGCTTTCTTTTAGCTGACTTTTTCCAACAATTTCGAGCGAAATCTACAGCACATAATAGATTAGAGCCTTTAAATTATTTTGGTATTCCTGGAATGTCTTGGAGTTCTGCGTTAATAACTATAGATAAACCCATTGAACTATTGCAAGACATGGAAATTTATAATTTTTATGAGGGTGGTATTCGTGGAGGTCTTACTTTTGTTAATAAACACTTTGTAAAAACTGATGAAACCACTGAGTTGCTTTATATAGATATTAATAATTTATACGGTTGGGCTTTAAGCCAACCTTTACCTTATGGCAAATTCAGTTGGATACTTGATGGTTTTGATTCAATATTGTCAGATTGTTTTTCTTTAAATCTTGAATCTTTGTCGTATGGGTATACTCTTGAAGTAAATCTTGAAATTCCTTCTGATCTTCACGATAAGTTAGATGATTTTCCAATTGCAGCTGAGAAAATGAAACCTGAGGGATCTAAGGTTGAAAAATTGTTATTGACTCATTACCCAAAAAAGATTTATGTGATTCATTGGCGTTTACTAAAATTATACTTGTCTATTGGTGTTAAGGTTACTCATGTGAATCGAGCTGTAAGATTCAAACAATCTCCTATTTTTAAAAACTACATTGATACCAATACAGATTTAAGAGCAAAAAGTACAAACACGCTAGATAAAAATTATTATAAGTTGTTAAACAATAGTTTGTATGGTAAAACTGTTGAAAACCTGAAAAAAAGAATGAATTTAAGATTATGTAATACAGAAAAGAAGATGATTACATATGCTTCTAAACCAACTTTTCAAAGAAGTATCAAAATTGCTGATGATCTAATTGCTGCGTTGTTAAATCCTGACTCAGTATGTTTAGATCGATCAAGTTATATAGGACAATCAGTGCTTATCTTGTCGAAACTTCGAATGTATGAGCTTCAGTATAAGGACTTGGAAAAATATCGACAACAATTTAATTGTGATATTAATATAGTTGCTGGAGATACAGAATCTTTCTTCTTGGAGATTAAAAATTGTAAACTAGATGTACTTTTGTCTGAAAAGGTTAAGGATAATCTTTTGGATATTCTAATTACCATTCTACTCATCCACTTTATTCTAAAAAACTTGATTCAGTCATTGGAAAATTTAAAGAGGAAAGTAAGGGAGAAGGTTATGACGAATGGGTTTTCCTTCGACCCAAATGTTACAGTTTGTTAGGTAAATCTTCTTGTCTAAAAGCTAAGGGAGTCACATTAAAGGATACCGATCTAACTCATAAATCTTATAAAGAGTGTTATGAGAAAAAATCCACCTTTTCTGTACCTCAATTTCGTATTGGTACAAACAATCATCAACTTTATAGTTTTAAAACTTCAAAGGTTGCACTAACAAACAAAGAGGATAAAAGGGTTTGGGTAGAAAAGAATGTAAGCCTGGCATATGGTCATTATATGATTGAGACTGACAATGAATAAAGATAATAATTTTCCACGTGATTATCCAACAGCACATCCAACAGTACATCCAACAGCCTATCAAACAGATCATCCAACAGCTCAGCCAACTGTTCATTGAATTAATAAATGTATACCTATATACGTTCTTGTTCTTATTCATTATTTTGTAATTTTTTGTGTTTACATTATATTTTAGTTTGTTTTGTTTTTGTTAGAGGGAGGGGTACCAAAAAGTGGGCCAGGTGTGACACATCTACCTACTGGTGGATCGTCCGCAAAAAGTGAGCGTTATTGCTATTGCTATAATTGACCGAACGATCCATGGGTCCAACGAGCTGCTGATAGAAGGCCTGTGCTCGATTTCGATTTTTAGGTTCCATTATTCTCCCCCAACTCTTTCAAATGTTAACCTATACTCTAATATCATTTATCTTTATGTCCATTCGCCTAGTCCTTCTTATCGTTGTCCGTGTTGATGATTCTTCTATGGCCTGTAGACCCTTTGTTATGTTAAATATCCCCACAATATCTCTCTTACCCTTATCCCTTTTATAACTACAATGTTCTCTATTATTGATACTAGCCTTATCATTGTTACTATTCTATGTATTACCTTTATTAATTGTTACTACTATTACATTTATTATTATTCTTATTACTACTTTTACCATTATATTTATTATTATTACTACTATTATTATTATTACTATTATCATTATTATTATAATTACCGTTATCCTTATTATTATCATTATTATTATCAAATTTTTGTGTAGGGATTCGTTCTTATTCCTCAGCTTAAAAAAAATTATTTTTCTTATAAAAATTTAGCCGTCATCCATCATTATTTTTCGGTTTTCGATAAAGTATTTTCATTGATTCGGAAAATTTAAGCAGCGTTTTTCACTTATTTTAGGGTTTTATTCGGATATCCTATCACTTATTGAGCCGTATTCTACTTTTACTTTGCTATTTTTGATAAGTATTTTAATTGATTCGGAAAATTCTTTGCAGCGTTCCGCCCTTATTTTACAGTTTTATGATGAATGTTTTAATTATTTTCGAAAATTTGCGCAGCGTTCTGCCCATATTTTGGTCGTTCGTATTAATCTTTTTCCGATGGCTATTCCTTTTAACTGTTGCATAGTTTTTCGCTATTTTCCCAGCTACCCTTTCCCTCTCTTTGTCCTTATGATCTATTTATGATCATATTATATTTAATGAGTGCCCACTGGACTACTTGGTGTCAGTGATTTTGAGATGAATGTTGTTAAAAAATTCATGTCGATTTTATCGAAATTAAGTACAAGAAAGTTGAGCCAAAAGACCCACTCTCAAGCTACTCTCTTTCGCTATTTACTTCAATGATTTGACGTTTGGGGTTCCTGCGTTTTCACGCCGGAACCTTCACGGGCACGAACTATTGGCGGACTTACACCGCACTTACACAGTTCGATAGGGTGTTTTATTTTACTATCTTGCGATATGTTTTGGCTGTGGGCCGGAAAAGGAATGAATGAAAATTACCAGATCAATTGGGTTGTTATAAAATAATGACACTGGGCAAAAGTTCGAATGCATGAAATAATTGTCGAAATTTGTAAGCGTATAATAGAAATTCATAGTAGCATAATTCATAATTCATCATATATTGGAAATTCGTAGTAGCATAATTCATAATTCATCAAGTATTGAAAAAGTATTGATTTAGTAAAAAAAAATTTGACCTTGTGATTTTCTGGTATATTCTAATCTTAATTTTAATATTTTTATAATTTAATTCGACAATTTTATTTTTAATTTTTTAATTGAATTATTTCTAATTCAAATTATTTAATTTTTGTTCCATTTTTATGGATTTTCGCATTTTTTTGATAAATTGTCGAATTTCGTTCAAATTTTATGTTCTCATGTTATTTTTATGTTTATTTCGTGCGGATCTTGTTGCACTTTGTTATTATTTTAATTTATTTTTGTGTTTTATGATTTTATATTTAATTGTTTTTCTTTCTCGTATTTTAGCAGGGTTAGTTGATGTTTTATAGGTCCGATTTTAAATCTGCATGTTGTGTTTACGTGTGTAAACAATTCTCAAGGCCGTTTGTGTTCTGGCCCAACACTTGTCTTGTTTTTGAAACAAATACATGCCAACAATTTGACGTACTTTCAGCAGTAAAAGGTCTTAATGGCTGAAACAACAACTGAGTTCCCCACGTCATTTGCATGTGAGATCATCAAAAACTTCCAGTTACAACTTCAAGAGCGATTTTCTCACTTGGATTCACTGGCAGAAGAAGTGAGACTGTTTCAAAACACATTTGAAGCAGATGCGACTAGTTTTCAAAACTAATTACAGCTGGAAGTCATTGATTTGCAAGCAAATGACCTCCTTAAGGACAAATTCAAAATGGGACTGGTTGAAATTTACCGGTTTCTTTGCAAGGAAGACTTTACTAAGGTCAAAACCTTTGCGTCAACGTACCTTTCAATCTTTGGAACAACATACATGTGCGAACAAACATTTTTTAATAATGAAATACGTAGCGAAGCATCTGAGAAAGAACTTATCCGATGATAATCTAAGGTCACTGCTGATGTTAGGGTCATCAAGTTGTTTATTTGGACGTCGAGTAAGAAGTCGGACTTGAATCGCTGTTTGATAGTTAATCCGGCCCTCAGAACATAATGTTTGGAGACCCTTGCACTAAACTCATTGATAATGTGATAACTTGAGCTGTACACTTCCCATGGTTGGATTTACCCACAAACTTGTTGCAGAATTACTATTATTACCGTCATACACGACTATTTATTTTGGCATTCAATTTGAGCCACCGGAATTCACGTACTTTCAATTTCACTATTTTCCCCTTTTATTGATGGCATAATAGATTCAAACTCTATTCTCGTCTTATATCAACACTTGGACCTAAGATCGGTGCTACAGAAAGCATCACTCGACTGGCAAAACTTATCGGACAATAACCAATTTCATCTTAGGTCTGTTCAACAACTTTAAAGTGGAATATTTTCAGTCAAAACTCCTGTTGTTTTTATTCCAACTTGTCTCTCAGTTAATTTTCATCACTTCGCTCGAAGACTCTTCTCTCTCCAGGCAATGTACCTCAAATTGCTGATTCTTCTGTGCAGTTGATCTATCATCAGTCGCGCTGATCTCGATGCTTTGGCAGGACGATTTATCTCAATTTTTTATGAATAAACGAATAAATTAATTTGTTCATAAAAAATATATAACTATCTCATATTTTGTTTAAAATAATTTGATAAATATATTTGAACAAACGCAGTATAATCGAAAAATGTATCATATAAAATAGATGACCTCTTGACAGATCAAAGTTCAAGCTCTTCATGCATTACTTGGTATGATCTGATTTAAATCGTGACTTCTTCCTAAATATAAGTACTTATAACTCATAAACCCAAGTACATTAGCTCTTTCATCGTATGATTTTATCTTTTATGCAACAATACTGTTGGGCCAGAACACAAATGGCCTTGTGAATGTTTAAATGAATCGGTAACACACATGCGAATATAGCATGCAGCTTTAAATTCAAAACCTATGAAAACATCAATTAACCCTATCAAAATATGAGAGAAAAACAATTACATATAAAATAATAAACATAAAAATAAATTAAAATAATAACAAAAAAGCAACAAGATCCGCACGATATAAATATAAACATAACACGAAAACCCAACAAATTCGACGAAATTTGATAATTTAACAAAAAATGAAAATTTCATGAAAATGAAATTAAAATCAAAGAATTTGAATTAGAAATAATTCAATAAAATTTTCAAATAAAAAATTATCAAATGAAATTAAAAAATAATAAAAATTAAGATTAGAATACACTAGAAAATCCCAAGGTCGAATTTTTTTTACTAAATCAAAAAGAACACGCAAGGTTAGGGCCAAAAAATAGGTATATATACCGATTCATTTTTACACAATTTTAATCATATTTTCTGATAAAACAGTTTTCTTAAAAATCTATTTTACTAAGTGAGTAAGATTTTTTATTTGGAGGCTCTCTCCACGTCGCATCCTCGCAATCTCGATAGAGCTCTGCTTGGATGTCGGCGTGGGGAGAGTAGCATTTTGTATGATTTTCGTTATGGACAAGTAATTGTTATATTATTTTGAATATTAATAAATTATTTATAATTGCATAAAATCATTTTGTTTTCATTAATTATTCGTTAATTGTCGAAATTTTTCCGGCCCACAGCCAAAACACATCACAAGTCATTAAAATCAGAAATGTTATTCAGATTCGTGTAAGTGCGTGGAATATCGCCGATGATCTGTGCCCGTGAAGACCCGGCGTGCGGAACGCAGGGATAGGAACTTCAATATTATTCTGTATAGAAGAAAGGAGGAATAAGGAAGTGGTCTTTTGGTTACTTCCTCGTTTCTCGATTTCTTTAAAATCGACCTAAATTATTCTACACACGGCTCAAAGTCACCACACCGAGTAGTCCAGTGGGCACTCATTAATTATAATATGAATACAACGCGCCTAAGGTCAACTAAGGGAAAGGTGACGGGGAATCGAAAAATGGAATCGTTGTTATAAACTAAAACTTTATTCTAAATGTGAATTAACAATTATAAATTTCAATATATTAATATGGATTTAGAGCGGCCCTAAATTATCACGCGATAACCATGAACTTATGGTAATTAGATCTTACTAAATTGGATTGCGATAGATCATGAACACCCGTAATTGTCCGGAATCCGATAAGTGTACTTTTAGGAAACTGAAGTAAAAGAAAATTTTTGTTGCCTTACACTTATATCAATACAATAATAGTTTACGAACCTTTACGATCCATAGATTTATAATGCCGCTTGAGTCGTTCAAACCATTTGAGGTACCCAAAATTTCTATAGCCCTTATAATCTCCTAACGACACCGCAGGAAGCAATGTTAATACTTAGATAATCATAAGCAAAGACAATTAATTAAACCAGTGGATACCCTAGTAACATTAAAGAGTGGCATTCAAAGGCATAAGAAATCGAGTAAATTTACGTAACAAAAGCCCAAATCAGGAAAATTTAGGGAGTAAAAATCGAGACTCAAAGTTCCTTGATCAACTTACCAAATTCTGAACCCAACACAACTTCACTCCCACTGACAGACTGATATATTGGAAATAATTATGAACTTACTAAATAAAAAACCCCCATAATTTTTAAACAAGATCCAAATCGGAACGAACAAATCACCAAAATACTCAACGATAAAACAAAAACAAATAAACACGAATAAGTAAATCCAAAATTCCGAGAAACGGTTAAATAAATCCATTTTACGAGGTGACGATTCCATCCAGTTGAGGGTTGAGTTGACGAAGGAAGCATTTCTGTTGTTAACGGAGGGAGATATGAACTTCCCAGCAAAAGATATCCACTCGGAGACGATCAGCTAGAAATTAACGTATAGATAAAAATAATTAAAACGAACCAAAACCTTACCAAATATATCAAAACTAAAAATTTGGCCACAGAATGTGTACGGAAATATTGATCCAACTGCCACTAACACGCCAACGTGGTACACACAGACCATGACTTTTCAAAGGAGAAGAGAGGAATCAATAATTATTTTCACGCACACACCCGTTAAAACCAACGGGTGTGACCAAATCACCACCTACACGCACAGGACACGCCCCAGCCAATTCAATAAAAACACTCCATTAATCCTGATCGATTAGAATTTTTTTTACCAGTATTCAAACATGATCCCCCAACAAGTTATGCCCGATGAAAAGGCCTCGGCTGGAATACCTAACGAGGGAATGACGTTGGACCCCTACTCACAGATTGGAGGTAAGGAACACATTTCTTGGTTTGTTGCACGATTTTTCTTTATTCTTATTCCAAATAATAAGGATTAAATTAAATAGATAAACAGCTATGTACGTAATTAGAGGTTTTAATAAATTAATAGCCCATACTCAAATAATAATGCTTCAATAAATATCTAAACAATCAGGTAAACGACTAGAAATTTTCTATAAATGCAGTCAATAGTTTAGACTTAAAGGATAACGCTCGACTAAATACGTAAATAATCAGAGATTTGTAGTAAATAAAATTAACAAACCTAAATTTTCCCAGTGTTATAAGGTCGATAACTAGTGATAAACTTTAATTCTTATATATATATTTTTTTAATCTAAAACCTACTTTTAAACTGGTGACAAAAGGAATATAAGATATTTTGATTTATGAAGAAAACTACTCGAGATAGGCTCAATCCACTCGGGTTCATAGAGGTCACCTAGGTATAGACGAATGCCACAACTCATAATACGAACGTTATTTAAAATTTACCGACTTAAATTCGAATTGGGAGATATGCATATTAGTTGCTGAAAGTGGAGATGTTTAATTGGAGAAAAGGGCATAGTGAATTTTTCTTTGGTCGAAAACCGTTGCTTCAATCCCATGGATATATGCACAGTCGATTTTGGTAGGCCTATTTTGTGTTGAGTCAGTTAAGAAAAATGAAGACAATAGCTTACCCAGATTCTCCTGGTTAGTTTGTTTTCTTTTTCATTCATCCCATGGATCTCGCACATCCTTTTGAAATTTTTAACATTCACCGATGAAACCAATAAACCTGGAAAATATTGTTATAGTATAACCAATTGATATTTTTTTTCCCATTAGATAACAGTAGAAATAAATATGTAATATAGATAGTAGTATAAACCACAGAAATAAATATGCTATATGAATAGTATAACTAAATAGGTAATACAAATAATAGAAATAAATAGATGATACAAATAATAGAAATAAATAGATGATATAAATAATAGAAATAAATAGATGATATAAATAATAGAAATAAATAGATGATATAAACAATAGAAATAAATAGGTAATACAAATAATAGAAATAAATAGATGATATAAATAATAGAAATAAATAGATGATATAAATAATAGAAATAAATAGATGATATAAACAATAGAAATAAATAGGTAATACAAATAATAGAAATAAATAGGTGATATAAGCCGTAGGAGTAACCATGTAATGATTTTATTTCCCCTAAAGTCTACCAAGGAGGTCGTACTAGGATACCCCGAGTGGCTGATCGTGTGCGCTTAAGAAGCACCTTAATAACTAGAAATAATTTTTTTTTGCAATTAGTCTGTCATAGTTCATACGAAAGGAAATATGAGCATCAGTTTATAAAAAATCTTTTTTGGTATTTATTTTTTCATTCTCTTATCGTTTCGATATAGATACTATTTAAAATCACCAGTGTGAATAAGTTGAATTGTTAAAGCTAGGAATATATATATATATATAAATATATATATATATGTATTTTCATTTTTACTATTACTATTTTGCAATCATTTTCTCAATGATAATTGTGAACTCTTCTGATCACAATCTTGTTCAGAAAAATCGGGGCCGACGACTTATGTTCCTACCCATATCGCCGATCGATGGAGGCAAGCATGGAGACGATTCAGACAGGAAAGATGCCCCGAGTTCCCCCAGCCCGGGCCCCAACAGATCAGCGGGCGATCGGAGAGACATAGCAATACTTCCTGGTTTTCTGAACAACAATGGGAGGAGTGGAGTCCGGCTCAGGAGATCCATGAGCATGCCCGCCACCTCCTCGATCGCCTCGTAAGCCATCAACGACAAGTGGATCTGCAGGTGGTCCGAGCCCGACAATATCTGGCGAACATCGAAGAAGATATTGTAGTTGGCCGGATCGCCGTCGCCTACAGCCACCCACCACCGTGTAACCCGACGCATAGCCGTACCGATGGAAGAAAGGGCGATCACCAGGAGGAATCCCAGAGGCCCAAGGCTAAGCGAGTTCGAAACACGAAACGACACGTGATGATATTTTCAAACTGCTCCCCGGAAGAATGGGTGGAGAGGGGTTTTACGGACCTCTGATTCCGTTGTGCGACAGTCGCGGACGCCTTAAGTTGACCTATCGTAATTAATTCTGCCTGAAATAAATGGCTTGTTATTTTAGATATTAGTTTTGTTTTGTTTGGTTGGATAACATTTTTTTTGTTTAATGACATTCTTATTTAATAATTCGGTAATAATAACTAACCATCTAACGTCATTAATTATAGCAATGGACTCCCTACAATTACTACGGACGGAACTGACCCGGGCCCAGCAAACCAACAAAGCTCTATACGACCAAATCATTCAATTGACACGGGAGATTCATCAAATAAAAGCCACCTGGGTGGACCCGACCAGGGTCAAATCAGTACACCAAAGGCTTACAGCGGCCCAAAAAGGATGGGCAGACGAAAAGCAGATAAATCAAGGTCTCCGTACACAGATACGGGGGTTGGAGGTTGCCCTGTCCGCCTGTCAGGAAGGGGCGGCCGTAACCTACCCCTTCGTCTTTGCACCATCTCAGTTGGCCTATCGTGAATCGGTGACCAACCCGACAACGGCCGTAACCCCAACCACAGCAATAACCAATAGCTATTAGCCGGGGCGAAAGGAGCGGGCTAGACGTATAGCCGCTCGGTTATCGAATAAGACCCAATTGACTTAAGCGTGTTATAATTTGTACATTGTATATATTTGATTATAAATTATATTTTTTTGTTATTCGAAGCGATGTTTTCTAAAGCTTGATAAGTATTGAAAACCCCCGTAGTCAATTGACGAGTACTCATACTTCGACGGGTAGCCGTTGGCTTACTTTTAAGAACGACATCATCGGATTCCGTTTCCACTATAATGAACTCTGATCTTAAAACCTATCACATACAAGGGACTTTCAAAGCGAGCATAAGTCTTCCATCGACAGCTCGTTGAACCCAGGGATTGTCCGAGCAATTACAGCATTAGTAATAACGCTCACTTTTTGCGGACAATTCACCCACTCGAACACATTCCCAACGTTTCCTAGCAACGGGTGCCAAGTGGTAGCTAGAAAATATTTATATGGCGTTACCGGGGTAATCATAAGAACATTTATACAAACGTCGACACCCAGTAACCCACCAATACAATAACATTTAATTCAAAAATGAAGTGGGATATTTCGTCCGATTTAATCTAAAAAAATAGTATGCAAGAATCATAACATCCTTGGATTTTCCAACTTTACATCTTTAAAATATAATTTTATTATTTGATAAATAAGGTAGTTACGTGTTGTTTATAGTTTTCTTCTCCTCCAGTACACTGATCGGCTATTATCTGCTTCTCCTTCCTTATAACATTCACTTTCTGTAAATATGTAAGTGTTAGGCCAAAACTGAGTATTAGCAGTTTGATTTCGTAAATTTAACACGTCCATTAAAAACTAAATTATAATCAATTCCAAACTTTATTTCAAAAACAAGTGTAAACAAAAAACAATATTAAAACAACGATCTAAAGTTGTTTTTAATCATAAATGTTTTTTAATATTTCTTTTGAGGATATTTTAGCAAGCATGAATTAACAATTGAATACGGAATATTAATGCACAAGCATTCAATAAATATTTAATATATTTAAATTACAAACATTCCTAAATATTAATTTTACAATCAAGCAATTCCATCATTCCGTAATTTAACTTTAAACTTAATTAAATTTATGATTATAATTTTATTAAAATTTGTTACATATTTTTGACACGAGAATAAACTCTTCGATTTAATTATCCTCACACTGAGTGACAATAATTTTCATTAAATGAATCAAAAATGACACGCAAACACAGCAGTAAAGATTTAAAATCAAATCTATAAACATCAAGTAGACACTATAAAATACGAGAGAAAAACATAATTAAATTTACATAATAACATGAAAATCTGATCGGAAAATAAGCAATTTATAAAACTAGAAAATTAACGAATAAATTAAATTAACAAAAGAATATTTTTGGTTGAAGATATTCAATTAAAAAATTTTAAAAAATATGTTGACTATTTAATTTAGGAAAATAATAAAATTAGATATAAATTATACAAATAAATTCAATGTCAAATTTTGTTTTAAATCAATTAAAAGAACACTCAAGGTTAGGGTCACAGAATATGTATATGTACCAATTTATTTTTGCATAGTTTTAATAACTTTTTCTGTGAAGAAGCACTATTTTTGGTGAAATTAAATCATCATTTTTCTTTGTGAAAATTTTGAGAATTTTTGAGAATATTTCCACGACGCGCATCAAGCAAACTTCTATTAAGTCATTACTTGGACGTGCCCTTTGGAGTTATGGTTATTTATGATGTTAAATTTATACCCGTTTTTATTTTAATGGAAATTATATGTTACTTCAACGATGTTATTTAATTTCAATTGTCAATTATAAAGAATGCTAGGGGCAATTGGAAGATCGGGTACCAGTTTTTTGGCTGATTCTTCTTTGCACATCTCCCGAAAAATCCACAAAAAATTTATTTTCTACATATCGGCTCAAATCAATTACACTGAATAGTCCAGTGGGCACTCCTAAAATCTTAATATAAACATAATTTTCCGTAGGATGTGGCGAAATCAATGCAACGAGACTATATTAGGAAATTTAAATTTGACGAATCAAGGATTATGACCTAAGGTAGAATAGTAATAAGGTACAATAACGAGTGTGCATAAGGAAATCTAAACTTGACAAGCTAATGCTTTTGATCTGAATTTGACCAGTAATTAGATAATGACAAGTATGTACCAATAAATTTAATCTGGTTAACTAAGGGTTCGAGTGGAGGTTGGCTAATAATTCAGTATAAAAAATGAAAGTTTGATTTAACAATAAGCATAATTTGAATCTAAATAATAATTAATTGTAACTTGGTTTAAAATTAAGGCTTAATACGACTTGACTTAAATTTACTTATACGAGAGGTGATATCGAGTAATAAGTATGTTGGGGTTGTCGGTGAATTTGAAAAGGATGTATTTGTTAATCTGACTCCCAGCGTGCTTTTAAACAACAGTAATGAACTCCAAACGATATAAACTTTATTGATTAATATACTTTATTTTCACTTTAAAATGACACAAAGAATTATCTGTTACAGTCACGACTTGGTGCTTATTACGACCTTCGGGAAGAATAGCACTTTTCGGATCAATTGGATTTCACAATCACTTGACTACTGTAACGAGTTTCTGAGATCGGTAACTCTGATTTAGTTGCTTTGCTTTGACTTCGCTTAATTTCTGTTTCAAATTTCTCTTTAATTTCTTTTTTGTCTTTTTTTTTGTCCCCTTATCCAATAATACTTATTGATGTTAAATAGAATTTCCAATATCTTCTACCGCTAATTCCATTTGGGCCTCTATTATCACTGGCAGCTGTCCAGATAAATAATTTTTTAGAGATGCCCTTTCCCGGATTCCCAAAAACATTCCTTCTCTTATCTTTTATAACAAGTTAAATTCGACTGAGTACCACTGCTTACCCGAGATCAAGTAATAATTGAGTGTAACTTTATGATTTAACTGATTTAGGCTGAAACAAATAATATGAATGACACGGGGTTAAATAGTAAAAATGTAGAGACATGGGTTAACTCTGAAATGAGTAAAACCTGAGTTTATATACCACCTAACTATAAGACGACTAAGAATTGAGTCTCAATACAGATGATGTACATATAGCACTGATTTGCTTAAGGTTGTTGGAGCTGAGTAACCAACATATGTAGCTTAACTTGTAATTAAGGTTAAAAGGCTTCGATACCGGATTAAATGAGGCAATTCGACCTAAAGGTTTGGAATCGTATAAGGTAAAATTATCGGTCAATTTAAATTCAGCGTTGACCCGAGATTAGACGGCCATTAAAATCCATTCAGTATAGTATAAAACTTCAATAACCACTACGAATAAATGGAATGAAAATCAACTCGAGATTTAATAACAAGTAAATTATAGGAAATACGAGCACGTCTACTGATAATCATACCATAGATTCAGGTCGTCCTTCATTGAAACTCGCTAGTAGGAAACACTTGAGACCTTAAATGTAACTATACTGAGGAAATCGTTAGACTCTAGTTTTACAATAATACCCCTTTTTATTAATAAACAAGCATCCAGCACTATACAATTAGCCATTTACGACGGACACCTCTTCCCACACTGTGCTAGGAGGCCACAAAACCATCACTCTAGTATATCAGATTGCAATAAATTTACACGAAGACGGATTCCACTCTACCGGAACTCTATGAATTGACCAAGAATTCTAATGAAATTAACACCCAAACTCAAAAACTAAACCTTACTGCACATTTTCAAATTCAGTTTACAAACTCAACCATCAGTAATATTGAGAATGCTGCAGTGGTCTTCTACCAATCATGTATGTATCAAACCAGCCGCCAGAGAAAGCTTCAATAAGATCGACGGACAATGGAATCCACGAATACTAAAAATATCCCTCGCACAAATAGGCGATTATTAAATTTTGCCAATGACTGAAATAAAACTGAGTAAACAATTTGGTCTATATATTTAGAAATAGTCTCTAATTAATCGTAAAATCAGACACGTGAACTCACTTGATCTGGACAAGTGCAATCAATGGTTAAATTCCCCAGACAACCCAACATTAATTGCTAACTAAATCGACTCAAGTAGAAATATTAAATACACTAACGCTCTTTAAAATAATATAAATAAATTGTTGACTACATCACAGCTGACAAAAAATTACACGCAAAATTACAGTATAAATAATCCACGTCCACGTAACTTAAGCAATCATTGTTCAGAAATGAGACCCATGAACAAGACAATGACGACAAATCCTTCTGGTTTATCGGAAATTGCAGAAGGGCACTCAGATCGATCTAAGCACGATACTGGCTGGAAGGATCAGGATCCCACGATGGGATCGATCTCCTACAATTCGGGCAATCATGCTAAAGGTAAGAAGCAGTGATGAATTATTCTGTTTCCAACAGGTGAATATGACAATCAGTGGCATTTACACGGTTAAACGGATTAGGGTTAACAACCCTCACTTTAATGAGGAACGAAAATTTTGATCCGGAGTAGTCAAATAGCATCATGATATGACCCAATTAGGCAAATTTTGTTTTTTCGGGGAAATTAACGAATCAGAAAACCTGAGCTTACTCTTCAAAAGTAGTGGGGTATACCTCGGCGCAGTCGGATAAGAATTCTAGTCATCAAGGATATTTAACTTCCTGTATTTTGCTAATTACTCCGTAAGGAGATTAATTAAGTAGCTTAGAGTGGTTTAGTTTGTAACTTTTATTCAATCTTATAATCAATAGTTTTCCAACATTCAATGATTACTAAACCATGGATGACGACGGACGAATGACCCTAAAGATGACCGCAAAATATCGACAATCGCTGGGGGATGCAGGTTATAGCCTATCTAAAATTGGAGACAGCAATTGGCCAATTCGCACCAATTCGAGGGATGACGAAATAGAAATACCAAGCCTCGCTATAAAACGCGAGTTTTCACTATATCGATTGGAAGAGCTGAAACGATAATTCCATTGAAAAGTGGCAATCGCTACTGGAGAAGTACTCAGTACTGACGGACACGCGCAAAACTACGCCTTCTCCATCGAGCTAAATGACCCGGCGTTAGATCAAATGAGCGTACCAACCAGCTCCCGGCAAGAATGTTTAGTGGACCTATTCGAAACCCTTTGGGATCACAGAGAGAGCGAGAGAGAAATGATCACCCTTATGGCTACCGTCAACCCGACAGTGAACGGCGAAATGCACGAACTCAATCTAAGACCCAAGGTGGGCATCACTAAAGATTCGAGTGAAATATTTTTAGTGAATTCAAATTTGTTTCTTGTAGTAAAAATAAAGTTTAGTCGTGCTTAACACAGAATTATTGCTAAAGGATAAATTTCTCTCATAAAATTAAATAAACATAAATAACAAAGGTGACGTAGCTACTAATGCTACGGTAAATAACCTGACCGACTTGTAACCTCAACCGTGGGATAGATGCGACTAGGCACCAAACGATATATCAGGGAGAACAGTCAATCACGACCTAAGCTCTCAATAAATACAATTACGTGCTAGTTTTTAAAAGCAATAACTCCTGAGAAATACCAGCATGAACATCATAACCACCAGTCTCATTGTAACCATACTTATTTCAGATATGGAGACCATCAGATCGATCACACGGGAGGTAACCTCGGAGCTACACGGTCAATTACACCAAATGATCCGAGAGTTTCAAACTATCAAATCGACCTGGGCGGCACCAAACGAGTAAAGAAACTCTACCAGAAATTGGATGATAGTCAGCAGGGCTGGTGAGAATAGCGCCAACTGATGCAGGCCCTACTCACCAGCCAGACAGCAAGGTAATGTGATTACTTACCCTCTGGTATTCACCCTGGCTCAATTAGCTTACTGGGAGCGGAAAGAATCAGTACCCACGACAAATGCCAGCCGACCCCAATGGCGTCCCGGAAGGTTTTAACGAATTCGGCGGCGTCGGCAAGTAGCAAAGGACTCTCGAAAAAGTTAAACCACTGATAAGGACCCTAAATGAAAAATGTGATTAATGAGCTTTAGAAATTAGAATGTTAAATTTTAATGTGACTAGAATAATAAAATTTGTGTCGTGGTATAAATTGTTTTTTTGTTTTATTAAATGTCCCTTTGAACTACCTGTTAATGAGGAAAAGCCATGGAAGAAAGTAAAACGAGCTAGAAAACGGGACTGGAAAGTAGAAGACGAGCATATACCTTACAGTGGCAGCTCAATGGACTCAACATGAGGCCAGGCCTTAGCAGTTCTAGAAGTAGGGCTCACATTTGGCGGTCTCATAACCACTGATTACAGTACCAACGTTGCCTAGAAACGGGTAACCAGTGGAGGGCGTGATCTTTTTATGTTTGGTTACAAGGTCATAAACCACTAGCATACCAGAAGTGATGATCTTTGGTGCATAAATATTTCATTGTGAGCTGGGTTTTGGAAGTTGTTGTATTTACTTCTATTTTGAGTCTTAAATCTAGTAGATTGAGGGATCCATCTTCATCAGGATATTCTATTTCAAAATTGAAATAGATGATAGCCAATCGATGTACTGAAAGAGAAGAAAACTATAAACAACACTTAAATCTCGATGAAGTCTTGCGCAGAAATAGATATCTCAATGAGGACATTGAAAAAATGAATTCAAAACTAAATCCTAAAGACAAAATACAAAAAAATAAGATATACTTAACTTTTATCTATACATTCCATTTATCAGTGACACGCTCGACTTCAGGATTCGAAAAGAGCTCAATCGCACTGGCATTCCAATTCGTATATCATACCAGTACAACACGAAAAGAGAAAACATTTGCACAATGGAAAATTGCCAGACACCAAAGAAAATATTCTTCAGAAAAAACGTTGTCTACTGCATAACGTGTAATACATGAAAATTAATACATTGGAAGTACCCTCAGGGAGTTACACCAAAGAACACTTGGACCCTGTTGGAAAATCCTCGGTATACAGGATCTCCAACAATGCCAACCGAGGAAGGAAAGAAAAAGTATTTCAATCAAAATCTTAGCCGGAGACAATCTCCATAAAAATCTCAGATTCAAAGAGGCAATTCTTATCTTAGATAAGGATCCATCAAAAAAGAAGAAATCAGTGAAATAACCAGTATGATTTGTTGTTGACTCTGATACTTTGATATAAAGATAAAGCAATTTTATAATAATAAAAGAAAGCTTTTTAGGAATAAACATCATAGTAAAGTTGTGTTTTTGTCTTGAAGTTGTTTATGGAAGGCTTTTTCTTTTCTTTTTTATAGAAGGAAAGCTTTTTATATATGCATTTCATAAGCTTTTAAAAACTCAAGAACAATATGTTATTTACAACTCGATGACTATCATCTTTAAAGTATCAGTGTATCCATGGCAAAAGCCATGTTGGTAATGTACATGGCATAACTCTGGGTCCACTGACTACCGATAGAAGATCAATGTCCTATTTAACTCGTTAAGTTCCCTTGCACATCTCTTGAAATTAACCAAATTTTTTGTTTAAATATCACTGATAATTGTTAACAACTCGAATATTATTTTGAACACTTAAATATTTAAATGATATTATTTATTAAAATAATAATATTTATAATAGTCATTTCGCAAACAAATCCAAACAATATTACGATAATAAAAATTGATATATTTTAGTTTATAAGCCCAACTCCTTACGCACTCGCGCTTCTATCTTTTGGTTGTCTATTCCGGAAATCTAACCATACCTGTGCGTACTTCGTTCATCTCGGTTACTCCATCTTTCTTAATTCCTTTTGTTTTCATACGCTTTATCCTCTCCACTGACATGCGCCACAAGGGTTGTATTCTCATCAATGGCTTAATTAGATATGGGTTTTTGATTTTATATAAAAGACGAAACTAAATAAAATTTATCATTCTTGATAAATAGGGATAATTCTATTTAACTGTGTCACTACATTTTAACTATACTATTTATTTTATCACTACTATTTAACTATAATGACTGCACATGAAGCACTTCTAAATCTTTTATGAATTAAGAGTGAGCACTTGTTCATAATAAAAATGTTGAGTGCAATGTATAAATGTTGACATTTAAGTCAACAAAAGTGAATTTTTTGTCGTTTTGATGGTTAACTAACAGTACTAGCAGATTGCACCATATTAAAATTTCTAGGCCGCCATCAAACTGAAAAACGAACATCATTATAAATACAAGATTAAAGCTGGCTATATTTAAACAACACAAAACAATAAATAGATGAAAATCTTAATCAGCCAACTTTTGAATAAGCTGTAAGAAAATTACTTATAAACAAAGTATAAGTATAACAAAATAGTTATTCAAAAATAGAAAATGTGAACAATTGCTGTTAGGTCACTGCAAAAAGTGAAAATTAATTATATTTCATCACATGAAACCCATTGATTCTCTTGCGAATATCTCTTCATAATTTAACAATAAAAGATGGGTGAAGAAAATGAAAATGTGAATAAGTGAAAATGAAGTCTCATGCCTCGACCATATCAAGCTGGGGGCGAATACATTGGCTATATTTTGGAATGTCATCATATTTTTGTCGGAATGCTCAGCGACCTGAAATTATCAATTGTACTCAGCTACCAACAAAACGATCCGTGGTTAAGTTTATAATCCACAGTCATATTTTACTTGTTTCCTTTACCAATGTAGCTGTGACTACATAATAGTTCTCATCGCAATAAATAAAACAAATTTTTAATAAAAAATTTAGCAATTTTATCAAAAGGGAATCAAAATACATTAAAACTGTTTATAGCATATTTTAAATAATTAAAATATTACATCAAAATTAAAAGTAATATAAATATAACTTGAATAATGAAAATCAAATTCGAATATATTCAGTAAATATGATTCAATATTTACCAAAATATCTGTTTTATTGGCAAAAGGAAAAAAAATTAATTGTTGCAGGGTTACTTAAAGGGTTAACGCATCACCCTAAGGGAGCTGGGATTATCATAGAAATGGTACGTGACAGTCTTGTAGATCTCTCGCCTGAACTATGTTTAGATTCCTTCATAAACAGCCAAGTCTCGAGTTTAATAAATTAATTTAACAAAATATACAAAAATTGTTTATAAAAAAGTGATTCATAATAATCTGAAAATTATGTTTATAAATTGAACATATCTTTATAAAACGATTTAGATAATTATTGTTAATAAAAAATAGTGCCAAATTTTTACTCCTCCGTTCGAAAATATGGTATAGATTAACGAAAGTGATATTATCTTGATATTTTTTGTTTTTATATCTAAATAATTAGTTGATGGGTAACTAATAAACAAATTGTGGTAAATAGTTTGACATGTGTCAAAAAATATGATCATTTATTTTTCTCGTTTGAGGAGTATATAATAGTGAGGGGGGGATAACCCAGCCATCATTACAAGAATAATCAATCTTTCAAAATACACAAAGAATTTTCTCCTAGAAAAATTTAAATTTCAATAAATCAGATTCTTGAAGTATGAAAAAGTAGTAGTAAAAATATTCAGTCAAAAATCTATTTTTGTAAAAACCATTTTTCAAAAATGTCAACAAAACACAAAAATTGCACTTCTTTTACACTTTTCTGTACTATTTTGCACTCAAAAATCAATATTAGAACATTGTTAGAGTGTAAAAAGAGCACTCTATTTAAAAGTGTCCTAACTAAATTCAAAAATAAAAAGTCCTCATTTATTTTTTTCAATATTGCACTTTAAAAAATTTTATCTCGAAAATTAAAATGGGTAGGATGCGCAATAACTGTTAATGAAAACTGGAATTGAATTTTTTGAAATATCTCCATATTAGGAAAGAACTAGAAATGAAAAAAACATGGAATGAAAATAAATTCAAAATAAAATATTTACAATTAAAACTTAGCAATATTCTAATTACCTCAATAAGAAATTCAATCAGATATTTCAGAACATGATAATTGTAATCTGGGAGCATGTCACATACAATTTGACGACATAAATCCACAGCCATATCAGTCTTCAGGTCTACAGTCAATTAATTACTTTAAAATTTCGAATGGTATAATAATAATAATGAGTCTAAATGAGAAAGGCGCAACCTACCCCTTTACTGTCAATGAATCACATATGATTCATTTAACGTAGATACGTATATTCCTTGTATTATAGACAGTGAACGTGTTAATAATAATTGATTTAAGTTAAAAATGGCATATCAAATTTTTAAATTTAAAAAATAGCATATCAAATTGCTAAATCTAAAAAATGGCATCCAATAAAACAAGTTAAATCAATCTCGTTAAATCTTTTAACACCTTTACAATATTAATTAATAAAATTTATAATTAGAGCTATTATTTTCCATTTGCAAAGTTGAATATGTATAATTAATAAATAATTAAAAAACATTAAAACCACTAAACACGTTATCATAAACGATTGATATTATAGAGATCGGTCAAAAGTGCAATAATTAATTGGCAGCCATGACACATCAATAAAAATCGATCTATAAGTTTTAAAATATTCTGATGCTATCAGTGAATAAAACAAACAAATATTCAATGAGTTAAAAAAACACAAATAATAACATTATGACATAAATTATGATATACAAATTATTATTATTCCAATGTTTGTAATTGGGGAATTAAAGATATCATCCAATGTAAAGATTTTATCTCACAGTAGCAATATAAATTAATCAGTTTTGAAACGTATTCTACAAAAACCACATGACCAAGAAGCGGCAACCTCTTAATTTAGTTTAAACTGAAACGCAACAGTTTGTAAAAATTTAATTTTCTAGATAGTATAGTAACTATACTATGGCTTATATTATACTTTCATATGGTATTTATTGCATTCAGAAATTTTACAATCAACAACACCATTCATACTCATTTATGTGCTAAGTGAAATTTAAACATTTAAATATTACTGTTAGAGAAAATCTGAAGAATTACAATTTAAAATTTTAATATCTAAAAATGCTATTTAAATTTAAATTAACGTTTGTTTGCATGAAATATTAATTGTAATGATTTTAATATTATAATGTGTGTGTCTCATTATAAAACATGAATTTCTGATGTGAATTTAAATATTTTAATTGTCAATTGAATATTTGCATCGAAATTAAAGTCTTAAAATTGGTTTGCAAATATTATATGGTAAAATATCTATTTTTAATACCTGGATTTATTTAGTTTTCAATTTAAAATGAATAATCAAACGGCAACTATCAATCACAATGATACGATTAATACAAACAAGCACTAATCACTACATAAACATTCTGATATTCAATTATTTAATGAATTTTTGAGTTATAACTTTATTTGGCTTGATATGAACTGCCTGCTCTGACTCCGCGTGCTCTTTAAATGATACTGAAATAACTCAACACAAGGAAAACTTTATTTGAAACCACAATTTCATAACGATTCAAATGTTTCTTTTACAATATTGGCAGGAATCCCCACGGGAAGCCGTTTTTTCAATTAACTACAAGAATATCATTGACAAGTCTAACTAGTTTTCTTTTTCAATCTCACGAACTTGTTCTGTTTCCCAATAAATCTTTTAACTTTTCCATTGCTTGCAATTTTTCCTTAGATATTTGTGTCCTGTTGCTGATTTGAGATTCCCTTATATAGGGAATCTCTCAACAAATAATCTGAGTGACGGAAATTTAAATAGGACTTCCGGGTAACTAGTTGAACAATTTACTTTTATCTTTTGGCCGTTCCCGGGAGAAAACTTCGGAGTAAATTATATTAGGGAATGAAAATGCTGATGAATTCGAACGCTTGCTTCTACATACGACCGTAAGGTGGCTTTCTAAAGGAAACTGTTTGTGCCATTTTTTTGAATTATTTGACATTGTTACTGAGTTCCTAGATTCACATTATCCTGTTTTAAGTAAGAATTTGAAACAACACAAGTTGGAGCTTCCTTATATTACAGATATTTTTGAAATAATGAACGAAGTCAATAAAAGGCTTCAAGGAAACAAGATGAACCTTATCAAGGCTAAAGGAATTATTTCATCTTTCATCGCCAAGTTTAATATTCACAAGGCAAATATTGGCCGGAAAGAGCTGATTCATTTTCTGATACTTAAAAAGTTTTCAGTGTCAGATAACAAGACACCTGAACTCACTCAAGACAAAATCCTAATTTTTACAGATCACCTTGAATAGTTAAACCAATATGTTATCAAGATTTGAAGATTTGGCAAAGTTACAAATTCCGGATTGGATGCTAGATCCATTCTCGTTTGAAGCTGTGGATAAACTTGATAAATCATTGCTGACAGAATTTCTAGATCTGAAGTATTATTGTGAGGCGAAAATCATTTTTAATTGTGAACTTTCTTAATTTTTCTAGATTCCATTACAAAAATGAAAACATCTAGGTATTGCTGTTTTATAAATCTACGTAATGATCTTAATTAATTATTTTACTTTTTTGTTCTTCAAAAATCTGTAAAAAATGTATATTTTAACATTTTTTACACTTTACTTCAAATTAAAATTATGGTATACAATGCAAATGAAATGGGGGCGATTGGTAACAGTCAACCTTCAGAAAGGGACGATGAGCATAAAAAAGTTGGGAACCACTGATCTAGATGGAAATAAATTTTAAAAAGGAAATATTGCAATTGAATGAATATTATTAATTAATTCAATTTGATTTATCATACTAAATTTGAATTAAATTTGTAATAAATTTCATATTTTACAATCTCTAATAGAAAATTTATAATTTAAAATTTTTGATACTATCATTAGTAAGATGTAATATTTTAAAATGTATTGTTCCATTTACTTTTGAATGAACTCAAAATATAATTTACAGTTTGATTTTTAGCAAAATTAATCATATTATTAAATTCTTTGTATATTAGGAAACAAATAATAGTGAAAAGGTTCAAATGGGGATGAATATAGGAAATATCCAAGAGGGAAATATGTGAATATAACATTGGCATAGTAATATAATAAGGACTAACTGTGAAGTTTGATAATTTCATCGTGTAATTCAAAAGTCATCAATGGCTCTTTGAGTGACCTAAGGAATGTTTTCAATAAACAAGCTGCTAAATGAGGATCGCCATATTCTGATAAATCTATGTGTTCATCTAAAAAGTATTCAAAAATAAATTGAATTAAACGATATTAGAACGCACTCAAATCATATTTTTTTTGAATTTCTAATAATTTAAGTTTAGAAGCACTCCGGCGAAAGATTCCTTCGCATTCAAGACCTTAAATAGAATTGTGATATGCGCTAATTTGAAATAAAACTTTACATTCGCTTCTCAAGTACATGATACACTGTTCCATCACCGGCGGCACGTGACATTTGGAGTGATATTGTTTAATGCTGAAATAGAATAATATATTTTCGATCAATTATTTTCGGATCAGATTTTATATCAATTATCAATTACAGGAATTTCAGTTAAACAATTTTTATTATTTACAATGCACGCGTAAATAATAACGGATGGTTTATTGATATTGTAAATTTAGATAGTATAAATATAGCAAGAATTAATTAATTTAATTAAATAAATATAAAATAATAATATTAATAATATAATTTAAATAATAACTGTCTAAGTCAATTTCCACAGTGTTCATTAATAATATTAAATATTTCGACCTAATCTGATTACTCCAAAAACAAAATTTAATTTGAAAAATATGTTTATAAATTGAACATATCTTTATAAAACGATTTAGATAATTATTGTTAATAAAAAATAGTGCCAAATTTTTACTCCTCCGTTCGAAAATATGGTATAGATCAGGATGAGTAACCCGCGGCCCTTGAATTATTTTTTTGCGGCCCGCCAGGCATTTTTTTGTATTTTTATATTATGTTTATTAGTATATATAAAGCTTTGTTAATTATTAATGAATGCGGACCGCCACAAAATTTTAAAATGGCCCGTGGGTTAAAAAGGTTGCTCACCCGTGGTATAGATTAACGAAAGTGATATTAATTATTGAATCTGTGGGAACAAATATTTCAAGTAGAGAAGAAACAGAGAGCGAAAGATTTAGCGCAAGTTAGTGGATAGTTTTGATGATTAATTTTTAATGATTTACGTGTTGGCATTTAATCGTTTGTAGAGGACTTACTTTACGGTCGGGGAAGAAAAAGAATCCAGGTGGTTTATACTGCAAGATTTTGAATTACATCCTCAATCATAGCGTCAAATGAATCTAGATGAATCTGCTAATAGACTTGAAATGATTATAGAAATCTTTTGCTAAATTAAATGTTCATTATTTAAATGACAATTTTGATAATTTCACACCAGTTTTTGGAAGCTTTCTTATTGTAGTATTTTAATACTTGCAATATTTCTTCAGTTATAAATATCGGTATAAACAAATTACGAGTTATTAAATTAAATGTTGAATATTTTGTAAAACTTGAACTATTACATAGTGAAATATGAAATAAAAATAATTACTGCTGCAAAGTAACTCCAAATTGTGATTCTGGTAAAGCTTTGTAAAAGGAAGTATTTGGATAAGAAACCTGTGAATAGATATTATCGCCAGAACTGGGGGAGTCGAGTTTCATATCATGACTACAAAAGTAATCAAAATAATTTTAAGTAAATTGATAATCAATTAAATTAAAAGTCGTATGGAAAAAAAACACATAATAATATCTCATTTTGATAGCAAATAATTTCTGGTGGTAGAAATCAATACAAATGTGTCTTGCACATAGTGGTAGAGCTGGATTTTGGTTTATATACATTTCATTATGTTTTTGAAGTTTAATTGGTGAATAAATACGAACTATTTTTTGAAAGCCTTTATCAAAATTTCAGTTTTCCAGTCAATTAGCCTGGGAATTAATAGCATGTTATAAGTGATGACAACCCATTTGATTGATAATTTTGAAGGAGACCCAAACACGTCATAAATTATGTCTTCGGATTTGTTTACTGGGGTATTGCGAGCATTATAATTACATTCATTATAATAAAATATAAAACTATTGAATTTGTCGTAATAAAATAATAAAAATTTAATTAATACTTAAAATAAAATTTTAATCGTAAATTTACACTAGTAATTCTAGTTCACTAATAAGAATTTTTAGTAAAATTATTTTTTGCATGTTTTTAAGCATTAAATTGTCAAAATATACTTAAAAATTTAATTCAAAATGCTAAAGCTGGCCAATTAGGACATTTTACCTTAGCAACTATGAGGAGTGGCTCATTCCTTAAAAATTCAAAAGTAAAAACCATCCAATATCAAATCGGAAAAAACCTATATTAAAAACACCTAAACCACATGTTAAATCAAAAGTGGCACATAAAAATCAATAATATGCAATCATTTGTTACAATTTCATTTCATTTACCAAATTGAACATATGAAAATTCATTGACGAAATTTTAATTGCTAACTTATTTAATATTGTTACACTTGAATTTCTCAAATGTGTACATTTAGTACCATGAAAACCTTATCAGTATCCACATATTAGTCACTAGGTACATTTAGTTGAGCACAAATTGTCACTGTGCTGGTCCAGCGGACAACCAAAGTAATGTCTAATAAAACGAATTATCAAATTGAGAAAGATGTACCAGTGATAAAAACTAGAATATATCAAATTTTGCACCCTAAAAAGTAGCTTTATTTCAAACAGATATGCTATGGACATTGTTGAGTCGTGAGAAATGATTGCAATGTGAAACTAACGAAATACAAGCCAAACCTGACACCCATAAAATACGAAATAAATATTAAATACTCCTTTTCATTGATATTTTTAAAGTCATTGAATTTCCATGTATGAGGCCGCTGAGATTGACCAACTGAATTCCTGAATCTGTCTTGTCTAGGTATATATATCATATTTCATGATTTAATGTCAATACACAGAATGATCCATTAATAATGACAATACATTTTAGAATATAAATTAAAATAATCCGTTGATTATTAGCGTGAAGAGAAACTTAACATTTGCTCTATTAAATTACAAGTATATATTGGTCCTATAAATGGAGGATATTCAACTTTGTAAGCAGTGTTTCATAAAATTATTTTACTTTAAAGCTGAATTTGATGGTGGGCAAGTTAGAAAACAAGTGTATGTGGACTCTGTGTGGAAACTGGAATAGAAATATGAATTTATATAAATAACCAATCAAAAAGAAGGGATGGCTAAGTGGCTGGTAATAATTATCCGGTTGTAATAAACTTCATATTTATGCGTACAAATTTAATATATTATCACAATCTTTCATTAAACAATATATATATTATAAGCAGAAATAGTTATTAGATAAGGAAATAATAAAATAAGCCCTTGCAGCAAATAAGTATATTGATGAAATAATTTTCGATTATCAAATAATCCTCATCAATTATTTCTTGCAGCACGGGCTTATTTTATTATTTACTTGTAGGATCTTTTAATTTATGCTGCTACCAAGGAATAGTTACTCTATTTGTAAGCTTGTGGAAATTGTTAAAAACATCTTGATTTATCGACACTAATAAAAAACTAACAAAATTCTATTCAGCGTTCCTACAAAAATTATTCATCAACTTACACTTAAAATAACAAAGCTTTTAAAATAACAATTGTCTTAATTAAAAAGAATAAAAATATGGTTATACTAAAGTATTTATTATTCCTAGTTACAAGCTATGATATCTGTTCTAACATAACATAAAATCAGAAATTTTATTGTCCATTGCGCAGTTTTAGTTTATTTATCATAATTAATAGATGCCACTTCAATTCACAGTTGGGTTAAAGGTTACACTCTGGATTAATGTCATTATGATATAACGCAGTGGTAATCAACTATGCTGCCACAAGAATATTAAAAGATTCGTTGTGAGCTCTGAAATAATAAATACAGATCATTTCTGGTTCATTTTCTCACGTTTGCTACCACTAAGAAAAAGAGCACCGTCTCCTTCAGACCAATGATATTTTGAATAGTATTACACAAAACTAACAAGTCAGAATATGAGACCACGCGTCACAAGTATGAGTTATAGTTTCCTATAAACCACTATTTAATACCAATGCAATTGCTATAAACCTCGATATGAAATTATACAATAACTATGCCTACATATTATCGTCCAAAATGAGTCGCTGGTTTGTTAGAGAAAACCATATGGCTCAAATATGAACTGGCTGGTAGCGAACTTCAACTTAACTTTGTAGTGTTTTTGAGAACTATGGAGCTCGTTAACCCTTTTTTACAAAATTAAATGTTTAAAATTTCAATTTACCATGAAAACCTAACTTCAACAATCATATTTGTCCTCATACATCGACATAATATATGCCTTCAAAAATTTATATGACATATGCCATAGTGTTAGAAAAATATAATAAAGTGATACTAATATAATACTAATATTTTAATATTGTGGCGATTCTGGAGGTCAGTTTTTGAATCTAATTTGTAATTTTACACTCGTATCAAAAATTTTTATTCAACTGTCACTTAGAAAGTTAAAGAATACAACACATTTCCGATTTCATGGATAATAAAACAGGAAAAAAAGTGAAATCGAACTAACGATGACGTATTTTTAATAAATAATTGAAAATACCAATAGAAAAATATTTCTAGAAAATGAAACAAATAGGTTTAAATTCTTTAAATTTTAAATATACATGCAATGGGATTGAAACCTTCTGTCACCTCATTACGCAAGTCCGAGAACATAGCTAGTAGAAAGGCTTGAGCAATACTATTAAAAGCATCATTTAAAGACACAAAATATTTAAATACACTAAGACATCGCTTTGCGTCGTAGATACGTTTCGAAAAAAGATGACACAGTGTGAAGACGCAATTTGAATAATGATTTACATAGGAAACCATATAAATATAAAGGATAAGTTTCAAAATTTATATATAAAACCATAATTCACATTGCTTTGTCTATTTTCAAAACGTATCTACGACGCAAAGCGAGATCTTAGTATAATTTTAAAATTGGCTAATTATTGAGAAAATATTATGCGATGCATTTTTATTCAAATCACAATCTCCGACAATTACTATTAAATCGGAATGATTAATTTGAGATTATTTAATTAACTCAATAAATTGCTTCATTATAGGTTTTTCTATAAAGTATTTGACACTGTTCGACATGGAAGACTGATGCTGAGAATCATTTCCTCAAAATGTTTCTATTATCTGGCGTTTTTGTTTATTTTGAAAATAATTTAATCATAATCTAATCAATTGTACGAAAAAATTAATATAATTGAACAGGTATCAACTTTTCAAAAAAATAGACTAAAAATGGTTAGATAAGAGCGTTGATGTTCGTGTGATATTTAATATATATTTTATCTTACTGTAAAAATGTAGAAACTCAAATGATTTTATGGAAATAAATGCTAAGTAAATACAATTAAGACGAGCAATAAAATCAACTTACGTTTTAATAATTTCTGGAATAACCATTTGATCTAAATAGAATTGACTTTCAAGTTCTTTCAGTTTCTTCACTTTGATAATTTTGCTTTTAACTTTTGCACTGAACAAAGACAATTATCAAAATGTAAGTAGCATAGAATAAAATTATAGCTCACCTGAAGAATGGCAATAGTGCATTAATAATAAATTTCAATAGATTGGTTGGATGAACTATATAAAGATTTTTCAAATTCTTTTTGAAACTGAATTCATTATTAAATTCATGGTTAAATGACAAGTTAAATAGAAATTACTCTCTGTCAATTTGCTTATAGGCGTTAAGCATGAATTTGATGCCAGGATTATTTTTATCCGTCAATCCGTAATGGAAATAAATCAAAGAGTAATCATTTGATACGAATTGCTTCAGAGTTTTGACAGTGTACCTGAATTAAATTGTGAGTATTTTGTTTCGATAATCACTGAGTTAAAGTTTTCAAACTATTACAACGGCTAATGCGTGAACGGCAGGAGACTTTTAAAAATAAATAACATTTTACAATGATATCTATGTGGATGATGTAACAAAAGCAGACTTCCATATGTTATTTGGTGAAAGTGATGATGAAGAAGCAGACTTTGAAGTATTTGAATAAATTTTATAATAAATAAATTTTAGATTTGGCATTACACTATATTAGTGTATTCTCATTGCATGTTATGAATTTTTTATATTTGATAATTCTCCTTTGTAAACACCAACAATAAATGTCTTTTTAAATAACAATAATAAACAGCATTAGAATTTGATTTTTTATTATTGTGATCAACGTAAAGGTTTACCTCTGATTGAAATTCAATCCAACTTGGATATTTTAGAGCTGACTTATAAGTATGATACCCATATTTTTAGGTATTTTGATGCCATTTCTGTGGGTCCGCTTTTACGTGATTGGGATTATAAGCGATGATATACAGTATATCATTAAATTTCTGATAGCTTTTTGCTATGTTTGAAGGAAATTAAATATGAAATTAATAATAATATTATAACTTAATAATTAAATGAACACGTTAACTTTAAAAAAGATTTTAGCCAATGATTAATTTAAGTTTAATCGCGACATTTTTATATACTGTAAAAAATCAACGTTCCGGAAATAATTTTCACAAAATTCAAAATTTGAGAATGTCAAGAGTTCTAAAATAAATAATATAGTTTAAATTTTATAAGTGTGATCAACTGGTTGAAAACTCTATTTGTTTTAAATTTGTATATTAAAGTATTTTAAATTAAATTAATTATATTTGTGATCGATAGCTATATCAATATTAATAATTACCATGCCTCAGTTGTTTAAATGTTCAAATTTTCAGAGAGATTTTGAATTTGTAATTTGTGAAAAATAAATGTTAGACGAATTTAATTGAATCTATCATTGCTTGAGTTTGTCCAAATAAGCTATGATATTATTGAAATAAATAACACTAAAATACTTAAGCACTATTAAAATTATTTCTATAAATAAACAATCAAATGATTAATTGAGTATAAATGATTAAGGAAATACTTATTTTATATTGTATCGTGTTATACAGTAAACATATTTAATAAATAATAAAAATGGCCATAAAAGTTCCTCGGACTTTTTATCAATTGCTAAATCGAGAGTATATGAAAAAACTTTTATTTATGATTAATGATGACAAATATAATTTAAAGTTATACAGATTTGAGCACAACTCTATTATAATTATTCAATTGAATATAACATCATTGTGTGATTGATATTTAATAGCAAACGTTAACTTGAATCAAAATAAACATAAAAAAATATATTAAGGTGTTGAAATATATTAACAAATAGATAAATTATATAACCATTTCAGTTATTTATGGCAGAGCTTGCGAAACTAAATGTTGCGATTCCTGGAAAGCAATACCATGCAAAAAGTTATACTTTTTACCTAAAATTAATGCTTATGTAAAAGAAATGTAACGCATTTTAAAAATTAAGTATCTGCATATTTTTGTCAATGAATAAATCACTATAAATTTTGTAAAATATAATTGGGTATTATATGATCTTTTGTTTACGATTTCATTAACTTATATTTGATCTGATTATTTAATTTAAATAAAATTAATTCTTGATCAATTTTATTTTTTAAAATTATTTCGGAAATGTTATTGCTAATATGGACTGTGCATCAAATGGATTAACATTGAGCATCAATAGAAAATTATGTTAATGAAAATAAAATTTCTAAATTTTATCAAAATTGAAGGAATTATTTTTTATCAAATGTTTAGTTGGTTAAAATTAAAAATGTAATATTCAGCAATAATCTGAGAAAGTTGACAGGTGTAAATAAAGGATTAGTACTATAATTAAAAGGAAAGGGTTTTCATAGTCATATTTTGTCATAATTTATAAAATATATGTAGGACTAGCACAATTATAAATTATAAAACATTTTACTACTGATAAATTACATAATCAAGTATATTATTATTTTTTGTTTTCTAAAATAACTACTTAATAAAAATCTTAATTTAATTAAATTTGATTTAATAAAATAAAATACTTAAAATTATTCAAATGAAAAATGGAATTTATACAAAAATTTAATAGGATATCATCTCAAAGTCCAACCATAAATTTATTATTAAGAATAAAAATAGTCGATGAATATCTAAAAACTACAGCACAATAGTCATTAGTGCGGTATGGATTCCAGTTGAAAATCGATGAAATTAGCATAATAGAGAAAATGTAACGCCAGTTGATAGATCAGTGATTGTCTCAATAATATAATCACTGAGAATCTATGGCGATGATGATGATGATGATGATGCTGGTGGTGGTGATGCTGGTGATGCTGGGTGCTGATTAATAAACAATTTAAAAATCAAATCAGAATTATAATTGATTATAATTCAGTCTATTGCCGTTTTATTGAGAATGCCGACATTATATTAGAATAATTTTGTTGACCAAATATTCACTGATCTTGTTGCATCATGATTCAGAAACACTGTGAAACCTTACCCTGTGTTTGTGATAGTCATAGGTCATCCAGGCGCAATTCTATTGCAGTAAGTGATGAAAAGTGCGATGAATTCCATGCGATAATCTAATTATAAATCCTTGATAATGGGGACTGGTTTGAGATCAAAATGTTCTGATTAATATACTATCAAGGAGAGGGGGTCAATAAAAAAAGGAAAAAGTAAATACACTAATAAGGTATATTAACAAATAAACATAATGTAAATCGACAAGAGATGCTCATGGGAAATATTTACCCGTATAGATATTTAATAATCTAATGTATGTAGAATGCTATGAAATTTTTGGAATTAGTAAATTGTGGGAATAAATAGTTATTTATTGAGTAAATATTTGATGACAAATAAATAAACACACGAGTGTGCTATAGATGCAATGAAATATCAGTTAGAATAGTGCGGCAACAGTAATTGTAAAAATGACTCTAAAATTATATTTATCAATCAACTTTTATTTTTGTTTAGGTTTTATATCTTTTTTCCTAACCTTACAACTCATGTTATTTAGAAATTATAATGAAAACTTACGCCCAAAATCTATCGAGATTAATAGTATTAATGGGGGGTATTCTGCAGGCATAGATTATTATGACTTTCTTTCCAAATCTGTCATCTCCAGCCACTTGAACCACATTAAGCTTTGCAATGTCACTGAATTCATGGTCGATCATATCTTGAGATGTGAATATCTGAGAAATATATTTCTAATTATTCATTGTACAAGGGCCACTAATTTCATTACGCAATCAATATACCAAATATCATCAAATTAGTGCCACAGTTTGAAATTGCTAGTTAAGCAGCATTCAATATAATAATGGTGTACTGTATGTTGATAATAAACTATATGTATAATCAGTGGATTTCAAATAATCACAATATATTATTGTAAATACTAGTTTCCGCAAATAATAATTGTAATAAGTTATTCAAACAAAATATTTTAACTTATTCCATGTATCGATAGAATAATGATATTTAAAATAATAATAATTAGTAATAATATTATTGATAGTAACAATAATAATAATAATAATAATAATAATAATAATTGTATTAATAACAATAACAATACAATGATAGTGGTAATAATGATAAAAACATTAGAAATATCTGCAAGTCACGCGATGTTGATAAAGACACTTATAATCAATCATTATTTGTTGGTGCACTAGAACAACAAATGTTATTATTATCTTATTATCAAACGTGCCTGAATTCTAAAAAGTGCAACATAATATGAACAATTGCTTGTCAGCAGACTTCAACTCATAAATATAAGTCAATGCTAGAAATCTCCTTATTTCCAAAGTTTTTTTAAAACCTTAATAAGTCTATAAAACGCTGTTCAGAATAAGTTTGAATAATTTAATTAAATAAATATTTTATTTCGTTTAACCTTATTTAAAAAATTGCATTATAAAATTATTCGAAATATGAAGAACGCATTAATAAATCATTAAAATATCTTCAGGTTATGGTTTAGTAAATAATCTGTTTCTATAAGCTTGGAGATATTTTACTGCAAAAAGAAATTTATATAGGGAATTTTAAGGCAATCAGCTCAAATAAATAAAAAATAACGACAAGGCCAAATGAAATTTATTATTTAGAACTTAAAAAGTATTTTCTGTGCGCATGGATTTAACATTTCGAGGCTTTACCCCAAAAATGTGTAAAGTGCCAAAACCAAATCTATATATCTGTGTAGATAATGGTAATTATAAAATCATCAGAATTCGTACTCCACCATATTAGACATGATCTGCTATGGAATGTTGCATAAGTTAGAAAATATTTGATGAAGTAATTGTATGTCAAATAACTTTTTTGTGAAGTTGGAATCTCTAGAAGATTCAAACACAAAAATCAAATTACTTAATTAAAAAATTCTTATCATTAATTAGCACGATTCGAAAAGTAAAAGTTACTGCTCAACGACGAAGAGATTAGAGAAAATTGGGTTAAATTTGTTTTTAAGCCAATAAGAGAAAGCAATAGAAAAATTAGAGATTGGCCAAAAAAACTTTATGAAAATTATTGGGAAGCATTAATTACAAAATGATTGATGACTTTATTCCATGCTTTAATGATCGAAGAAAGTGCGTGTAAAAAAAGAAAATAAAGTTAGACTGAGAGGCATCATCCGCAAAACTGATTAAATCTAGTCAATATCATGTTATGAAATTTATCTATTCAGCAAATTGGAAAATCAACTTGTGATCAAGAATCTTAAATTTAATGAAATTGATTTGATCAGATTTTTGTGTGGAATTGTGTTGTAAATGAGGTTTCATTGTTGTTGGATTTTGGCTTTTGAATAGTTTAATGTTCGTTACTATCGAAAGAATGGAAAAAAATAATTCAAAGTATATTAAAGTATACGGTACATGAAGTGATATCCAGTACATTTCCCAATAGTACACTAATTTCGAGCTAATGGCTCTCATCAGCACTATGCGGGAGGCGCTCAGATTTCTCTTCGCGCCAGGTAAGTGTAAAAACAGTGTCAAGTTAACACTGTTATACACTTATCCTGATGCATTTGACATCAAATAAGTTTTCAAAGTTTGGATTTAAGGCAAGAAAAAAGACGAATCTTTATCTTAAAACCTCCTAAAATTAAGTTCTTTAAGTGGTTTGGTAGTCTGATAGCTTGTTATCACTTTCTGTGTTGAACTTGTAGTTCACAGAGGTAAGATTGTATCTACCATGGTTTCAAGTGAAAGGAGGTTCAAGATAAAGACTCGTCTTTTTCTTGCCTTAAATCCAAACTTTGCAAACTTATTTGATGTCCAGTGCATTAGGATGAGTGTATAACGGTGTTAACTTGACATTGTTTTTACACTTACTTGGCGCTAAGAGAAATGTGAGCGCCTCCCGCATAGTGCTGATGAGACCCATTAGCTCAAAAACTTAATGTATCGTATATTCTATGATTAGAATCAGTGATTAATAAAATTATGTTAAAGTATTTCTGAAACTGAAAAATATTTAAAAATTTGAAATCTCAATTAATTTATGAATTGTTCAAATATTTATGAAAATTGACTTAATTAATTATTCTCCTTTTCATTCCTCAAATGAACTCACGATTTCACTGGCCCCATAAGGCCTTGTAGGTATTTGCAGCGCATAATTTCGTCAACAATTGGAGATATGATTTTCATTATCAATAACAAAATGGAATAAAAACGAGTTAATTTGTAGAAATTGATAGTGAAACTAAGAAATAAATAAAAGTCCTTTATGAGTCGACATTAATTCCAGACAGTTAGAAACAAAATCAACATATTGCAAGTGTATATTCATGTAACAAAACGAGTAGGTGATCTGGTGATCGGGATCAATAATTAGTGGAATATTAAAAATAAATATATCTATCAAAACAAATTTAGTCGATTTGTATTGTTCCAATTGATTGATAAACAGCTGTAGAGAACTAATTGTTATTAAATAGCTCGAATAGTAAAAAGGTCTAATCTGGGTAAGAAATCACAGGGACCTACCGAAATTGAATTTTAGTATTAACAATATACTTTATTCAGAAGTATCGATAAAACAATGCCACCATGATTACTTTTTCCTAACCTCTATAATTTCGTTTAATTATTTTATTTGATGGCAAACTAGCTGATACAATAGGTTTCGGGAGTCAATACTATCACATCGAATAAGAAACTGAATCATAAAGGCACCATTTTCTAATAAAGGAAGTTAAAATTTTATTTTAATTTAATTCCACTCGGAATAGCACTAGTCAGATAAATTGAATAGAAGCGGGCGAATAATTAGATTATAATCTCACTGTTGCTTATGATATTGAAGAAAATTTAAAACAATTGCATTTATGTAATAAAAGAGTTAGTGATATAAAACAATATATATATATATATATAAAGGAATCAAGACAAGTGGTAATTATTAGTGAACGATTGTATAAGTTTCTAAGAGGCTTAATATTAATGTTTTAGTAATTAATTTAAATTGTTGTGGTCTGGAAGATGTAGAAACTATAATAAAATAAAGAGGCACTTTATTTCTGTGAATAGTTGAAAAATAGCCAGTATCCTGGATCATGAGACGACAAACAAAGGCAACCATCATTACAATCGGAGGACTGTGGATACATTAATCTGATTCTACCAAAAGAATAACCTCGATGAAAAGTTAAGCAAATATCAGCGGCTATTGTTCAGTTGAATGTTGGGTAAACATAATTAACCATTTGATTATTGTTTCTCAATATTGTTTTCATATCAGCCGTCCAATGATAATTAATAATTGTTGTGAACATTATTTTCTGAAAAGCTACAGATCTTTTATTGACTGAATTTTGTATTACAATCTCATTTTGATTAATAATTAATTGATAAATTTCGTATTTTATATAAGTTTATGAGTATTTTTTTCAATACTAACCCGGTGTTAGAGTGATTGGAGCCTTCCTCAACCACAATGTGATCTTTAATGAATCCCCTACCTGTTAGGGCCTTCCATATTTTTTATGATTTTTGTAATTAATATGCTAAATATAAGAATAAATGTAGAATAATGAAATCGTTATTTTTATTTGCCGATTATCCACATCATATAATTCCATAAATTGAGTTTTGTTAGCTTAAAAAGTCACTTTAATTTTTGTAAAAATGAGATTTGTTGAATGGAACTTTCAAAATCCAGTTAGCGGTAGCATCTTCATAATTACTTTTGCCTCTATATTCAGCACCCTTTATTCGAGATCCTTCACTGTTGTCCGTACAGCTGAAATCTTCATACATTGAAGAATTTAATTTATTATTACATTTTAAAATATATGTAATAGCAATATATATTTGTGTATTTTTAAAATTTTATATAAAAACTTTAATAAGAAATGGAAATGCATTCTATGTGAGGCATTGATGATTAAATCACAATCCCCCACAATTAATATTCAATTATCACCTAATTTATTGAGATTATTTAATTAAATCAATAAATGATAACTATTGCATCATTGTTTCCATAAACAACATTTGACAAAAATTATGATGGTAGACTGATAATGAAGCTAATTTCCTCGAAATATATTTCGTTTATTTGACTTTATCGTGTTATTATTAAAAAACCTGTTTAACATGAAACTCAGTTAACGCGAACATTTTCGTAAGTCTCTGAGATTTTGCGTTAAGCAGCTTTCACTGTACTACAATAATGCATTTTAATAAAATGTGGTGAATTCATAATACGAAATTTTAAATTTTTAACTGATATTTTATTAATAACTATTAGGTTCACAAATCAAGGTCAGTTACTAGTGACCCAGGGACGAACTATGGGGCTTAGAAGGCATTTGCCCCCCCAATAAATTATGCATTATCAAATATAAATTAAGAATGAAATATTTTAATAAACCTTTATTTTGGTTTTGTTATGAGAATTGTATAGGAATAAAAAAACAATGTATATTTTTAGTCAAGTCTTTTTATCCAAAACAGTACAATTATGCTCGCGCAAGATATTCCCGTAGTTTGTCGGTCTTTTCGGCACAGCAAAGTACATAGACGAGTGCCAGTTACATGTATCATAGTGCTCGCCTATGTGCGCAAACCACCTCCACTACTAGAGATGCGCTCTTTGTTATATATTCATCAAGACATGAAGATAAGTTCAGATGAAATACTTTCTGACTTTATGAAGGGACAAAGACGAATTAATATTATATTGCAATATATTCTATGTAATATACATTTTTAATAATTAATAATAAATTTGTTAATTATCTTAAAATATTTTTTTCTATTTTTCCGTGTCAACTTTTAAGATTGATAAACGAATTATTATAATTAATAATTTTGCCCACACGCTGAAATCCTGGATACATCTCTATAGAGACCAATATATTTATTTTCAATTTTTATCATTAAAAGTATGTTTCACTGTACTTTTGGTAAATATTATTCCTCTTTAAAAAATGTTACTGTTATGTAGGGTATATTATCAATAAAGAAACCAGGGGATTGCAAAAATAATGAGAATATTATTTGTCATTGTAAATTAGCATCATGGGAGTCAATGGTAAAATTTTTCAGTAAATTATCATTTGCTTTTATAAACTAATTTAAGCTGTTTTTCATCTATAAAATAATAAATGTAAAATTGAGAATTTATAAAACTTCATAAATCGGATTAAAACCGCTTAGTCATTATATTATTTTACGTTCAGAAATTCTCATAGCAAAGTTGACATAATTGCTTCATATTTCGCATTAAATCACGCAGAGCGTTGAGCTTCGGATATCACGACACTACGTCAGAACTGAATTGGAGATCTTTAATATTATTTCAACTGCAATAATTTATTTAAAAGTCCATTTTTGAGAATATGTAAAATTTATAACGTGTTTTATTCAACCCTTAACGTGAATGAAAATAAAAAGCGTAAAATGATTAATTTAGAATGAAAAATATAAGGTTTCGAGACTCTTTAAATCTGGGGAGACGGCTATGAATATTGGCAGAGTTTTAATTAACCTGCTATCACAGTGGAAATAATTCGCTAAAACTACCACGCCTTTGAAATCTAAGCAAATTACAAAAACAAGAAGTCATTTAGCCAGCTTTTTATAGAAACCAATTGAGAGAATAAGCCTACTACTATGAAAGAATTTTAGAGGATATCAATCATGGAGGAAATAAAACCATCATACATGGAGTTTGACGCAAACTATGGTCTGAATACGTGTCCAAAAATGAAGAGAAATGTTCATAGCGAATTTTTTAAAACATTATAATAATAAAATTGTGTAGATGTAAGATGATGTCAGTGAAGTGATTGGCTACCAGAACGAAGAAATCAACAAAAGTGTTGATTTATATGAATTTTAAAATTAACCACTAGCCGCATGTCGAAAGAAGCGTAATGTATAGCGGAGGAAATGAACGTTTTTTATAAAGATGATCTCAATGAAGAACAAAGTTTAAAAGTAGAAAGAGCCGTGGATGATGCAACAAATTGCTATATACAAATATCAAGAATTAAAGCGTGACAATTTAACAAAACTTAGATTTCAAATTCTCCTTTGTCTCTTTCGGAGCTGAATTATCTCAAATTCAGAATGGTTATGAAAAAGTAATTGCTTATTCATCAAGGATATTGAGTAAATCCCAAAGCAAATACTACATAACTAGGAGAGAGCCGTTATCTAATTATCTTTTTGTAAAAAAATTTAAATATTACTTTATATATATGTGTGTGTGATTGTTAAATTGGAATTCTCCAAACATATCTAGAAACATTTGAAATGATAGTTGTATACTAGAAAGGTGCAGAACATATTAATGCTAATGAACAGTGTGGGTTGAGACCGGAGATACACAAAAGAAACGAAATATAAAAATACACAAGTAAATCTGAGTTCTATGCAGAACATCAAATGATAAAAGACGATAAGATAAATCAGCAAAACGGTTCAACTTGTGTTCAAACAGCGACAAAATGGAATTACAGCAGAAAAAATTGGAGATGAAATCATAGAAGAGTTTAAAAAAGTAGCACGTTATATTATTTTACAAATAGTGTTTATAGATATGCTGCACCCAAAGATTACAGAATATTTAGTCCAAATTATTCATTAAAAGTTATGCTACGTCGGGGTTGGAAAAACGTTAATTGCAATAGTTGGCCAAATTTGAAGGAAGAAATGGAACTGATTCAAAAATGCGTCCTGCCAATTAATCAAAATGAGCGACTATAGGCGGAGTTGTGCAGTGCAGGTTGTTGGGGGCCGGGAATTTTTATTTTTGTGACATAAAAAGGAGTGATATTAACCGGGTTTGACTGTACGTATCGTTTACTTCAATGCACTCAGTGTCGGCAGATAAAATTGCGAGTGAACTATGGTAAACTTGGATTAGTCGATTTAGAATATCAGAAAATATTCATTTCGAAAATGGAAAAAATTTTCAATCATATTTATTTAAAAAGTCATTGTCTGATTATCCTTAGTGAAAAGGATTAATCAAGAAAACTTTTAAATCAATGAAATATTGGCATATATTGCTCCAAATTTAAACTAAGCAACATTCAAATAATTTAACCATTTTCAATAAAGTTGAAAATGAAAAATTAATTTCTGACTCTTGCACGGACCGCTGGTCAGTAATCCGTGGATCACTATGTTAAGAACAGCTGTAGAGCATTATTAAAATTTTCAAAATTTAACTTCTTCTCAGCCAACGTTGATTAATGTTAAAAAGTAATTATTTTTGTGTTGTAATAAAATTGTTAATTTTTGAAATAATTTTTGTATTTTATTATACATATGAAACATATAAAAAACGAAAATTCAAGTGCCAAACTGTAATGAAACATTTTACACGAGAGCCTCTTTCATATCGTTTATATAATGTATACCTCGAACAATAAAATAGTTGGGTATCTATATTTATTTAATTTATATAGGAGATTTTTAAATTAAAGAATAGAAAAATTATATAACTACCATAAATAATCAGCGCGTCGAATTCAGCATAAATAGTGCAAAAATAAAATATAATTTCATTCGGTCTCTACAGTCACATCAGTAAGAGCAATTTCGTGTTCTTATATCCGGTCATCGAATAGAAGAAATTGAAAATTACAGTCATACATCATAATACCGAACTATTAATATATTATGCCGAATAACAATATTAATAATACAAGTTTACTTAAGCAAATAATTAAGGGTTTTATATTTAGTAAATAGTGTTTTCAATAATGAAATCTATAATTATATTCAGATATGTGAGAAATATTTTTATTAAGATTTTAAAATGTAGATAATTGTATTAATTAAAAATTGTAATAGAAACCATATTTAATTTTCAAAATTCTTTACAATCTACTTCTTCAAAGTTTAGATGAACAAAAGTAAACTAGTGAGAACTATTAAAATGATTGATTTATACCTTATTAGATGATCCTAATTCTTTTTCAAAATTTGCGTCGAATAATTCTAAAGTGCTTGTATCTGGACCAACTGAGAATTCTGATTCTGTAAAGATTGTTACATAATATTGAAATTGAAAATTTTGTATGAAATTTGTAAGCTAAATTAATTTTAAATTAATTCATTTACCATTTTCTTCTGCCATTTTACAAGTTAATTGTGTTCCAACAAAATCATCTTCATAATCATCAAATGTTGATCCCTCGAGGTCAGTCATTTAATTTCTTAAATCAGAAAATAATAATATTTATTCTTATTTAGGAATTTACTTTTTTCGAAATTTCAATTACAGTACATACAAATACTAATAAAGTACAATAAACACTATTAAGTAACAATGTTTGAATAATCACAAATTACTAAGTTAAATTATCAAACAACATTTTTTTATAGATTTAAACAATGTGATTTTAAGACTAAATATTTTTATATCTACGTAAATTGAAAATAATTAGTAAACTATTAGCTATTATTTACTTATTTTTTATTATTTATTTTAGAAATATGTAATAAATTGAGCTATAGTAACGTTGAAAGTAGTATAATCAAAATATGAAAATGAGTAATATTTATTAACAATTGAATATCTAGATAATTCTTACTTATTTTCATTTTGCCAAATAATCAAATATTTTTTATTATTATTGTTCAATTTTAAATTTATTTTGATAAATTTTCGTTTTATGCTAATAATTTTGGTTCTGATTTGGAAAAAATTTCACTTTCTCCGATGACCTGTGCTTATTTGACTGAGATGAGAATTATTTTTATAAAGAACTCTCTTGTCGTCACAATTTCCAATTTAAAATGTCTTACAGCGAAGAGCCGGGAAAATTTAACATAACCGTCTGCTTCACCTTAGCTTGATAGGCTAGCATCTCATTGGTCAAGCCCAGAGATTTTTTCTCCTTATATAATGCTGGACACCTGATGGGTAAAAGATATAAGATTTTTGAGACCATTTTCAAGGGAATCTCACTAGATGCGCACATAAAAAGCATAACCATTGGATACCCGACAAAATGACGTTGGAAATGTATTCCAATGGGCTGGTGGGTTTCTGGGTGTTGATATTTTGAACTATATGGTTGTTACCCAGACAACCCCATACAAATATCTTTCGCTTACCACTCGGCACCCGTTGCTAAGCAACGTTGGAACTGTGTTCGAGTGGGTAGATCGTCCGCAAAAGGTGAGCGCTATTGCTAATGCTATAATTGACCGAACGATCCATGGGTCCAACGAGCTGCCGATAGAAGGCCTGTGCTCGATTTCGATTTTTAGGTCCTATTATTCTCCTATCTCTTTCAAATGTTAACCTATACTCTCATATCATTCATTGTTATGTCCATTCCCATCGTCCTTCTTATCGTCGTCCGTGTTGATGATTATTCTATGGCATGTACACCCTTAGTTATGTTAAATATTCACACAGTATCTCTCTTACCCTTATCCCTATTACAACCACAATGTTCTCTATTATTGATACTAGCATTATCATTGTTACTATTATATGTATTACCTTTATTAATTGTTACTACTATTACATTTATTGTTATTCTTATTACTATAATTACCGTTACATTTATTATTATCACTACTATTATTATTATTACTATTATTATTATTATTATTATTATTATTATTATTATTATTATTATTATTATTATTATTATTATTATTATTATTATTATTATTATTATTATTATTATTATTATTATTATCATTATTATCAAGTTTTTGTAGGGATTCGTCCTTATTCCTCAGCTTTATAAAAATATTTTACTTAGTTAACAATTTAGCCTTACTCCATCCTTATTCTACAGTTTCCGACAAAGTATTTTTATTGATTCGGAAATTTTGAGCAGCGTTCCGCCCTTATTTTACTTTTTTATAAGAATATTATACAAACGACTGAACAACATTCCATTTTTCCTTTAATTCGAAAATTTGAGCAGCGATCCGCCCTTATTTTATGGTTTATAAGAATATTATACTAATAATCGAACAACATTCCGCCTTTCCTTTACTATTTTCGATAAGTAATTTAATTAATTCGGAAAGTTTGAGCAGCGTTCCACCCTTATTTTATGGTTTTATCCGGATATTCTATCAATTATTGAGCCGAATTCTACTTTTACTTTGCTAACTTTGATAAGTATTTTAGTTGATTCGTAAAATTTGAGCAGCGTTCCGCCCTTATTTTACAGTTTTATGATAAAAGTTTCAATTATTTCCATATTTTATGTTCTCAATTCGATATAATTTATTTAATTCTTACATACCATTTAAAACATTATTTTCCATGATTTTAGTCGTTCGGATTAATCTTTTTATTCATTTTAACTGTTGCAACGATTTCGCAATTTTTCCCCGCTACCCATTCTCTCTCTTTGTCCTTATGATCTATTTGTGTATATATTATATTTAATGAGTGCCCACTGGACTACTCGGTGTTAGTGATTTTGACCCGATTACTGTTAAAGATTTTTGGTCTATTTTTGAGGAAACGGATGGCAAAGGAGCAGCCAAAACTACTTTCCCACCTCCCAATTTCCCCCTATAAATGGACAATATTGACGTTCCGGCTACTGCGTTCTCACGCCGTAGCCTTCACGGGCACGAACTATTCGCGATTATACACGCACTTACACAGTTCGATAGATTATGTATAATTTTAATTACTTGCAGTTTGTTTTTGGCTGTGGGCCGCAAAATAAAATAAAAAAAAATTAAATGTTACCATCTAAATTCGATAAAAGTTTCGAGGCGTAATCGTATATTCTTCATATAAATTCTACATTCATATCATAAAATTCCATAACTGCAGGAAATCTCAACCTTGCGTGTTATTTTTATTGCGATTAAACAAATTTGACCTTGAAATTATTTGTGTTATCTAAATTAAATTTTTATTAATTTCTTAATTTAAATTGGTAATTTATTTTTAACATTTTTTAAATAAATTTATTCAACCAAAAAATATTTTATTTTTATTCATTTAATTCATTAATTTTTACTTTTATATAAATGGTCATTTTACGGTCAAATTTTTCTTGTTATTATGTTGTTTTATGTAGATTTCGTGCGGTTCTTGATGCATTTTGTATTTATTTTATTTTACTTTTATGTTTTTAATTTTATATTTATTTATATTCTCTCAGATTTTAAAATGTTTAGTTGTTGTTGTATATTGTATTTTAAGTTATCTTGGTGCTGAGTTTTCGTGCTGTATTACTGATGCATTTAAACAATTCTCAAGGCTATTTGTGTGCTCACCCAACATAAAACACTCCGGGGCCCGTAAAATTGCGACCCGCAATTTCTAAAAGATTTAAGCTATGAACTATACAGAGTTTACATTTTCCATTCGATTGGGTCTACGAGCTACAGGGTCGTGACCTCAAAACCATATGCATAAAAATAATCATACAGTATATATAAATATATGGATTACAAGATGAAGTGAAAGTTGACCTACAGTCTGGTTATGATCACACATAAAGAATAGTTAATTGTCTAAGAATCATTGGTTCATTGTTAATCATGAGTTCAATATTCTGTAATTTAGGTATTCGTCTCGCTAATGTTTTGGGTTTCTTTGGTTTCTGATTGATTACTTTCTTTAGCAGGTTCTGATTTTGACGATTCAATATCTGTTGTGCGATTTGGCTTTGAGATTTTGTTTAGTCTGGGGAATTGACTTTATTTGACAGAGTACTGATTAGATACCGATTGTTTGGAAGATTGGCAGGCGTAGTGAATCTCAGATAAAAGAATAGAACGAATGTTTCGTTCAAGACTCCTTTTTTGATGGTATATGGGGTTTTGAGTTCTGAATAGATATTCTTGCTTTTGGTGATTGATCTTTTAGAAACTTGAAACTGGGTGAAGTTCAACTGGGTTCTGTGGATAAATGCCCCGTTATCATATTATCTCGTCTCGATTGTTTGATGATAATTGATTGGTTTGGGATTTTCCATGATTCCTTGAGGTTGGTTTGGGTTACTTCTTTTTGGTTATCGATTTGGGCTATTTGTTCTTGAAGGGTTTCTAAAGAGCATCCATGATTATTTGAATATGGTTTCCTTGATGGGTGTTTCCTTTTCTATTGACTTTCGGATTTGATTTTCTAGAGGTCTAAGGGTTTGAACAATCTGTCTAAGTTTTGGCTTCGTTCACTTTGATTATTAGTATATTTACTTTTCTGGTTTTAATCCTTTTGACATTGGGTATGTTAGGAGTTGATTTGTCCGTAACTGGTATCCTTTGGGTTTCTGCATATCTCGGCATATTTGATACAGGTAATGTTTGCATCGTTTGATTAATTATGGGGTTTTTCGACATTTTTCTAAGGGATGCTAGGTTGTATATATGGGCTTATTACCGCTATCTTCCTTCTTATCGCCAATATCATGCTGCTTTCGCTTTCTTTGTTTTTATAACAATTATGGGTTTGTGATGATTATTTACAATTGCTTGACTATTTTCAACAAATTTCGAGCTATTTTAATAGGACTTGTTTTCACTCCTCTTGATTTAAGGTAGTGGTTTGACCTTTTGTTTCTCTTCCTTCTTTATCTCTGTTGCTTTTATTATCACATCTGGTTTCTCATTTCTGTGATTGGTATCAATTTTATTTTGACATCCCTTATCTTCTTTGTTTGCATTTACTACAATTTGCAAGACTCCTTCGATATTCTATTGTGATTGAGTGCATTTTGTAGTTCATCCTCGTCATCTTTTGTCTTGTAGTTTATTGGTATTGTCTTTTGTAATCTCTCTTTACTGATTCGATTTATTTCTCTTGTTATCTGCGTTTTGACTGTTGAGTTGTTTTTTGATTTTTTTCTCTGGTTCTTTTTTTATTCATATCCGGTGTTGAACGTCAGTCTTGTTTGGGATTACTATTCCGTAATATTCATTTTTGTCTCACTTGGCTGCATCTAGTTTCCCTTGCAGTTGGACGTTTTTCTTGCTCTTTTCCTTGCTCTAATTTTGAGTCTCTTCCACTCCTTTGCTAGTTTTATTTCTTTGTCTTTTTCGTTTTTCCATTTAACTCAATCACCACAAATTTCGTTTCTCAGTTAGCTGTCCTTTGTTGTTATTCGTCAGTTTCTCATTACTTGATTCAGTTTTTCGTCAAATTATTTTCCATCGTCTTTTTCATTGACTGACTTAATATTTCATTCATTTCTTCATTGCTTCCGTTTTGTTGGTAATTTCTTTACTGTTTTGCTGCTTTATTTTACTTCGATCGTGGGTTTGTTATCGTTGTTTCTCATTTTCGTCTTTCATCTGATTGTACTGAATTTTCTAAGTTTTAATTTGCCCTCCAAGTCTACTTTTGTCTCTGATTTCCTTGCTGGCTTCGGTACCTCTTAGCCGGTTTATTTCAATTTCTACTCCTGATCTGATCGTTGTTCCAAACTCATCTATCTCTGCTTGTACATTTAGTTTTCGGATGTTGGGCATCGTCGCTACAACTAAGCTTTACTGCTTGATGTACTTGGTTAGCTTTCAATTGATTCGTTTCTCACTTTTAACGTATTATCGCATCACTTGTCCTTCTCATTCCTCTTTAATGTTTGTCACATCGTCTGATTTTTAGTTTGTTTTTGCTCCTCGACTATAATATTTATATACTACTTTTATATATTATCGGATATTATTATACTCATTCCATATAGTATTTATACACTACTTTTATACATTACTATATAAACATATCTGTTATATACATTATATACACACTCCTGACTATTTATTACTTCATCGTCTCAAGAGTGTCTACGCGCAAAGTGCGTATCTCTCCGCATCCTTCATCGATTACTTGATATATATCGATCTCGCTTGGCCACTCGAGTGGTGTCATTAGTGACGGTGGTTGTTGCATCCATATCATACTTGGGTATTGGTTCGTATTTTGAATTACTTCGTTCTCTCTTGGTATTTGATACTTGTTCAGTTCCGTTGTACTATCATATTCTGGGTTCTCTGGTTTCGGCCACGTTATTTTTCCCATAGGTTTTTGTTTGCACTTTCCAGTTGCTCTCACTTGCTGAATTATTATCCACATAACTATCACGTTTGTGACAATTCCTGATATCGCTACTAATTTAACTATGTTTGAAGTTGTGTTTTCTAATTTAGTTGTCTTCATGCTTGGGTTTTCGTGGTTTTGCACGCTATTAAATACTGCTAATAAGTGATTTGTTTCCTTTTCTGATAAGTGACTGTCATCTTTGCTTAATACTTTCCTATTATCGTTTTGGTTTCTTGTTGCGCTTTCCTTCGAAGTTTCACCTTTGTTGTTTCTCACTCCCTTTTCGAAGAGTTTCGGGGTAATCCTTGCCATATATGATATATTGATTCTGATATATTATTTCTTGTTAGCAAGCGTGATGTCATGTTCTTTTCTTCCTTTGTTTCTCTGCTGTTAACCTTTATTCTTGAATTTCTGCTTATCCTGCATATTTTTGTGATTAGATTCCCTGTAGTTTCCGTATTGTTTAGTATTTCCATTCGTTGGTCACTACATTGATTGACACTTCGTTTCTGACATCATCCGTTCTTTGTGGTTTGTCTGTCGTTGTTTTTCTTAGTTTTGTATTAGATTGCGTTGCTCTTTTGTTGTTCTTGTAGTTGTTTTCATTGTTTCATTGTCTTTTAGGTTTCCTTCAGCACTTTTCTGGTCTTTGATATATTTTTCTCTTTCTTTGTTGGTTTCTTCACCATTGTTGTGCATTTTTATTTTAATTATTCTTGGCATTATTGTCATTTTCTTTGAATCGGTTCTCTAAATCCTTATCGCTCTGCATTTTTGGTTATCTTCTCTTTGTTCACAAATCATGAGCGCCGTATTTTCCATCATATTTCTGAATGAATAGAGTTGATTTGGGTTTGGTTTCCTCTTTTCGCAAGGTGTCGCTAGTTTCTTTACTATAGATATACTGGTAATATTGGTTTGTTGTTTCCCAGCATTTACGACTGTTATTTTCTTGTTCCGAATCGCTTTTCTACTTCTTAATTTTCTCAAAAGGTATCCATCCGTTAAGCTGACTAACGTCGTTAGCATCAATAATCCTTGTAATCCTTGTAGTAGGATTGGTCGATTTTGAATTTCTTGTAAATCTATCATCTGTTTACAAAATATTTTGTCTGTGCTTTCCTCATCTCTTGACATTTTCTGATCTTCTACGTTATTTGGCTTTGGTTGTTGTCTTATTTTCTTGGATGTTATTGAATTTTGATTTCTATTACTATCTTGGTTTTCTCCTTCTTCGTTATCATATTCTTTTTTCCTGACTTTGTCCTCATCATCCTTTTTGTCCTGGTCTTTATTACATTGAGCCTTCTCAATCCTGTTGTCCTCGATATTTATTTCTTTGATTATATCTTCATATATCTTGATTATCATTTTCCTTCCATTTCTGATGTCATCAATTTCTTGTTTTCTACCGCTAGATTTTCGTTGTATCCAGTGCCATTCTCCTACCACGGTTTGTAATTCTTTCTTTCTGGACCCTATTCTCTCAGGCTCTTTTTTATTGTCCGCGAATTTTATTTCTCCTCTTTTTAAAAAAGCTTTTATCGTCTTTGGTGATGCATACCCGGAATTTATTGCTCATTTTAGTAATATATTTTCATTGCTTTCGAATTTTTTTACGTCTATGATTTCGTTATCGGATTTTCTTTTTCTCCACTTGATCAGTTTTGCTGCTGCTTCATCGTATCGTCTCTCGATTGTTTCAAGGATTGGGTTTAAATTTCGTCCTATTATTTCGATGTCTTCTTGAATTGCATTTATCGTGATGAACCCTATTGCTCTTGCTTCTCGCGACATCATAATATAATTTAACATTGTTTTTCCTTTATTGTCCTTCTCATTTAGAGTTTATCCTGTTTTTAATAATTCCCTCATAACTACGTCTACAACTACGTCTACAACTACGTCTACAACTAGTAGTTGCCTGTGATATATTAAAAAATTATATTTACATGAAATTTTCAATTGTTAATTATATTATTTACACAAAGAATTATAAAATAATCATAAAACATAATAAATTACCATCAAACTCGTCTTAAAATAAGTATTCAATCCTAAATTATTTAGATTACTGGCTATTTCGTTAGTAGTATATTACGTAATAATTCTATCAAAATAATCATAAAACTTTAATAATTTTCATGAAAATTTAAGTTTACAACAGTTATAGTATATTGATAGTTTATTTAATTAAAAATAAGTCACTCAAAACTTAAATTTGAACACTGGATTTACAAAATTCAATATTTTAAGAAAATAATTGATAAAGTTTAAAATTTCAACTTAACTAAATGTAAAAAATTAAATTATACAATATTTACATCAAATAAAATATACCGATTTATATTCTATTAAAAAATTTAATTTTTAAAATAAAAAATAATTCGCTAACGATAGGATTTGAACCCCTGACTAAACGAATTATTACCGATACCAAACTGTTACAAGTCTCATTTTATTACCCAAATTTCTAATAATAATAATAAAAATAATAAAAATATAATAATAATTTCAAAACAATAGAATAAAAAGACAAACACATTTTTAAGACAGCATTTATTTAAATAAAAGCTTCAATATCTTCGACATCAGCGGCAATGATACCTAAATAATGTCCGAATGCAAAACTTTTGTTTTTACCTACCCATTGACAATTTTTAAAAGTAAACAACTGATGATTTCGCGTCCCTATTCTCGTTTGAGGAACAGTAAAAATTGTATCGTTTCTATAACAATCAAGATAAGAAAGATGCTTTATTTCCGTTCCTTCCAAAGTAATTCCCTTTGCTTTATTACTTTCAGTTTCACCTAAAAGACTATAGCATTTTGGTTGTAAGAAAACCCATTCCTTATATCAAAGTCCTTTACTTTCATCTTTGAATTTACCTATTACTGAGTCAAGTTTTCTTGAATACAAAGGATGACTAGGATCATAATTCGAAGTGTCCAAAAGATTATCCGAAACCATTGCAGGTAAAAGAGTACTTAATTTACAGTTTTTAATTTCAAGGAAGAAAGAGTCAGTGTCGCCAGCAACAATGTCAATCCTACAATTGAAAAGATTCCTATATTTCTCTAATTCAAGATACTGGAGCTGATACATCCGTAATTTCGATAAATCAAGAACCGTTTGACCGATATAACTAGGTCGGTCTAAAAAAATTAATTCTTTATTTAGATGAGCTGCTATTAGATAATCGTCAATCTTTATACACTTTCTGAAAGACGGCTTTGATGAATAAGTAACCATCTTTTCAAATGAATTACATAATCTTAAATTCATTCGTTTTTTAAGATTTTCCACAGATTTTCCATAAAGACTATTATTTAAAAGTTTGAAATAGTTCTTATCAAGATTATTTGTAGCATCTGTTCTCAAACAAGTGTTTGTATCAATATACTCTTTAAAAATCTTTGCCTGTTTAAACCTTATAGCTCTATGAATCTTTACAACCTTAACACCAAGAGAAACAAACATCTTTAGAAGTCTCCAATGAATAACATAGTTTTTCTTGGGATAATGGGTGAGCATTAATTTTTCAACTTTAGAATCCGGTGGACACATCTTTTCAGGCGCCACAGGGAATTTATCCAAAACTCATGTACACTTTCAGGAATTTCAAGATCAACTTCCATCGTGTAACCATATGAAAGCGTTTCAATATCTGTACTCATACACTCATCCAAAATAGAATCAAGATAATTAATTGACCAACTAAAATCACCGAAAGGAAGACTTTGGCTAAGAGCCCAACCATACCGATTGTTGGTACATTACAGTTTTTAATTTCAAGGAATAAAGATGCTTAAGTTCCAAAGTACAATAAATATAATAATCACAAAAACAATTTATAACACAAAGTAAAAAGATAAACAATTTTTAAATATAAATCTATTTATTTAACAATAGCAATTCTAGCATTATCAATTCTCCATATTGGTGACATAACTTCATTTTGATCAACTTTATAACCTTGAATAGTAATATTAATGTACCAACTTTCCATTTCTTTGAATTGGATTTCTTCAAAAGTGTCATGATATCGAGTGTTTCTAGAATTAATATAACTGTTTTCACTGCAGCATGATTTCCTTTTGATGTGATGTAAAATTTTATTGATTGAATCTGCCTCTTCCTTCCTAATATTCACCTGAAGTTTTGAAAATTGAGTTTGACTCAATTTAGCAGCTTTGGAAAATTTATATTCTATTTCATTCACTAAGAAATACATTCTATGACCGTGATATATCTGAACAGGCTTCAAATTTACATCTTTTCTTGTTTGAGTATTTTTAGCTGTTTCGTTCTGATTGCTTACCATCACGGATTTATCGCTAAAAAATCCTTGCATCTGACAAATGAAAATAATTTACAAATTTCATTATTTTAATTAAAGGTTTACTATGTAAACAAAATTATTGAAACCAATAAAACCATAAAACATATATAAAAAGACAACAAAATTTAAATAAAAATAATTTATTTTTATTTAATATCTTCGCTCCATCTTGCGAGCATATAGAGAAGATCAGCTTTCGCCTTTTCCGCCCTCCAATTGGTGCAAAAACTGCAGGGTGATCCGCAAATAGGTTTTGTTTTGATTGGAGTTTCTTTCTTGTCCTTATACTCCATAAGAATCTTTTCGACGCTGATACCAGTTGCCTCAAAGGGTCTGTATGTGACCACCTCCGGATCCCAGAATACTATATTTTCCCTAGTTTATATTATGAGAGAATTATCCTTTCGATAAGGAATTGAATAGCCATTTCTAAAAACATAAATTAAAACATATCAATTTATAATAAAAGAAACTTACCATTAGTTGAATTGTTTCTCATTTTGTTATTTTAATGAAACTTGTATTTTTACTAATTTTTAACACATATCAGAATCATTTTAACGAATCAGAATCATTCACACAAATTACAAACACATCACAGCCAATTAAAACTATACACAACTATTACATCTACGTTAGGTAATGCTAAATAAAAACTTTAAGATTCATCGTTTTCAATGACTGACTTAATATCATCAATAATATTTCCAACAATTTCATGATAATCCAATGTTTTAAGACCTAAAGTTACTATTTTACCACTAGCAAACACGTTAACACATAAAGGATTATATTTACCATATAATAAAGCTGGGAATATTTCAGGTTCATATATACAATTAATTTTGTTCAATAAATCATATAAATTAATATTTACTCCAATATCGGCAGCTACTGTAATTGATTGAATTTGAACATCTTCAATTGTAAATGGTAAATCTTCAACTTTCAGAGGTAACTTACATTCCATTATTCGACACTCACCTGATTTGAAAAACATGATTGGATACTTACCACTTCGATCTACAATTTGTTACGGTTTCCCAAATGGAAAATTCTGTGAGAAACTGAACATCTTCCTTTATAATTTATGTTACTAAGCATCTATGACGTAATTATTTTTGAATATTTTTTATTCGTGTATAAACTATTAATTTAAACAAATATAAACAATATAATTAAAGTTAATATTTAAAATGGAATTAAGAAATGATGCAGTATATCAAATTGTTGGTCCAAGCGGAAGTGAAAAAACATTATTTGTTTGTAAATTATTACAGTCAAACATGTTTAAATCAAAGTTTAATAAAATATATTGGCATATGGGAGCCGATGATGAACATGGAATGACACAGGATCAATTTTGTAAAATAAAAATGATAATTATAAAAGGGTTTGATAAAAATTGGGTATCTAGATCACGGCAAGTTGATGTGATAATTATCAATGATTTATATTAAGAAGCGCATAAAGAAAAGGATTTTAATAATTTATTTACAAAGATAGCTAGACATAAAGGTGTTACAGTTATTTTTATAACACAAAATCTTTTTCACAGAACTCGCAATTTGAATGTCCAATATTTGATTGTTTTCAAAAATCCTAGAGATGCAACTGTTATTGATTTCCTTGCAAAACAGACTTACTCTAATAATCGTAATTTCTCGATAAACGCCTTTCAAGATGCAACCAAAATTCCACATTGATATATTTTTCTTGATTTTATACAGCAGTGTCCAGATGATTTACGAGTTAGAACTGATATTTTCAATAAAGAAGGAGCAATGTTTTATAGACAAAGTTGAAAATGATATTATATACATCCAATCATGCTACTTAAATCTCGTGTTAAACATCCAAAATTATCAAAACTTTGAAAAGTGTTTAAAAAGACTCGTGAACCACTGATTCAGCCAACGACTAGTTTCACCCCATCTAAAAAACGTATAACTGAAAATATTCCTGCACAAAATCTTATTTCACACAATTTAAAAACAAAATCAATTCCGAATAAAAATGAAAAGTCTATAAAATCAAGTCATCGTAGTTTTCCGTTTTTTAATGCTTTACTAAAGGCTCCAAGTGTGAAAAGAATGAATATCTTACAATCTTTTCCAAATTACGTTTTTGATGATTTACTTGATATTATAATCAAAGTTGTCAAAGGTAAAATTGAAATCAATAAATCAAGTAAAAAGGTATTAAACAAACACAAAAAACCACTGTTATCACTAGTAAATTCAAAAAATCGAATGCAGATGCGTAAAATCGTATATAAACAACAAGGTGGTTTTATTACGGTGTTGCTACCATTAGCATTATCATTATTAGGTGAAGTGATAGGAAATTCATTAAGACGAAGCAGGTTTCAGTGGGGTAGAAAAGCTAAAGAAAAAAGTTACAAACTCGAAAAAAGAGACGCAAAAATGGTTATCCGGCCAACTGGCTTACAGTTTGAACAAACCGATGTTGAAAAGGTTTCGAACAAGAGCATATAAAACATACGGAATTAATGATTTATGGCAAATGGATTTGATGGAAATGATACCATTTTTTAAAATTAACAAGAGCTACAAGTATATTTTGACGTGTATCGATGTTTTTAGTAGATTTATTCGCGCTATACCAGTCAAAACAAAATCTGCAAATGATATGGCTTTAGCAATAAAATCAATGTTTAAAAATGGAAAACCGATTAATTTACAAACTGATTTGGGTAAAGAATTTTACAACAGTAAAGTTAAAGAAATAATAAAAGGAATAAATCATTACTCAGTATTTTCACAATTCAAAGCAGCACATATTGAACGATTTAATCGAACATTAAGGGATAAACTTAAAAGGTATTTCGTGCATCAGGGTAATAAAACGTGGATAAATGTTTTCCGAAAATGATCTACAGTTACAATCATTCGTCTCATAGAGGTTTAAAGGGATTGAAAACGGTAGATGTAACTTCAAAAGATAGGTTTATTCAGGAAGAACAAATTAAAAAGCCAAAATATAATGTCGATGATTATGTAAGAATATCTAAAATATCAGCATCACCATTCATTAAGAACTTTGATAACAATTGTAGTGATGAAGTTTTTCAAATCTCAAAGATCAATACAGCTCAAAATCCGATCATCTATGTTATAAAAGATGGAAAAAATAATGAGGTATCTGGTAAATTCTACGAACAAGAGCTACAAGTTATTCTTCCACAACAGTATTTAGAATTGAAACGATTTTGAAAACTAAAATGGTGAATAAAGATAAACAATATTATATCAAGTGGCATGGATATCAAAACCCATCATGGATATCCTCAAAAGATCTAGTAAAATGAATTTCTACATGATTTTACCGAGCAATAGTTGTGCAACAATTCATTCAGTCAATCAAGCCAGTAAATTTATGGTCAATCTTCAAAACCAGATTTATTTACAGGGTAATTGGGAAGTAGCTTTGCAAGATTTTACATTTGTGTATAGTGCGTTCTCATTCTATAGTAAAGCAAAGATTGAATTCAAAGAAATTGTATCAAAATCAGTTATCAGTCTTTACTTTATTGAACCGGAAAAAGAAGAAATGCCAATAAAAGAATTCAACGAGCATAGTTACATGTGCATAACCAAAGAGTTTTACATATTTATTGTAATTTCTACCCATTCCAAATATCATTTGAAGATACACAAAGTGCAAAATGAATGGGCGTATCTGAACCAATAATTACATGTCCCAATGAGACATTTCAAATAGTAGTTCCACCAAATACAGATATGAATAATGTAGTAAAAATAAAGTTAACGTATAACACTGTAATTCAATCAGTTTTCTCATTTCGTGATAATTTGTACTTGACAAAACTTATAGACTTGTATGATTATATAGTGTACAACTGTCCTCGTATTTTTACATCTTTTCAAATAAAAGATAAAATATTCACATTCAGTATTCACGATAATATTAGAGGTTGTATTCGATAAAAACTTGGTTAGTTCACTCGGATTAGAGAAGTAAACATATAATGTGAAACAATTTGAGATTATTTATAAAGCAAAGTTATATGATCATCATCAACAAACGTTCATCTATAGTAACATTATTGAACCAATAATTGTTGGCGATTCTTTAGTTCCCTTATTGAAAGCAGTATGGATTAAAAAAATACGAACAAGATGAAGTTGCACAAATTGTATTGGATAATCCAATGTATTTATCGCTTTCCACGTCATGTATAAACAATATATAAATTAATATTCGTGATGATAGTGGAAAACTTATCAACTTTCCAAAAAATTCAAAAACACATTTGACATTACATTTTTGTAAATTAAATGATTAATACAAATATAATTTCATTGTATAGTAATAGCCAAACTGGTGGCGAAATACCATATTTTATTGGTAAGCAGTATGGGTCTGGTTGGTTCCGGACAATTCGAAGATTTGCATTATCAATTCTTAAGCGTATAGGTAGTTTTGGTATGAAAACAGCAAAGGATGTGATAATGAATGATAAGAAAATATTACCATCATTAAAATCAAATGCTCTGTCTGAAATTAGTAAAGCTTTACCGGCTGTATCAACAATGATACATGGTGTTGCAAATATGTTTAAGAGTGAGGAACCTCAGCCTGAATATACTGCATCAGGTGGATCCATGCCAAAACGTAGAAAACGTGGTAGGTATATAAACAATTTAATGAAAGGACATGGAACTATATTTCAAAAATAATTTGTAGTAAATCTGAATTATGCATTTTCGATCGTCCGTCACCTCAAGCAGTAATTGAATATGGTGCATTTGAAGAAGTATTTCCGATGAATTCAATTACTGATAGTAGAAATGATGTTGAATTTTACATTAATGGTTCCCAAACTGAATATTTGGATTTGAATGATACTTTATTAACTGTTCAAATTAAAGTTGTAAATGTCGACAGAAAATATTTGGTGGATACTTCAGATGTTAAGCCAAACAATTATATGTTTCATACACTTTTTAAAGACGCAGTTCTTGGGTTTAATCATTTTAAAATTGAGGGAGGTAACAATACTTATGCACACAAAGCAATGATTGAAACTATATTAAATTATAACGGTGATACTAAAAATACTTGTCTTACACCTATGGGATATGGAAATTCTGAAGAAAGAAAAAGTTGGATAAGACTCAAAGGTTTTTACAATGTGTTCCTCACTACAGTTTGATTTTATGGATCAACCAAAATATTTACTTCCTGGTGTCAATGTTCAAATTAGATTGAAACGATCTGATTCTGCATTATCATTATTTTCAAAAACTGGAGAACCAACATGTCAATTAGTAGATGCTAAATTAATGATTCGAAGAGTTCGTGTTGAATCGTCAGTATTAGCAGGTCATAAACTTGGTCTTAATTCAAAACATGCGATTTATCCAATTAAAACAAAAGAAATTGTTCAGTTTGCTATTGGTAAAGGTGCATCATCATTCTATAAGGAACAGATATTTAGAGATAGAAGAATGCCTAATTTTATTCTTGTAACTTTCTAAAGTGAATCTCAAATACAACGGTTCATATACTGATTCAAGCTCAAAATTCAGGCAGATTATCGCGAAACATATACTCAAGATTTCGAAAATAACAATTTCTGTACCACATATATGCAAAGTATTGTGAGAAATATGGGTTATTTAGATAAAAACCTAAATTGTGGAATATCTCTAGATGATTTTAAATCAAAATATCCATTTTTCACATTTTTTTGGCACCTTATTTTGATTTAAATCAAAGTCAATTACCTCAAAATGGAAATTTAAGATTGGATATAAAGTTTTCTAAAGCTGTTGAAGAACCAATACATGTAATAATATATGGCGTATATGAAAACGAAATTCAAATTACTGCAAATCGAACTGTACTAGTATAAATATAGTAACTCTATGTAATCAGATTATCATGAAGTAAGATTTTAATTAATAATTAATTTTATTTAATTAGTTCTATTCTGGTTGATAAAATTGGAAAGCAGTTGTTGGTGTATATCCTTTAGATAAAATTCCATATCTTGATGATAACAATGTTTTCGATCCAATAGGATAAGAAAGTCAATTGTATACAATAAACATCGATATCAAAATCCTTTAACAACAACTTGTAGTCAACATTGTCTTGTTTGGCTAAACTCAATGTATAAACGTACTGATTTTAAATAAATGTTTTATAAAATGTCTAGTTATTTTATTGATATTAGTGTTATTGAAAATGAATTTGGTGGATTAGTTATAAAAGAATTATGTATGATCAATACTAATAATATTTTAAGACCATTACATTGGATGTTTTCGGCAAATGAATATCATGAAGATCAAATACTTAACGGTCAGAATCTTTTCTATCCAAAGTGTATATTAAGTACTATCGGTTCTGATAAAAAACAGCTGTTTTCTATGTGACAGACGAAACAAAAGAAAAGATTTTAAAAATATATTTTCCATCTTTGAGAATTGTAAAGTATTCATTAAAAGAATGTCAGAGTTTTCCAAGAAACATATCTTGTGCATATTATGAACACGATGATGATTGTGCTTATAAAAACTGTTTACTTGGTGCTTTAGATTATCTAAATTTTAGATTCTAAAATATTAAAAATTTATGTATGCAATTTACCGATTTTTGATTGGTTAATTTATTGTAGTAGTAATAACGTAATTTTTCATATATAAGGATATATTTTTCATTTTATTTTTAATTTAATTTTAATTTTATTATTATTTTATTTAGAACCGTAATAAAAATTCATCTAATACGAATAATTCCAAACAAATACCAAATACAAATCATATGGTAAATTTTAAATTTTATTTGAAAATTATTAAGTTTATTTAGAATTCTAATAACTTTCCTGGTCAAATTTATTGGCAGATTATGAATGCTAACTTTGTAAGATTAATATTTAAATTAAATGTTTAGTAACTATTTATTTAAAATATACCATATACCAACATGCCTTGGTATTATCCAATTTACCATGCCAAACTTTTCAAATATTGAAAATGTTCCAAACTTTCAAAACATGCAAAATATTCCAAATTTTAACAACAATCAGAATCTTCAAAATTCTTCATCAAATATGCCCCATATTAATGCTAAATTAAATGGGAAGAAAATTAAATGTAAGTATTCATTGAATTTTAAATGATTTTTAAGTAATATTTTAAATAAAGAATTAAATTTTTATAATTTTAATAATATTAATTTTAAATTCTAGTTATAATAATGATTTAAAATTAGATATATAAATTAGAGATTAAAAATCTTTAAAACTAAATAGTTTAGATTGATAATTTGATTGTAAACTGTTTATTTTTATAAATATTTAATTACATAATTTATATAACCTTTTACATAAGGTTGAAAATAGTATAAGCTTTTCATATTAAAGGTTTCGAATTTGGTAATTTATTAACCTTTTAAATAACTTTTAATTATTTAATAATTACACCATAATTTTCAAAAATAATTAATTTTCACTTATAATTATTTGTATATAACTAGGCAATTTATAACCTCAGTACTGCAATTCATCCGTGAATCATAGTGATGAATGCCATGACCTAATGAAGAAATATTATCGTCATCAGATCAATGGCATCGAAATCTTTATATGTCCATCGTGCAAAACTTACCATGCCCAACCCTATCTTGATTTCTTTTTTGATCATAAGGTTCATTTGACACAGTTTAATCAGAATAAAATAGATTTCTTTCTTTTGATTTTTAAGGCTGACGATTTTAAAATTAATAAAAGAAAAGCTGATATTGGTTTGAATTTAGGGGCGCCTAAAATATCTAAAAAAGAAATAATTGTAATTAGTGATAATGAGGAAAACATCCAAATAGGTGGTTCAGTCGACATTAGTAATGACCCAATTGTAAAATTAGATTTAAGAGGATCTCGTAGGTTACTAAAATTTAATATTGATGAATTTAATGTTAATTAAATAACATTAACAGATAGAATTATAACCCGGCTAAGAATTAAAATGAATAAAATGGGGAACGTTAAAATGCAATTTGCTGTAAATATTCAATTTGAGAAAGATGATATAACTAAAGATGAATTTATATCTAATAACGCCGAGGTTTTCTCAGATAATTTTCTTGTTGAAGGAGTTAGAAAATTAAATTAAAAAATAGAAAGATTTACTGAGTTGGGTAGTGGATGGATTATTTTTAGAATTTGAGAAATTAATTTTATCTTGACTAAATATTCCCAAATAAATAGATTAACTGGTCACGGTTTTATTGAGACTCCTCTTAATCTTAAAGGGAATAAAGCTATTATTAATATTAAGAATAGTGACAATCTTTGTTTTATATATAGTATCTTGGCTTTATTGAAGCATGACGTTCTTGTAAATAATCGTAGTAATATGTATAGCTATACTAACTTCCTGAATGAATTAAATTATGATGAGATAGATGACTGTCCTATGAGATTGTGCAATATAAGTAGGTTTGAGGAAAAGAATCCAGGTCTTGCAATTAATGTCTTGTCTTATAACCCAACTGTTATTAATAATGATGAAAATGAAAATGACGATTTTGTTCCTCATCACCCTCATTTGGATATTATTCATCGCACTAAAGTGACTGACGTTGATCCTTTGTATCTTTTATTTCTCGAAAATGATGACCAATATCATTATAGTGCTTTTATTGACTTTCAATGCTTAATGAATTCACATACGAATACAATGTCAATGGTGTCCTAGATGTCTTAATGGTTTTCGTTTACAGGATGCTTTTAACAGTCATTATGCCTTATATACCAAATATCAGGTGGGAACAACTTTATACACTCTTTCTCAACATAAATATTTAGAGTTTGGTGATTACTCAAAAACAGTAACCCCACCATTTGTAATTTATGCTGACTTTGAGTCAATTTTACCCACTGACATAAGATTTCATCAGAAACATCTACCAATATGAGAAGGACTATTATTAATTAATAACTTTAATAATACTAAATCGTATTTTAGTTTCATTTGTTTAGAGTGTGTCTTGGAATTTTTGAAAAAGATAGAGAAAATTGCGGCGAAAATTATACACCTTATTTTGATCTTTTTAGTGATTCAAACATGATTCCGCTATCATTTAATCAGGAAAATGCTTTTAAGTCTTGCTTGAATTGTTATCTTTGTAAGAAACCCATTAGAAATCGTGTTAAAGTTTACGAACACTTTTCAGGTCGTTATCTTGGGGCTGCTTGTAGTCTTTGTCGTAATGTTAGAAGAAATCGTCAGCATTTACCTGTTATTTTTCATAATCTTAGGGGCTATGACCTTCATCACATTTTGAAGTATAGTCTTAGTAGTTTTCCTTCTTGGGATTTGAATATCATTCCAACTACAACAGAAAAGTTTATATCGTTGATAGCGCATATCGATAAAGTATCAGTTAGGTTCATTGATAGTTATCAGTTTGTTAGCGCATCATTAGACAATGCAGTTAAAACTCTTTCTAACTTTCCTTTGACAGATTCTGTATTTACTGGTTCAATAATGGGTTGTAAAGGTATCTTTCCTTATAATTTTGCAATGAGTTTGGAAATCTTGGAAACAACTTTTGAATTACCGCCAATTTGGCCCGAAGTGACAGAATCACAATATTTGAGAGCTCAAAAGATTTGGACTGAGAATAATTGCAATACCTTGTTAGATTATATGATGATATACTTGAAATTAGATGTATTTCTTCTTGCTGACTTTTTTCAACAATTTCGTTCAAAGAGTATTGCACATAACGGTTTAGATCCCTTAAAGTTTTACGGTATACCTGGAATGAGTTGGGCTTCTGCTTTGATGACATTGAAAGAACCCATTGAACTCCTTACCGATATGGAAATGTAAAATTTCAATGAAGGGGGGATCAAAGGTGGAATAAACTTTGTGAATAAACATTACGTTAAAACTTCTGATGATACTGAATTGTTATATATTGATATCAACAATCTGTATGGTTGGGCTCTTAGCCAAAGTCTTCCTTTCGGTGATTTTAGTTGGTCAATTAATTATCTTGATTCTATTTTGGATGAGTGTATGAGTACAGATATTGAAACGCTTTCATATGGTTACACGATGGAAGTTGATCTTGAAATTCCTGAAAGTGTACATGAGTTTTGGATAAATTCCCTGTGGCGCCTGAAAAGATGTGTCCACCGGATTCTAAAGTTGAAAAATTAATGCTCACCCATTATCCCAAGAAAAACTATGTTATTCATTGGAGACTTCTAAAGATGTTTGTTTCTCTTGGTGTTAAGGTTGTAAAGATTCATAGAGCTATAAGGTTTAAACAGGCAAAGATTTTTAAAGAGTATATTGATACAAACACTTGTTTAAGAACAGATGCTACAAATAATCTTGATAAGAACTATTTCAAACTTTTAAATAATAGTCTTTATGGAAAATCTGTGGAAAATCTTAAAAAACGAATGAATTTAAGATTATGTAATTCATTTGAAAAGATGGTTACTTATTCATCAAAGCCGTCTTTCAGAAAGTGTATAAAGATTGACGATTATCTAATAGCAGCTCATCTAAATAAAGAATTAAACGGTTCTTGATTTATCGAAATTACGGATGTATCAGCTCCAGTATCTTGAATTAGAGAAATATAGGAATCTTTTCAATTGTAGGATTGACATTGTTGCTGGCGACACTGACTCTTTCTTCCTTGAAATTAAAAACTGTAAATTAAGTACTCTTTTACCTGCAATGGTTTCGGATAATCTTTTGGACACTTCGAATTATGATCCTAGTCATCCTTTGTATTCAAGAAAACTTGACTCAGTAATAGGTAAATTCAAAGATGAAAGTAAAGGACTTTGATATAAGGAATGGGTTTTCTTACAACCAAAATGCTATAGTCTTTTAGGTGAAACTGAAAGTAATAAAGCAAAGGGAATTACTTTGGAAGGAACGGAAATAAAGCATCTTTCTTATCTTGATTGTTATAGAAACGATACAATTTTTACTGTTCCTCAAACGAGAATAGGGACGCGAAATCATCAGTTGTTTACTTTTAAAAATTGTAAAATTGCTTTAAGTAACAACGATGATAAACGTCAATGGGTAGGTAAAAACAAAAGTTTTGCATTCGGACATTATTTAGGTATCAATGCCACTGATGTCGGCGAACAAGAGCTACAAGTTATTCCTCCACCAACAGTATCTGACGAGCTCACATCCTACTACTTTCTTGCATTTGTTTCACGACTTCTGCTGGTCCAAAATATTTGCCATCTTCTTTGTTATTCATATTGCTTTTAATTAAAACACTATCTCATTTTTCAAATTTCCTTTTCGTAATTGAATCAATTGTCTTGCTTCTCTCAGACATATTCAATAACCATTCTTTGTAAATACGCTTTCCAAATACACTTTCCCAAGGTGGTTGACTAATCGTTTTTTGGTAGGTAGAGTTTATCATAAACTCAATTTCTGGTAATAACAGCCCAGTTTTTATAGTTTTTATCCTTTAATTAAATATGAATAGCGTCTCCAATTTTCCTAAATTGTCTTTTGATCTGTCCGTTTACAGAATGATGGTAAGAACTTGAATAAATTACTTTAATATTATGAGCTTTCATTAAATTGTCCCTACCTTTACTTTCAAATGATTTCCATCTATCACAGTGTATAACCTCTGGAGAACCATATTTTAATATCCAACTATATTTTAATATTGTAACAACGGTATCTTCGCTTTCGATTTAACGGCATGAAGGGATACATATTTACTATGCTGGTCGATAATTCCGAAAATATATTTCATTCCATATAGTGTTTGTTTCAACGGACCACAAAAATCAATAAATATAATTTCAAATAATCTGAGTTCCGGGTTTTACAAATTATTTCTTTTGTTGGAGTTGTTGTAACTTTGTGTTTCTGACAATTTTCAGAACTTTGAATCACATCTTGTATTGTTTGTCACATATCTCTCATTTCAAAATTATTTGATACATATTTCTCTACTTTCGTCGGTTTTGTATGACACATTTTATATGGTATTTTGTAACAAAATCTATTCTTCGACTAACTCGAATCCATATTTTATTATCATTGGTTAGAATTACCACATCTTTTATTTTGAATTTGGTTTTGTCTTTCAAATATAAGCTTTGTATAATCTCTTGAATTTCAGTCGAATTATTTTACCATTCATTTTCTGGGTTTTCTGTCATAATCGCTAACAATTTAGTTTTTAATTTCCCAATTTTTGAATCATTATGAATTGTTTGACATTGAATGCATTTAGTACATTCACTCCTTGATAATGCGTCTGCATTTGAATGATCTTCTCCTTTTCTATACTGAAAATCTATTTCTAGACTGCTTAAGTAGTTGATCTATGTCTAGAATTGTGGGGTTATGGCTTTCGTGGTTTTCATCATATAAGTTAATGGTTTATTATCCGTACGAAATGTGAACTTTTTACCATATAAATAATGCTCAAAGTGCCCTGTAAAAAGTATATTACAAAACTTTCTTTCCTTGTTATGCAGTAACCAACCCCGTGTTTAGACATAGCATGTGATCCATATGCAATAACATTTTCTCTCCCAGAATCGTCAATTTGAGATTAAACCGCGTCAATACGATCAAAACTAGCATTTGCGTCTAAAATAAATGGCCTTGAGAAATCTGGAAACTTCAAAATAGGTGCGTCTATTAATTTATCATTAAGTTCAATAAATGCTCTCGTATTCTTGAGTCCAAATTAGTTTCTTTTCTTTGCTTCTACATAATTTTTCTTAGGTTTTGGAATTCTTTGTATAATCTTTTATGAATTTCCTATAATAGTTAGTTAGTACTAAAAACTTTCTTAATTGCTTTATACAGAATCTTATTTGTTGATTAGTAATCACGTATTTCCTTTTTTCCAATAATACCAGTTAGCATAATAATTCCAAAGAAAACATATAACTCTTTCACAATCACATATTTTCATTTTCCAATTTTCTCCTTTTGATATCAACAAACACTTATCTAAAGAATGAAATTATTGGGCTAGCACTGAGTTTTGTTTAAATGAATTGGAAAGAGCACGCAAATACAACACGCAGATTTAAAATCAAACCCACCAACATCAAGTCAACAACCTTAAAATATGAGAAAGATGCAATAAAAATATAAAATCAAAAACATAAAAGTAAAATTAAAATAATAACAAAACGCATCAAGATCAGCATGAAATAAACATAAAAATTACAAAATAAATTAAAGATTTGACCGAAAATTGACAATTTATTTAAAAAGCAATAATTAATGAAAGTGGAAGTAAATTTAAATGATTTTAGTGGAAAATAATTCAATTAAAAAATTAAAGAAATGAATTTTCAAACTAAACCAAGAAAATAATAAAAATTAGAGTCAGATTATACAAATAATTTCAAGGTCAAATTTTGTTTTATCGCAGTAAATTTAACACGAAAGGTTAGGGTCACAGAACGGGTATATATACCTATTCATTTTCACAGAATTTTAATGCAAAGTGTGTGCAAGTTTTCTAACGGGCAATCTCAATTATCCAGAAATTTTTTCATACTGCGTTTCAAGCATTCTCAAGTAAGCTCTACTTGAACGCATGTATTGGGAAATGTTATTATGAATGCTGATGGGCAACTATGCTGAAACAATGTTTATGAAAGATATGAATCGATGAAATGCATTATATTATGTCGAAATTTTTCCGGCCCACAGCCGAAACATCACCGCAAGTCAGTAAAATCTTATACCTATCGAGATGTGTAAGTGCGGTCCATCCGCCAATATTTCGTTCCCGTGAAGGCTCCGGCGTGCGTAACGCATGAACCCAAATGTCAATACATGCCGCTTATATGGGAAGATGGAAGATAGAGGGGTAGACTTTTGGCTACTTCTTCGTCATTCAGTTCCCGAAAATTCGACCTAAAATCACGTTACTCATCAACTCAAAATCATCTACACCGAGTAGTCCAGTGGGCATTCGTAATATCATAATATCAACATATCTAACCCTAAGATCAAATAAGGGAGGTGAGTGTTGGAAAAGAGCAGAGAATCGTTGCTACATCGAAAATTAATCATTGAAATGAATAATTTAAAAATGGAAACTCCGAGTTGAAAGCCTTAATATCGATAAAGTAACGTTGAAAATCAATCATCAAAATGAATAATTTTAAAATTGAAACTTCAAATTAAAAGCCTTAACATTGATAATGCTAACGTTAAAAATCAATCATAAACGTGAATAATCGAAAATAAAGCTCTTAATTAACAGCACTAATATCGATAATGTTAATGTTGAAAATGAATCGTAAAAGTAAATAATAAAAATAAACAATACTCTGAATTAAAGACCTTCATAACGATAGTAATAAGATAAAATGAATAACCTGAAATAACGACTAGAATTATCAGCCGTAGTAAGGTAAAAACATTCAACGACGATAAAATTATGGTAAATGAATCACTAAAACCCAAAATAACGGTAAATATAACTTAGATAAAGGGATTGTTTAACGATCTCAATAAGTGGTGTGAGGGCCTTGTATTTAATTAAATAACCAAAGCTTTGGCGTATATGTTACTAAAGTGCGAATCCGATCAGAGTGATCGGTTAAAGTAAATTATGGAGATAATGTAACCTATAAAATATTAACAAGGGAACCTAACCGAGCAACGTTCGATATTACAATTAATCTAAGGCAAAATAAAAGTAATAATGCAAACTTTAATAGCGGTACCAATAATGAAAACTAAGGTAAGTTAGAAGGGTACCGTAAAATGCCAAATAATACTAACGTGAGTGAGATCTCATCAATTCAGTCGCCCATTATTAGACAGACCATAGGAAAACCTTGTATCATACCTATATACAGATCATCATACCTTTATTAATAATAGAATTAGTAATAGAGAACATTAATTTTCCTCGTACGTAATTGTTAAAATGAATCTAAACATCAGACACAAATATAGATCATCGCATTTTTACTAACAATTGAGTTAAGAAATAGGGAGTAGCATTGTTGCATAATATCAATTAAATTTTGGTCGACTAAACACTATACATTTAACCGAAGTGATAGAGTTTCTCTTTCCATAAATTTGTGAGAAGGCCTGAACTTGTTGCGTATCACCTAAAATTGATCACTGAGAACCTTCGAGAAGACCGAGTGCGTTGACGTCCGAGCAACTCGATTGAGAGTAGAATTGCAGAGGACCACGACATCCCATGAACTTAGAACCTAATGCGCATAATTGACTGAGGAAGCAGGAAGAAATTACTTAGGAGAATTTTCAACGGGTAGAATAATGATCGAAAAAGCAAAATGTATTAATTAAATGAAAAATTAAATAAAAGTTAAATAAAAATAGAGTCACTGATCACGAGACTAGCTATTGATCGACGTCTCGCCACGTAAGCAAATAATGAGAACAAATGCAAAAGAATGGGTGCATAAAATAACACATTGTCTAATAAAATATTAAGTGGTGAGAAAATCTAAATGCCACGTACACGAGAAGTAGAAAATTTTATCGATTAATATCGGTTAATTGACATGCAGATATGGTCATATATATATGTATTCGTGCACAAGTAGAATAAGTCAGTCAATTACAAGAAAATTTAACACAGAGAGAAAATGAATGCGCTAACAGACAGTATTACTATGACCCCAATTATAAAGGAGAATAACGACATCCATCGATGAGGCGAAGCCAGGATGGAGGGACAAGCAAGGAGGATAGAAGATGAACGCGGATGTATAGTTTAATTTGATAATAAATTTGTTTTTAATTACTTTTTCCTGCGAATTATGTACAATGCCCCGATTTGACGAGCAATGCTTCCAAAACATATCCAAGAAACAAGCACCAAAAGGCCAAAATTGAAAGAAAGATCAAACTCTCATAAGAACTTTAATCATGTCGAATAAAATATTAAATGAAAAGAATATTTTTGTTTTGTCTCATCCTATACTATATAAAGTATCAATCCTTCACTTGCAAACAAAACCCCGTCTAGAATCTATAAATTATCGGACGAGAGATGAATCGCCGCATAAATTTGTAATAATTCCAAAAATCTTCTATGCATAACCATCAGGCCAAGAATCAAAGAATCCTCTACATACAGATCTAAGCTCAACATATCCTATAATATTGGCTGGAACTAACCAAGAATCCGAAATAAATTCTGATCATCTCCCTATTGTACAGTTGTCACGAATTTTGGAAATAAATAAATTAGACGATATCTAAGGACGAGATAGACCCAAGACTTTAACACATAATCCGTGTATGACTGCGCCATTCATTCCTCCAGATAGAGATACTCTAATAGCCGAGTCGAATGACCTTAGAGAAAACTTTAACCACCAGAATGCCTTGGCTAGACACCGCTAATCAGAAGTAAAAAAAATTCAAGTATCACGATATTTTTTCCCTAACACAATCGAGAAATTTATCAAATTTCGCATGAAAACCACCGCAAATTTATTAATTTTAAATCATGTGTACAATCCTGTATATTATATTTCACTATTTTAGACGAATCTTGGATCGATGCATCCCGAATTACGGTGCGTTTCCCAGCACGAACGGCTGCCAGATGCCGACGGGCTATGTGGGACGAGGGATCTTCGATTTTTCCCGTGAGGGAATTCAGAGAGGGTCATCTCAATGATTGCGAGGAAGTATATTTACCGTTTGTGGCCATCAAGGGGAGCCAGGCCGCAATCCAGCAATTTAAATTAAGAAATTAATAAAAATTTAATTTAGATAACACAAATAATTTTAAGGTCAAATTTGTTTTATCGCAATAAAAATAACACGCAAGGTTAAGGTCAAATTGTAGGTATATAAACTGATGTGTTTTGACAAATTTTCAGTGTTAATTTGCAGTATTATTTTGCAGTCTTATTTTCAGTCGGTGTGTTACAGCTGTGAGCCGTGCATTCAGGCAATTAACACTGGTAAGTGTTTTGTCTGGACACGACATCTCTCAGCTGGTGTGCATTGACTTATGATTTAAACGTGTACCTGCAATATGAATGAATTCACCATGAATATATTGATATCGATTAAATGATTTGTGATGCTGCGAATCGACAATGTTTATTTATGAACTTCCGACAACTATGTGAAATATGACATGCCGAATAAACAGTCTTATGCATCGAAGCTTTTATCCAACTTATATGGTAATATTTATTTATTATTTTTCGGCCCACAGCCAAAACATATTGCAAGGCAGTAAAATCAAACACCCTATCGAACTGTGTAAGTGCGGTTCATCTGCCAATAGCTCGTGCCCGTGAAGATTTTGGCATGCGTAACGCAAGAACTCAAATGTCAAATCATAAAACTAAATAGCGAAGGAGAGTAGCTTGAGAGCGGGTCTTTTGGCTCAACTTCCTTGCACTTAATTTTTTTTAAATCATTAAAATAAAAAAAATAAAATCTTTAACAATAATCGGCTCAAAATCACTAACACCGAGTAGTCCAGTGGGCACTCATTAAATATAATATGAACATAAATAGATCATAAGGACAAAGAAATGGAAAGGTTAGCGGGAAAAATTGTGAAATAGTTGCAACAGTTAAAATGAATAGCCATCGGAAAAAGATTAATTCGAACGATTAAAATCATGAAAAGGAATATTTTAAATAATATATAAGAATTAAACAAATTATTTTGAGTTGAGACGGAAAATATGGGCGGAACGCTGCTCAAGTTTTCCTAACTAATTAAAATACTTTAGCAAAAATTGTGAAGTAAAAGTGGAGCGCGGCTCAATTATTGGTATGATATTCTGATAAAACCGTAAAATAAGGGCGGAACGCTGCTAAAATTTTCCGAAATAACAAAAATACTTTGTCGAAAACTGTAAAATAAGGGTGGGGTACGGGTAAATTTTTATATAAGTAAAATACCTTCATAAAACAGAGAAATAAGTGCGGATCCTTACTAAAAATTTAATAATAATAATGATAATAGTAAGAATAATGGTAATTATTATTATGATGAATATAATAGTGTTGGACCAGAACCCAAATAGCCTTGAGAATTGTTTAAATACATCAGTAATACAGCACGAAAACCCAGCACCAAGATAACTTAAAATTTAAAATACAACACCAACTAAACATTTTAAAATCTGAGAGAATTTAAATAAATATAAAATAAAAAACATAAAAGTAAAATAAAATAAATACAAAATGCATCAAGAACCGCACGAAATCTACATAAAAAATAACATAATAACAAGAAAATTTGACCGTAAAATGACCATTTATATAAAAGTAAAAATTAATGAATTAAATGAATAAAAATAAAATATTCTTGGCTGAATAAATTTAATTAAGAATGTTAAAAATAAATTACCAATTTAAATTAAGAAATTAATAAAAATTTAATTTAGATAACACAAATAATTTCAAGGTCAAATTTGTTTAATTGCAATAAAATTAGCACGCAAGGTTAAGGCCAAATCATAGGTTTATATATATTGATGTGTTTTGACAGATTTCAATCTTATTTTTCATTGGTGTGTGCAACTAGCTGAGAACCGTTGTAAGTGTTGTGTCTAAGCACGACGGCTGACAGCTAGCGTGCGATTATTGATTGTGAACTAATGCCAGATGAATTGATGAAATGCTTATTATGATATTGTGACTAATGCCAGATGAATTGATGAAATACTTATTACGATTTTGTGAATTAATGTCAGATGAATTAATGATTAGTTCACCTCGATTTTTATGAATTCTTATTGTCATATTTGACCAAATGAATTTATGGTCGATAGTATGCCAAATAAAAATTTAAAGCCAACCATCTTTATGCATCGAGGCTTTTATTCAACTCCTATGGTAAATTTATTTATTTCTTTTTTTTCGGCCCACAGCCAAAACATATTGCAAGTTATTAAACTTATACATAAATATCGAACTGTGTAAGTCAGCCAATAGTTCATGCCCGTGAAGGTTCCTGCGTGGGTAACGCAGGAGCCCGAACGTCAAATCATTGAACTAAATTGCGAAAGAGAGTAGCTTGAGAGTGGGTCTTTTGGCTCAACTTTCTTGCACCTTATTTCGATAAAATCGACAAAAATCTTTAACAACAATCGACTCAAAATCACTAACACCGACTACTCCAGTGGGCACTCATTAAATATAATATGAACATAAATAGATCATAAAGACTAAGAGAGGGAAAAGGTAGCGGGGAAAATAGCGAAATCGTTGCAACAGTTAAAATGAATAACCATCGGAAAAAGATTAATCCGAACGACCAAAATCAGGAAAAATAATGTTTTAAATAATATATAAGAATTAAATAAATTATGTTGAATTGAGACGAAAAATATGGGCGGAACGCTGCGCAAATTTTCGGAAATAGTTAAAACAGTTATCGTAAAACTGTAAAATAAGGGCGGAACGCTGCTCAAATTTTCCGAATTGATTAAAATACTTATACAAAATAGTAAAGCAAAAGTAAAATGTTGTTCGATTGTTAGTATAATATTCTCTTGAAACCACAAAATGAGGGCGGATCACTGCTCAAATTTTCCGAATCAATTAAAATACTTATCAAAAATACCTAAGTAAAAGTAGAATACGATTCAATAATTGATAGAATATCCGGTTAGGACCGTAAAATAAGGGCGGAACGCTGCTCAAATTTTCTGAATTAATTAAAATACTTATCGAAAATAGTAAAGTAAAGGTTGAATGTTGTTCAATTGTTAGTATAATATCCTTATAAAACTGTAAAATAAGGGCGATACGCTGCTAAAATTTTCCGACTCAAGGAAAATACTTTGTCGAAAACTGTAAAATAAGGATGGATTACGGCTAAATTTTTATATAAACAAAGTATATTTTTTAAGCCAAGGAATAAGGACGAATCTTTACAAAACATTTGATAATAATAATGATAATAGTAAGGATAATGATAATTATAAAATAACAATAATTATAACATTAATAGTAATAATAATAGTAATAATAATAATAATAATAATAATAATAATAATAATAATAATAATAATAATAATAATAATCATAATAATAATAATAATAATCATAATAATAATAATAATAATAATAATAATAATAATAATAATAATAATAATAACAATAATAATAATAAATATAATGGTAATGGTAGTAATAAGAATACTAATAATAGTAATAGCAGTGATAATGGGTTAGAATAATACATATTAACCATGATAATGCTAGTAATAATAATAGGGAACATTGTAGTTATAACAGGGATAAGGGTAAGAGAGATACTGTGTGGATACTTACACAACAAAAGGTTTACAGGCGGAGCAAAATCCTCAACACGGACAACGATAAGTAGGACTATGGGAATAGATGTAAGGATAAACGAGATAACAGCATGGATTAACATTTGAAGGAGATAGGAGAATAATGGGACCTAAAAATCGAAAGCGAGCATAAGCCTTCTATCGGCAGCTCGTTGGACCCATGGATCGTTCGATCAATTATAGCATTAGCAATAGCGCTCACTTTTTTCGGACGATCTACCCACTCGAACACAGTTCCAACGTTGTGTGGGTTCAGTGGTATTCGTAACCTTGACCCTATAACATACAAATATTTCACGCCCGCCAATGGTTACCCGTTGCTAGGCAACGTTGGAACTGCAACCATTGGTCACAGGACCGCCAAAGGTGAGTTCCAATGTCAGAACTGCTAAGGTCTGATCCTATGTCGGGTTCAGCGGACTGCCGTTAGAAGGCCTTTGTCCGTTTTATCTTTCAGGTCCCTTAAATATTTCCTCCTTCTTTTACTCGTGTACGCTAATTATTGAAAAGAAAACAAAATATCGAAAACACAATTTTATTGCATTACCATTTGAACTTGATTTCATCATTTATTTAGTTTCGCCTTGGGCACGTCTTCGTAAGCGTTCCGTCCTGCCTGGCCTGGCATGCGGATGAGATCGTTTGTTGGGATGCTTCGATTAGACTTGGTCGCGATAGGTTAGCTGTGCCGGTGCAAATACTAAGGGGTATGTCACCGCATTCCCCTCCTGGCACGCTGATAGAGCGACTTCCAAGCCTTTTATCTGAGTCCATTGGGCTTGATTTAGTAATTTTTCCTCCTTCCAGCCTTGTTGGGCCGCAGTGAGTCGTTGGTACACTTCTTTCATTTTTGCCGGTTCCGCCCAGGTGTCTTTTATTTGCTGGATTTCTCGGCTTTGCTGGAGGAGCTGCCGATGGAGATGCATATTTTCACGTCAAAGGTCTTTCAGTTTTCGACTGAGGACTCTTGTCGCTTCCATTTCTAAATTGAAAATATTTGAGCATTTATCATTAATATTGTTGGATTTGACGCATAAATTAACTTCAGCCACCCCTGTCTTAAGTATATTTGTGAGCAGTATCTATTTCTAACGAATTAGTGGTTTAGGAGTCTAGTGGCAACTTATTTATTTAATTTAATTAGTTATTATCTATTGGAATTTTAGCGATTCTCTCCCTCACGATATTTACATTCTATATAGTAAAATCACGTTTTCCTAAAATAGAGTGGTTAAAATTCGTTTCATTCGTTTATCGCAGAGAACGTTATTTTCATTTAGTGCAAACCAAACCAAATAATCAATTAACCATTAACATTTATTGCATAACACCAATTCAATCATTTTTTAAGTCCATTTTGATCCTTGGAATAAGAGCTTCGGCGCATGCGACTGGCGAATGCCCATTGCTGGCGTATGTATGGTCACCTTGTTGTCTTGGTCCGAGTCGGCTGCGAAGTGCTGGCTGGACCAATTTCTCCGGTAAAATCAGCTTTGTTGGGGCGGTCATTTGTAGTAAGCTTGGGTCGTCTAGTTCGAATGAAACCCCGTAATCTGGAGTAAATCCGTCGGTGCTTGGAATTAGCCCGCTCGCAATGTCCTGATTCACACGTGCCAATCGCTGCCTGGCCAGAATCGCCTTTTTGTGGTATTTTCTTTTCATTTCTTCCATCTTCATCGCCGTGTATTCTGCTTGTTGACGAGCTTCTCGTGCCGGATTTCTACCCGGTTCCCCACGATCGTTTGGTCTTCGGGGCCAACTGGCTTCTCCGTAGGTGGCCAAGGTGTATCCTTGGTCCCATAGTGCTTGCCTGTATTGTGCGGCGGAACTAATTGGGATTTGCAATGTCAATCGAGAGTCGTCATTCCATCCTCCGTACGGATCTCTGCGGTCTGAATAAGCAATATAATTAATATTAAATTGTAAATTTTTATCTTTAGAATTTATTTATTGGGTGTGGTCGAAAAATCCGTTCTATCATCGCTGAACTTATGGGTGAACATGATTTGTAATTTTAGGACAAAATGGGAATTTCAAAGAAATTATACCTCGTTGAAGGTCAACCGAGTCCCTCATAACTGCGTCATTGGGCGATAGCCGATTCTGGATACGGTCTGCCATTCGTTTCTTAGCGTCGTTTCTACTGTCGGTAGCTGGTAGACGAGAATTTAACATAATTGGTAGTTATGAATTTGTAGACTTTTCACCTGAATAGTCGAAACCCCCCGTTTTGCATGATTGACTATCATTTATTGCAATTCCATTTTTATTTTATTTTTATTAACAATGTGAAACTTATGTTTTATATTATTAACAATGTGAAATTTATGTTTCGTATTATTAACAATGTGAAATTTATGTTTCGTATTATCAACAGCGTGAAATTTGTGTTTACATTGGTTTATTGATTCTTTCTCGGTTAGTCCGGTTTGCGGTTAATTCAAGCAAGCTGTTATTATTATTCCTGTTGAATGTTACATTTTAAGATTGACAATCAACTTTACGGCCGGCTGGTCAATCTAATCTTTATGGTTCTGATTTATTATCTAACTGCCGGTCGATTTATGTTCCTTATAATATTTAACTAGGTCGTAATATTTCTTCATTATTTGGCAGTAGTAGAAAGAATCGAGTCTCGACGTCTTCTCGATAGTAGTGATTGTCGGTATTCGTTCTGGTAACCACAACCTCCTACTCCGTTGGGCATCAAGTGGACAGTATTCAATCACTGGCTGATGTATTTCCAAAATAAATCTTCCCTGTTGTCGATGATCTGACCCCTCTCCACTCAATCAGTACCGGATTCCTATTCATCTCTACCTGCGGGATTCGACGAGCCCTATGCCGATCTGTTTTCGATATTTATTGTGTACCTGCGTGGATTTTTTGCCAGTCTCTCTGGTCTTCAACAAGTCCTCAATGGTGTATCAGTCATATGTATTTGACTCTGTGTTTCCCTTCTGCTGAAGAGTACTCGTATGATTTTCTCCTTTACGTCCAGCACTGGAAGAATTGATCCTTTAACTACTTAATGCTGTTATATTCATGTTTGATTTAATTGAATTTTGTTTTCTGATTTATACAGTATTTCATGTTATTGAATGATTTCCTTTACAGATGAGTGCTACTTCTACTTCGTCATTAACAAGATAATTTGTCTTCCTATTTTATTTCAGTGACTTTGCCAGGTTTTCCTTAATACGAATATTATATCATGACTACTAAATTCATTTAGAGATATTTTTACGTAAATTTGGTTTTAACTGGGATCTGTGTGAAGATGTTGCGTTTATTGATTAAGTTCGATCATCTAGATTTACCTTAAAATCTTTTTCTAAGTCTAATTATCTCGCTTGTTGTTTAATAATTCATTTCGGATTCAGTTGTTTCCTATTACCATCTAGTAATGTGTTCAATTTTTAATGCCAATTCTATCCTCATTACATCAAATTTGGTTGTATCGCACGTTATTTATTCACTCAAGTTTCTGTTATTCGATCGAGTCTAGTAATCTATACGGATTTTAGTCGATTTATTCGTTACTCGTAAGTTCATTACATATTGTTGGTTATAATACTTCACCCTACGTTAATTCTTGTTACCTTCCGTCATGTCGAGTTAACCTTTGACTACGTTTAGTTAACGCTTGATTTACATCTAGTTATATTTAATTACGTTTATCTTAATTAGATTTAATCATGGACAATTGAATTTGGGTGCGAGTAGTCACAATTAGTTCCGTTATTTTTTTTAACTATCTTAATTCGTCGTTGATTATATCTAGTTTGCATCTCAATTGCTTTCATTTACTTTAATATATTTAAATACCCTCGTGAGTTTTTACATGTTAAATCACTTTCATTAGCTTTAATATTTCAACCCTTTCCGTCGCCTTGCTTAAATTACAATTATTATTGTTACTTTAAACAAATTATGATTACTTTCATTACTGTTAATAAACTATAAGTTACTTTGCGTTATTTTAATTATTCTCGTTACTTCTAATTAATTACAATTATTTTCGTTAATTATAATTACTTTTCGTTATTTTAGTTACTTCTACTAAATTATGATTGTTTCGTCACTTTTAATAAATTATAGCTATTTTTGTTATTTTTAATAAATTATAATTACTCTTCGTTATTTTAATTATTTTCGTTACTTCTAATTAATTCTAATTGTTTTCGTTAACTTGGATAAAGTAGAATTTCTTTTCATCACATCGATATCGAGTCCCCACCTCCCGACCTCAAGTTGATCCTAAAGAACTTGTGTTCATATTAGATTTTACGAGTGTCCACTGGACTACTCGGTGTGATCAATTTAGCCGATTCGTTATTTGATTTTTGGTCGATTTTTCGGGAGATGGGTGAAAGGGAGCCAGCCAAAAGACTATTTCCCGATTTTCCCACTGCCCTATAGACGAATATAGTATTTATGTTCGAGGCCGTCGTTACGCACGACGGAACTCTCACGGGCACACGCTATAAGCGGAGAAACCGCACTTACACAGCGTGACTAGTTATGTATGGTTTTGATAACTTGTATGTTGTGTGGCTGTGGGCCAGAAAAATTTCGACATTTAAGAATCTCTCATTTAACACGTATATTTTCAAGTAGGTACATCATTGTTCATACATTAGTTTGGGTCATTCATTCATACACACGACAAAAGAATTACCACACATACGATCAAGTAGGGCTTACATATAAGGTGCTTTATTTCGTATTGTGGAAATTATTGCCGAGAGTTGCTCCTTAGATTCGTAAATTTTCTATAACGATAGGAACGATTGCATGGGAAGTACAAAACCTACGGACGGAGTTAGATTCACAAAAAGCCTTGATAAGGGAAATACTAGAATCCAGACAGAACTTCGAAAAAGCTAAAGAATCTACACCTAAGAAAATGGCAGAAATGGAAGAAAGAATCCAACAAATAATCAGCAGTATACAAGAGCTTGAAACAACCAGCCCTGTAGCCAGAAAATTACCGACAACACCCTTTATATGGAGAATAACGGGATTCGCAGAAAAATTACAAAGAGCAAAAGACGGAACGAATAAAATAATAGATAGTCCACCAATATACAGTTGGAAAAACGGATACAAGATGGGTCTCAGAATATATACAAATGGAGATGGAAACGCAACAGGTACTCACATAAGTGTCTTCTTCAGAATAGGAAGAGGAGAATAAGACGAATTACTGACGTGGCCCTTCCAACAGAGAATTATATTAACAATGCTAGGACGAGAAGAATATCGCAAACCAATCAGAGCAGGAAACGAGCCACAACTAGGAAGACCAACAGCCGCGTGGAACGTTGCAGTCGGAACACCATTTTTCTATGCACACAGGCGAATTGAAAGAGGAAGGATTCTTGCGCGATGATAATCTATATATAAAATTAGAAGTGGAGAAACCAATGAAGATATGGTAAAGAGGAGAGGAAGTGTAAATAAAGATGTAAATAAAAAACCAAAAATATACAAAATAACATAAAAATCAGAAAAACCAGAAAATCGAAAAATTAACGACGTTTATAATTAGATGGCAAGCAGAAACAACGAACAGAAAATTGTAGAGATAAGAGACGGATCAGGATCACTTTGGTCAAAACTTCAGAGAAAACCAGAAGAGGAGAAAATTAATATACTAACGGCAGCAGTATCGTACTATACGAACTTTAAAGAAGAAGGAATACCCCAACAACTCATGACAAAGATATATCCTCCAGTAAAAGTAAGAGGAGAAAACCTGAAAAAGGAGGAACAAAGATACCTAACCTTTAAAGATAATAAAGTATTTACCGACCAACAAAGTAAAGAACTGGCCGCACAAGGATTTTATTTCACTGGAACACAGAAATTCCCAGATGAAGTTACTTGCATCTTCTGCAGAGGACAGCTCGCACAATGGAAAAAAGGAGAGACGGCAAAACGGGAGCATCGAGAAAAATTCCCGAAGTGCCCATTCATATTAAATATGGATGTGGGAAACCAAGCAACAGACAGATTCGAAGGAATCCAAAGATTAGAAGTAGATAAAGACGAAAATGGAGGAAAAAAGAAAATCACAGTAATCAGAAATTTCGAGGACCCAACCGAACTAGCAGGGGGAGGAGAAACTATAAAGAGAACATTCGAGGAAAGGATAAAAACCTTCAAGGGAAACCCAAGAGCAGCAGAATTTGCCAGCCAAGGATATTGTCAAACGACACGAGGAATAATGTGCGAAGGATGTAAGAACCAACAACCAATGCCAGACCAAAACGTTAAAAAATTGAAACACAAAGGAAAATGTATGTATAAAGAGGAGAAAGAATCAAAAAACGCAGAAGTAGCAATCGCGGACCAACAAATAGAAGATATATTAGACCAACCGAAAACCAGAACATTAATGTTATTATCAGGAGTAAATACCAAAACAATGAGGAAAATAATCGGCGAAAGACTAACTAACAACTTGGAATGGTACGACTCGACACAAGCAATAATCAGAGCTATCAAACGATATCAAGAAAAACCAAAAGAAAACCTCGAAAAGTCAATAATAAAAGAAGCCATATTAAACCAACACCAATGTGTAACGTGTTGGCAAAAATACGTAGAAATAATATACACACCTTGTGGACATATGGTGACATGCAAAGCATGTGGATCAAAGGTAAATATATGCCCAGTATGTAGAAAGCCAATCAGTAGACGGATCAAGGGATTCCGGTTTGCTGATCAGTAAAGAGAAACAAGATAATGTATAAAACGTGTAAATAGAAAAGGAGTTATAAAATGTAAATAAAGATAGCAAATAGACAAAATCGATGTATCAAAATAACAAAAACTAAAAATACGCATAAAAGAAAAGAAGTAATTAACGTTAATATTTAGTGCCAACAATGAATCAGAACGAAGTACTACCGCAAATCATTAAAGAAACCGAATCAGAAAAATAAAAATCCAGGACAAAACCCAGAAAAGAGAAACCTTATAAAAAACAAGAAGAAGAACTGATGAAGGAATTTATTCAGAATCAGACGAGAATCACAAATCAAAGAAAAGAAATACGAGCATTAGAACAAGACAAACAAGATCAACAAAACGAAATAGAGAAACTACGAGAAATAATAAAGGATAAAGAAATAGAAATACAAGGAAGAAGGAGAGGAAATTTGCAAAATCCTAAACCAAACGAAAGAAGAATTAGAACAGATGCGAACCAAATATCTGGTAGAAAGAACGAAGAGAACAAGCATGGAACAAGCAAAGGAATGGGCAAAATGGCAAGCACTACATTGGAAAACCAAATGGCATGAGGATAAAGAACGATCAAGAAATAGATGGGAAGCTCACGCAAGACACTACGCACAGCAAATAGATGAGGAGAAAGATCGAACGAGAACCTACCAGGAAAAGTGGGAAAAAGCAAAGACAGAAGTTAATAAACTAAGAAATCAAGGACCTAAACCAACAAGAGGGAAAAGAGAACCCAAAGTCGATAGACAAGAGAGAATGATAATTCAGCTAACCGAACAAGCAAAAAGATGGAGAATAGAATGCAGACTATTAACAGACGAAAACTCGAAACAATGGAACATATACAGAAGCAAGATCATGAGATAATATTCCAACAAACCAGAATGAAAGAGATGTTAATAGATCAGGAGAGGACTCTCAAACAGAGACAAGAGCAACGGATAAAAACGGAAGCCAAAGAAAAATGGATCAAATATGAAGCGAAAAGTGGAAAGAACAATGCGAGGAAGTCAAAAGAGAAATGAGATTATTACCCAAGAAATTGTTAAACAATGAAGATTGGGAACTATGGGAACAGATCGAAGAGCAAAAACAAACGATTAAGGAATGAAATGAACAGATCCGAACAATGGAATTTTGAGAACGAATCAGACAAAATTCAATAAGAAGGTTCAGAATGAACGAAACAGATTACGAGAAACAGATCAAAGAAACAAACAAGAGATTGACGGAAACAAAAAATCAACTAACAGACGAAAAGCGACAAAATCAACAACTATGCGATAAATTAACAGAAGCCCAACAAGATGTAAATGGACATCGATGCGTAGTAGTATACAAGGAAATTAAGCTACGACACCAGCTCGAAATAAATGAACAACTGAGAGGACGAGTGGAAGCAGAGATCGAAATAATAAAAAAAGCTACGAGGAAAATGAATAAAATCTAAAAAAAGAAATCGAGAAACTAAAAGCGCTAGAGAATACGCATCCCTTAGAAATGCGAGTAGAAGAACTGACGGAAAATGTAGATTACCTCACCTATCTATTAGATGAGGAAGTACAGATTACAAATGCGTTACGAGAAGAAGTAGTCACATTGCAAAACAGGCCACCAATTTTACTTATGCCATTATACCCAACGGAAATGTTAACCCAAGTTCCCACTGAACCAGACGAGGGATTTGGCGAAACTGAAGAAACAGACGTATAGAGAGAAAAAGGAAGTTGTAAAAAGTGTATAAAGATAGAAAAATAAAAATAATAAAAACAAAATTGTATAAAAGCTAAATTAATGTATCTTTAGCATGAAGTCAAATGAAGCAGAAATCCAAATGAATCAAGAAAGCAGCACAAACAAGTACGATAAATATCAACCAATCCCTATTCAATTAGTACAGCCAATCGAACAAGACCCATTGAAATATTATAGTAAAAAATGGAGAACGGAAAGAAAAAAGTGGCGAGAAACAGTAGATGAGCAAGGAATAGTAATGGAAAGGTTAAGACAACACCTGATCCAGACAAGACAACTTGTAAACATCGTAAACGAGAATTAGCAACCGAAATGAAAAGCGTAAGCGAGAAAAAGAAGGAAAACGAATATCTAAAGCGAGAGTTAGCAAGAATAAAAACCCGAGTAGTCCTGGAAGACTATTGGAAAACGGAAGCAGAAAGGATGAGGAAAAGTAGAAAAAGCGAAAAACAATACCTAATTCAGTTGGAAGAAACCTGTAAAGAAGCAAGAGAAATAAAACAAAATCATCAACAAACCCAAGAGGAAATCGAGATATTAAAGGAAAAACTGCAGAAACAAAAACGGAAAACAGAGAAGCAGAAGACCAGTAAAGTAAACTATAAGCTCGAGAGAAAACAGAGGATTGAGAGAAATCTACGAGTTCAGCTAAGCCACCAACGAAAGATACTCAAAGAAAACAAAGAACAACTAGAAGAGCTTCCAAAACTGACAGAACGATTGGTAAAGACACAAATATTGATAATGAGATTCGCTGAAGGAAAGGCGAAAGAGGAATGTGTAATGCACTCACCCCGGGTGAGTGGGGAGCATAACGAAACCTTAAATAAAGTGCAAATCTACTGTATATAGATAAAATATGTAAATAATCGCCAAATAATTAATGTATGATAGAATGAGAACCAAAGCGAACCTAACGAAGCTGTACATGATGATGATGGTAACAATAAAGTTATGCGTAACCGAAAACCCCTTAGATATGTGCGGAAAATCTCACCCATTCCGAAAGCAAGATATTACGTGCGCAAGTTACAAGGAGATCTGCGAAAACCCAAAAAGTGAAGAATGCCAACAATTAACCCTGCAATGTAATCAATGCCCAATAAAAGAAAACGGAAATATCAACGACAAACTGAGACAAAGCATCGAAAAAGAAAGCGAAAAAATCAGACAAATGATACAAACCCTTCTAGATAAAAAGAACGAGAGGTCTAAAATAGAACATGAAAACCTGAGTATGAGGAAAATCCTAGACACTATCATCAGGAAAATTCAAAAGATCACCGAAACAAATCCCGAGTTTGAACAAATACAAGAAATTCTAAGAGATATCCGTTCAATCAAAAGACAGCCACCGAATAAACCCCAACAAGTATACGAATCAAGCCTAACGACTTCACAAGGTCGAATTATAATAATCAATCTAATCCTAAACATCGTGTCACTGATATGCTGTCTTATAACCTGTCTAAAAGTAACTAATCGATAAAGACAAAATAACTCAAATCAAAAATCCAAGGAGGTAACTAACCAAATTCATAATCCCAAAAGACGCCAAGAAATAGAAAGACTCTCGTATATATCGATCAATAAGCCAAGCCAATCCAAGCCAACAGAGAAGAACATCACTTAGAAACAGAAACCCGCGCCATCATCAAAGACAATCGTGATTCGTTTGAACTAAATTTGATAATCATTAAACGATTTTGTATTAACTTAACCAAAAACTGAAACGGATTCGACTTCAATTTGATTTTTATATAGTAGTCGGACTATAAGTCCATCTGTATCTTGAAAATTATGCATACCGTAGAAACTTTTTGTGTGTGTGGGTATTGAGGTCACGACCAGACAGCTCGTAGACCCAATTCAATGTATAAAGTAGGACTTATACTTATGACATTGCGGGACGCAATTTTACTGACCCCCGAGTGTTTTATGTTGGGCCAGTACAAGGTTTTGTTTAAATGGATTGGAAATAGCACGCAAACACAACAAAAAATTTAAAATCGGACCCATAAACATCAAATAACCACCTCAAAATGCGAGAAAACACATAATTAAAAACATAAAATGGAAAAACACAAAAGTAAATTAAAATATTAACAAATGCACCAAGATCTCCACGAATTGACATAGAAATAGCATAATAACAAAAGATTTGACCAAAAATTGACAATTTACGAAAAAAGAAAAGAGTTCATGAATAAATTGAATAAAAATAAAATAATTTTAGTCAGAAATGATTAAAATTAAAAGTTAATGAATAAATTGTCAGATAAAATCGAGAAAATAATAAAAATTAGAAATAAATTAGACAAATAATGTAGTAGTGGGATGTGTCACATCCAGCACATGTCACATCCAGCACAGTACCCCCCCCCCCGCTGAGAGAAAATTTCTCTAAGTCCAAAAGTACAAAAAATTTTTAAGACAAAGACAATGACTCATTCAAGGTCATTTAAACAAAGACCATGACTCATTCAAGGTCATTGGATGACTCATCATATTTTTTCAAGGTCATTTAAAAGTAGGTCAAGGTCATTCAAAATTTCTCAAGGTCATATTATTTTTAAACATTTTTAAATTTAAATTTACTACTTATAAAAATAAGTAGTATATATTTTGTAAATTTATTTTATTATTATTAAATTAAATTGTTTGTTTTAATCAAGTCAATTATTTTATTATTATTATTATTATTAATATTATTAATATTATTATTTTTATTTTTATTATTATTTTTATTATTATTTTTATTATTTTATATTATTATTATTATTATTATTAATATTTTTATTATTATTATTATTAATATTATTCTTTTTATTTTTATTATTATTTATTATTATTATTATTAATATTATTATTTTTATTATTATTATATTTGTTATTATTGATTATTACATATTTTAATTTTTATTACAAGTTTTATTTATTAAGATTATAATTTTTTATTATTATTACATGTTTTAATTTTTTATTACAAGCTTTATTTATTATTAATATTATTCTTTTTATTTTTATTATTATTTTGATTATTATTATTATTAATATTATTATTTTTATTATTATTTTTATTATTATTATTATTATTATTATTATATATATTTTTATTATTATTATTAATATTATTCTTTTTATTTTTATTATTATTTTTATTATTATTATTATTATTAATATTATTATTTTTATTATTATTATATTTATTATTATTGATTATTACATATTTTAATTTTTATTACAAGTTTTATTTATTATTCTTTTTATTATTATTTTTATTTATTATTATTAATAATATTATTATTATCATTATTTTTATTACTTTTTATTAATAATACATATATATATTTAATAAAACAAATACATAAAACAACTATATAAAAAACATCTATATAAAAACAACTATATATAAAAAAACAACAACTTCATAAAAAGTAAATCACTTATTAATAATACAATTAAACAAATATCAAGTTTTATTTCACGTTTCTTCACGCTTGGCATTTGATTACATATTACATATTTTTTTATTTTGTAGTATATTCAAAATATCGACGTTATTTTTATTAATTTTCTTAAACACATTTATTTTACTAGACTTGAAAGAATTTAAATGAACCCCATGTTCCCTATAAAATTCTTTATATTTAATGTTCTGGAATGTTTTGCATATGGCGCAGATAAAAAATTTGATGCCATTAAATCTATGGCGGTAATATTTTTTCATTTCTTCATGGCAACTTTCATTATGTTGCAACGATGAGATGCAATATCTCGGATAAAAAGTGCCTAATAAAAATATTAAATTAAAAACCTATATAAAGTAACTATGATAAAAATATCTAATAATTCAACAAATAAACCTATATACAATAATATTGATGCTCACTGCAACTATTTAATAATAATAAACTATATACCAAATCTAATAATAAATTAAATACAATAGCTCACTGCAAACTATTAAATAATTCTAATAAATAAAACCTTAAATACAATAATATTTGCATGCTCACTGCAAACTATTAAATAAAATATCTATTAAAATAATTCCTATATAATTCATATATAATTCAATTACGTAAGATCTATAATAAAATGCCTATATAATTCAAAAACTATTTGTTCAACTATATTTGTTTATAATTTATTATGTTAATATATGTTTCAGTAATAATACTTTTTTAAAATATATTATAAATTATGATATTTGAAGTATTATTAAATAATACTTTAAATTTCATCATTTAAAATTATTATCATAAACTTTTGAAATAAATAGATCTTATTATAAATTTATTATAAATTATTAAATTATTGATATTTGATGTAATATTTTAATATACTTCAATATCATTAACTTAATTTCGATAATAAAAATAAATAAAAACTAACATTTATCTCCTGATTCGACGATCATCATCCTCTATAGAAGAAGGTCCTCCATATCTTCCCCAGTAACGAGGGCATCTCCAAAAACGGTGGCATAATTATTGTCATCCCCAGAAATGGGGCATCTCCAAAAACGGTGAATAATTATTGTCATCCCCAGAAATGGGAGCATCTCCAAAACGGTGGCATAATTATTGTCATCCCAGAAATGGGGCATCTCAAAAACGGTGGCATTATGATGATCATCTGCATCCAAATCAACTAAAATGTTTTTTAAATATATAATAAAATTAAATTAAATTTACCATCTTCGAAAATATCCTCTTCGCTATCGCTGATAACAATTGTATCTTCGATTAAAATAACTTCTAAATAATTTATAAATAAACATATATAAAATTAAATTACCATCATCTTCGATAATTATAACATCATTTTGACGATCTAACTGATCTTGTATTTCTGTTAAAGTATACCAATCTAGAAAAATATAATAATAAATTAAAAATAAATTAAAATCCTTACCATTTTCATCGACCAACATTGGCGTAAATTCTTGAGTTCTCCATTTTAAAATTTTTGAAATCCCGCGAGTAAAATTTTGAAATAATTGTGACAAATTCTACATTTGTCAATGTTTATAAAGAGAATAATATTTTCAGGATTTAGCCAATCACATTAAGCAATACACACATATATGTGAGAGATTTTAGACATGTTTTCTTGTAAAACACATGCAGTCTACACTGTGACTGCATGCGTTCTTTGTAAATCACATACATACTTTTGTTTGTATGTGTTTTCTTTGTAAATCACATACATACTTTTGTTTGCATGTGTTTTCTTTATTCAATTTTGTGTATGCATGCACTTATCATGTGATGATCACGCACTTATCATGCACTGTCTTTGTGATCACGCACTTATCATGCACTGTCTTTGTGATGATGCATTAGCTTTAATTAAACACATAATAATATTTATAATAATAATAATAAAATAATATTAATAATAATAATATAAAAATATTATAATAATAATAATATTAATAATAATAATAATAATAATAATAAAAATAATAATATTATAAAAAGTAATAATAAATAAAATATTAATAGTTTAAACATAACAATAAACATTAATACATTTATTAATCATCAAATCTCTTGGATAATAACCAAGCTAAACAATGTGACCACATGTTAAGGTCCATGGTTTTTGATACATAGTTTTATTATAGACAATAGGTTTACCCATTGTTTGCAGTTTCGAAACCATTAAAGCCGGATAATAGAACCCATAGGATCAAATACAAATATCTTGCTAGCTTCATATATATCGCTAACAATGTTCTCCACCGAGATGAGATGATTGAGTATTGACGATTATGGCTTGATTATTACGTAAATATGGAATTTTATCAAGATGAAAACCCTAAAATTCATGTCCTAGTATTTGTTTTCCAATTCGATAGACCTGAACAGAACTACATCAATAATATTAATAATACATTTAAAAACTTACTCCATGACAAACTATCATAAATTATCTATACATTTATACCAACATTTTCAAACCAATAATGTTCGTTCAAACCAACACTGTTCTGTTTGCAGTTATTTTAACCTCATTTTCAAATACTCCATATATTACAACATGTACCGGTTCAGTTGTAGCTTTAGCAAACTTTATATCTAATCGTAAATTACCATTTTGAGGTAATTGATTTAAATCGAAATCGGGTGCCAAAACAAATGTGAAGAATGGATATTTGTTTTTAAAATCTTCAAGAGTTATACCACAATTAAGGTTTTTATCAAAATAACCCATATTTCTAACTATACTCTGCATATATGTAGCACAATAATTATCATTTTCGAAATCTTGAGTATATGTTTCTCTATAATCACTATTTTTCGATAAAGTTAGCGATGTTACACCAAAGTTTTTGAAAATTGAGCTCGATGTTAAGTATGATCCATTATATTGAGATTCACTTTGAAATGTTACCAATATAAAGTTGGCATTCTTCTATCGCCAAATATTTGTTCTTATAGAAAGAAGCTGAACCTTTAGCAATTGCAAATTGAACAATTTCCTTTGTTTTCAATGGATATATTGCATGCTTAGAATTAAGCCCCAATTGATGACCTGCTAATACAGAAGGCTCAACACGAACTCTTCTTACCAATAATTTTGCATCAACTAATTGAAGAATTGGTGCTGTGGTAGACTTGTTAGTGTAATGCCGAATCAGATCTTTTCAATCTAATGTGTACATTAACACCTGGGAGTAAATATTTCGGTTGATCCATAAAATCGAGTTGTATGATGAGCACATGGTAAATAATTTCGATCCTTTAATCCACTTTTTCCTATCATCATCACTACCATAACCCTTAGGAGTTAAACATGTATTTTTAGTATCACTATTGTAATTTATAATAGTTTCTATTAGAGCTTTGTGAATATATGTACTGTTTCACCTCAATCTTGATATTATTAAATCCGAGAACTGCATCTTTAAAAAGTGTATGAAACAAGAATTGTTTGGTATTACATCACTAGGTTCACCCAACGGTTTTCTATCTTTATCTACAACTTTGATCTGAACAGTTAACAATGTATCATTCAAATCTAAATATTCAGTTTGGGAACCATTAATATAAAATTCAATATCGGTTCTACTATCCATAATAGAATTCATCGGGAATACCTCTTCAAGGCCCCATTTCAATTACTGCTTGGGAGATGGTCTATCAAATAAACACAATTCAGATTTACCACAATCATTTTTGAAATATAGTTCCATGTCCTTTCATTCGTTTGTTTATATGTTTATGATGTCTTTTACGTTTTGGAATCGGTGTTGGTGCAGGTTCTTGTTTTTGAAACATACCTGCAACACTAGGTAGAACTTTCCCTAACTCGGATAATGCATTTGATTTCAGAGATGGCAATATTTTCTGCTCATTCATTATCACATCTTTAGCAGTTTTCATACCAAAACTACCAAGGCGTTTAAGAATAGGAAGTGCAAATCTACCAATTGTTCTCAACCAACCTGATCCATACTGTTTACCAATAAAATACGGTAATTCGCCACACTTTGGCTACACTATACATACTAATAATATCGTTATTGGCCATCTAATTTACGAAAATGTAATGTCAATGAGTTTTTGTATCTTACTAAATTCAATAAATTTACCGCTATCATCACGAATATTTATTTCTATATTGTTTATACATGATGTTGATACCGGTAAGTACATGGGATTATCGATATTTATATTGACAACTTCATCCTGGTCATGTTTATCAACCCAAACAGATTTCAAAGAGGAACCAAAGAATCACCAACAATTATAGGATCGATGATGTTAGTATATATGAACATTTGCCTATGAAGTTTTATTATTTTTGGTTTGCGTACACCAAAGCACTTGTCCTATATGTTTGCTTATCTAATCCCAATGTATTAGCCAAATTTTTATCAAATGTAATTTCACAAATGTTATTATTCAGACTGAATTACATAATCCATCTTTAACAAATTCAATAGTTTTAAATATATGTAAACAATTGAATGAATATATTTATGTAATTCTTCAAGTGTTCAATATATAAATCATTAGTAAATGTAAATGTCTCTTCAACTTCATTAATATATGATAGTGATATTTTGATGTTTTCGATTGTTACACTTTTTTCATCAAATGTTTTGAAACGTATTAGGTATTCAGTACCAGAACAACAATGCTAAACTTATCACAACCCATTCGCTTGGCATCCTCAATACTTTCAAACTTTATTGTAAATGGACTATAATCACAACTAACATTCAATCCATCTTTGAAAAACATGCCACAATTTTCATCTAAAATCTGATTCGGAATATGACAATATCGTTCAAAATTATTGATTGTGAAATACCACTACAGGTTTGGGTACACGTTTCTTGAATCCGATTTTACAATGACTATAAAACGGGAATGTATTGTACACAAATGTAAAGTCTTGCAAAGCACTTCCCAATTTCCATGTAAATAAATGGGATTTTGAAGATCAACCATAAATTTACTTGCTTGATTTTCCGGATGGATTAGTGGGCAACTATTACTCGGTAAAATTGTATAGAAACTCATTTTACTAGGTCTTTTGATGATATCCATGAGGGTTTTTTGATATCCATGCCATTTGACATAGTATTGTTTATCCTTACCACCATTTTAGTTTTCAATATTTTCTGAATTCTGAACACTGTAGGTTTGGAAATAACTTGTAATTCCTGTTCATAGAATTTCCCTTGTATTAAATTGTTATCACTATCTTTAATAACATACATTACAGGACTCTGTTTAGTATTAATTTTAATAATTTGAAATACCTCATCACTCCAATTACTATCGAAATTTTGATGAAAGGTTGAAGCAGATATTTTACTAATTCTAACGTGATCACCAACTTTATATTTTGGTTTTGTAATAGCAACTGTTTTAGACCGTACTGATTTAGCTAATGTTTTCGAGCTGATATCTACGGGTCTCAAACCATTCAGACCTCGATGTGATGAATTATTATAACTAACAAGTATTTTCGGTATACATTTATCCATATTTTATTACCTTGATGCACGAAATATTTCTTCAATCTATCCCTCAATGTCCGGTTAATCTTTCAACATGTGCGGCTTTGTATTGAGAATGTACAGAATAATGATTTATTTTGAGACGATCCAGGATTGCTTAACTTTACTATTGTAAAACTCCTTGCCTATAATAATAATAATAATATAAAATAATATTAATAATAATAATAATAATAATAATAATACCTAAATCGGTTTGCAAATTGTCTGGATGCTCATTTTTAAACATTGAGTTAATTGCTTTAGATATTTCCTCTGCAGATTTTGTCTTTGTTGGTACACCGCGAGCAAAACGACTGAAAACATCAATACACGTTAAAATATATTTATAACCTTGTTAATTTTCGAATACGGTATCATCTCCATCAAATCCATTTGCCATAAATCATTAATACGAATGTCTTATAAGCTCTCGTTGGAAATCTTTTCCGCATCGGTTTGTTTAAACTGTACGCAAGCTGATCTGACAACCACTTTTGCGTTTCCTTTTTCGACTTTGGACTCTTTTCTTTAACTTTGCCACTCCACCGAACCTGCCTCGTCTTCTGGTTCGTCCAATCTTCTCATTACAACAAGATGATTTAAATTTAATTTAACATTAGTAATGATTGCCCATCGTTTATTGTGATAATAATGATAATGCTAATGGTAACATTGCTCCGATAAAACCACCTTGTTGTTTATATATGATTTTTCTCATTTGCTGACGATTTTATTATTTACTAGCGATAACAAAGGCTTACGATGTTTATTCAATACTAGTTTTTTAGAATTACTGATTTTAATTTTACCTCTGACTACTTTTAATAGATTTTGAGTAAATCATCGACAACAAAAGTTGGAAATGATGTAAAATAGACATTCTTTTCATACTCAAAGCCTTTAACAATGCATTAAAATATGGAAACTCTATGATTTTTAACAATTTTAACTTTTTTCTTACTCTTTTAATAATGTTTTTCGAAATTAGATTCATTGCAGGGTAATTCTCAGTTATTAGCTTTTTAGATGGTGTATAACTAGTTTTTGGTGGAACTTTATTTATAGTCTTTTTAAATTATGTCTAAGTTTTCGATATTTTTAAGCTGGATTTCATAAACATTTTACATGTTAAGTTTTCAACTTTGTTTATAACCATGGCACCTTCTTTATTGAAAATATCTGTTTTTACCCGTAAATCATCGTTACATTGTTGTGTGAAATCAAGAAATATATATCCATGTGGTGATTTGTAGCATCTTGAAATGCACTGATGAGAAAATTACGATTATTAGGGTATGCCTGTCGAGCAAGAAAATCAATAACTGTTGCATCTCTAGGATTCTTGAAAATAACTAAATATTGAACATTTAAATTCCTTGTTCGATGTGCGCCACCCTGATGAAATAGATTTTGAGTAATAAAGATCACAGTAACACAACATGTCTACTGATTTTTGTGAATAAATTATTAAATCCTTTTCTTTATTAGCTTCCTGATACAAATCATCAATAATGATGACATCACCTTTCCTTAATCGACTTGACAGTTTTTATCGAAACCCTTTACTATTTTCATGTTTTTCAATTTACAGAAATTATCTTGAGTTAATCCATGTTCTTCATCTGCACCCTTATGCCAATAATCTTGTTGAATTTGGTTTGAAATAATTAGATTTCAGTAATTTACACACAAACATAGTTTTACCACTACCACTGAGGCCAACGATTTGATATACCGCATCATTTCTTAATTCCATTATTAATTTGTATAATTATAGGTTTTTGTTTATATTATATGATTTAATGAACTCTTCCTAAAAACTCGTATATATAGCTTAATATTCTTTATTGTTTAATTATGTTATCAAATATAAATTATAAAGGAACTTTCGATGTATCAAAAATGACGTTTCCAAATGGCAAACCCCAGCAAATTGTAGATAAGAGTGGAAAATACCCTATAATATTTTTCAAATCCGGCAAATGCAGAATCATGGGATGTAAGAAACCTTTAGATGTCAATAAATTACAATATAGAATAAAGGATCTTAAAATACAGTCAATTACAGTTACCATGGATATAGGACAATCTATCAATCTATACAACATGTCAACAAAATGTCTTTGTATGTTCGAACCAGAATTATTTCCTGCACTGAGGCTTTTAAAATACAACCCAATGTGTGTTAACGTGTTTGCTAGTGGCAAAATAGTCATATTAGGGGTGCGAAATCTAGAGTACAAAAATATTGTTTGTGATATACAAAATGAAATCACCGGATTGGTCGATATCTGATTGGCTAATGATTGATTAAAACAAATTGCTTATTCATTTTATTCATTTTAAAATGGAAAATACTTCAAGCACAAAATTAAGCAAAAAGAGATCGAAATTATGGTAAATTTATTATTTATTATTTATTAATATTAATATCTTTGTTTCCAGATAAATATCAGGCCGTATTACTGGAAAGGTTATTCTTCTTCTATCCTCAACTCAGAGCAATAGTCAAAGACCAGCCTGAATCAGTAATTCCAGATTTGGTCTATACAACCACCAACATATGGATTTTTAACATAATTGATCAAGCTCTATGGATATTAAGCTTGACAGAAGACCAAGGAGATGGAACCGAATACCCTTGTATTCTGGGTTGTAGCTGCTGCGATTTTCGATACCAGCGCTATGTGGAATGGTGCCTGGCAAAATCAGTTAGAAATTCTTCGAAATACCAACTTTTTCGAAAATAAATGTTTTGAATTTTATTTTTTGTTTTGTTTTGTTAGTGTTGGTAATAATAGTTTTATTTTTATTGTTTTGGTAATAATATTAATAATAGTAATAGTTTTATTTTTGTTAGTTTTGGTAATAATAATAATAGTAATAATAGTAATTTTATTAGTATAGTAATAATAATAGTAATATTAGTATTAATAATAAAAATAATAATAATAATAATAATAATAATAATAATAGTAATAATAATAAAAATAATAATACATTTATATAGATGATATGTGTAAAATCATAAAACTCAACTAGTTAATTTACATACAGTCAGGCACTTAACATGCAATTATCATGCACTTATCATGCATGATTCTGATTGGTTAATCAGTATCTTTCCAGGGTATAAAAGTGCGTCACTACCTTATAAAGACCATAAATCAAATATGACCAAGAAAATAAGCGTCCAACCAGTTCAGATGTTCCACAATTATAAAATGTATTTTTTAAAGGAGCCTATCAATATGCAATTGGCAAATCCAGTCAAACTCAATAAAACGCAATTTCAATCTCTTGCTGGTACTCTCTCAATGTTAGATATCAAGGATATTGATAATACGTTCAAAAAGATCAATTCCAATTTAAAATGCAATGAAAATGCGTTCTTCACGAGTCAATATACCAGATATTATGATGCATTTACAGAAATAGGATTCAAAGAACAGGAAAACTGGTATATAACAATAACAATCCAAGGATATAAAGCAGATCAAAACGATGTGCTTTCTCCAATCTGGAAAATTGTTACTGCTAGACTTTCACAGTTATTTTAATGTATAGTGTTTAATAAATGTATTAATGTTCTTTGTTATTCTATAAACAAAATTATAAGTAGTTTTAAAATAGTGTTAAAATGATGTCTGAAAAAGGTAAAATATAAAATATAAATAATTAATTAATTTTGGTTTAGAATATTTAAAACTTTTTGTTTGATAAACTTGAAGAAATAACCGGTGTAAAAATAAGAGATATGTTGACTCTAGTTGAAGCATTGAGTAAAGAATCGGATTGCGAATCTGAATGTCAGAGTGATTCTGGATGTCAGAGTGATGAAATTGTTAATGATGGAGATACTGAAATTATTAATGATTCTGAAGAATTATTAATGTTGAAGAAGCTACCGAAATTATTAAAGATGAGCCTACCGAATTTAAGAATTGTATTGATCATGTTATAGAAAATATTATGATAGAATCTTGTGGTGATGAAGAATGTACATGTAATAATCAATAAATCTTTAAAATATAGTTTATTAATAAAAATAACAAAGAAATATTTATTAAAATCTATGATAAACCTTGTTACATAAATATAAAACAGATACTCCAGTGAATAGTTTTAATAAAAATTTGCAATTCTCGATATAAATATCAGAGCGTTTGGCTTCTGCGGCAACTTGAATAATAGCTGTCATCCACCGTTTGATTCTACCACGGACCAATTTTTGTTTCTATCACCTAAATAATAATAAATTAATAACAATATAAAGTAATATACCTCTATAGACCATTGGAAATAATTTTCATAGTCGGATCCAGATTTTAATATCATGTGTTTCATGTACATTAATCCTACTATTATTCGCATCCATTTATTATTTTCATCGAACATGTAACTAAATATTGATTGGAATGCATTCTTTCTCTCCAATGGTGGCAAATTGAGAATTTTTTCATAATCGAATGGGATGTCTTCAACGATTTTCTCGGTACGGTTTACCATAAATTTCATGTTTTAATGATTTCATCTTCTTCTCTATTATTAGAGACCAGCTCATTCAACAAAGTTATAAAAAATTTAGTTTCTGGCATTTTATAAAAATATATGAAAGTGTAAGCTTATTTATACTATATTCGACCAATCAGAATCATGTAATACTAAGAAAATATGTAAAAATATATAATGGAAATGGCAATGATGATTTGTTGGCACTGTTAACTTGTTTCAAGCTGTTGCCGCACTGTTAACTGGGTGTTGTTGTAATTTCATTATACGATTGAACTGATCAGTTGTTTTATTAGAATAAAATTTTATACTATATTGAACTTGATTCATCATTTTTTCATTAAGTTTATGATTTTCTTTCAATTCTAATATTGATTTTCTTAATTCATTTTTGATAGTACCAATGGTCTTATTTAAATATATAATATCATCATATAATTCGTTTTTAGCTCTTTTTAAAGTCTCATATGTATGTTCAAATCGGAATTCTAAATTACTCATTCTTTCAGATAATCTTTTGACTGGAGTTTTCAAATATCTAGGCCTATCTATCATATACAAAATATCCATCAATACAGCGGTATCAGGACATACACATCTTGTTGAATTTTTACCTTGAACGGTTACAACAATTGAGTTGGCCATATTAAAAACTAATAATATTATTAAAATTTCTTTAATCATTTTTAAATCTATATAAATTAATATTTATTGTTTATAGCTAAAGATGTGTGTGTGTGTGTAAATTAGTATAAAAGTAATTGTTATTTCAATTTTTATCATTAAAATGATTGTACCGAGCGCAGTTCAAGTTATGAATGAAGTTAAACATTATGGTAATTTATTATTACTATTATATTATTATTACTTGTTTTTTAGATGATTATTTTAAAGTTATTAAAGAACGTCTGGAATTCTATTATCCAGAAATACATGGAATCATGGATAAGCCAGCATCAATAATTCCAGACTTGATATTCAATCATACATCAATATGGATATTTACTGTAATCGATGAGTTCCTATGGGATATCGAACAAAACAATTTGTCAAAAGATATGGAACCCGAATACCCTTGTGGTGATGGATGTCATTGCTGCGCTTCCCGATATCGGAAGTATGTGGAATGGGCTTTGAATAAAGCTCTTCGACATACTACTATAGTAGAATTATCTCTTTATAATAAATTTGTTGTATATGTCTGGTTTCATTAAATAGTAATAATAATAAAAATAATAATAAGAATAATAATAATTAATAATAATCTTAATAAATAAAAAAATGAAATTAATATAATAATAAACTTGTAATAATAATAAAAAATAATATAATAAAATAATAATTAATAAATAATAAAAATAATAATAATAAAATAATAATAATAAAATTATAATAATAATAATTATAATAATAATAAAAATTTAATAATAAATTATATAAATAAGTAATAATAATTAAAAAATTAATAATAATAAAATAATAATAATTAATAATATATAATAATAATATTATATAATATAAAATATATAATATTATAAATAAATTTAAAAATAATATGACCAATATATGACTGACTTACTTTTGAGTTGATATGTAGTACAATTAAAATTTTGAAATGACCTTGAAAAAAATATGATGAGTCATCAATGACCTTGAATGAGTCATGGTTTGTTTAAATGACCTTGAAAAATATGATGAGTCATCCAATGACCTTGAATGAGTCATGGTCTTTGTTTAAATGACCTTGAAAAAATATGATGAGTCATCCAATGACCTTGAATGAGTCATGGTCTTTGTTTAAATGACCTTGAAAAAATATGATGAGTCATCCAATGACCTTGAATGAGTCATGGTCTTTGTTTAAATGACCTTGAAAAATATGATGAGTCATCCAATGACCTTGAATGAGTCATGGTCTTTGTTTAAATGACCTTGAAAAAATATGATGAGTCATCCAATGACCTTGAATGAGTCATGGTCTTTGTTTAAATGACCTTGAAAAAATGATGATGAGTCATCTTAATGCCTTGAAAAATATGGTCTTTGTTTAAATGACCTTGAATGAGTCATTGTCTTTGTCTTAAAAATTTTTTGTACTTTTGGACTTAGAAAAATTTTCTCTCAGCGGGGGGGGGTACTGTGCTGGATGTGACATGTGCTGGATGTGACACATCCCACTACTTAATATCAAGGTCAAATTTTGTTTTATCGCATGAAAATTAACACGCAAGGTTAGGGTCACAGAACAGGTATATATACCAGTCCATTTTCACAGAATTTTAATCGCTATTCACTCAGTGAACAAATTTCTCTTAGTTAGAAATCTATAATTGACAGAAACAACTCTCGGCAATTATTTCCACATCGCGAACGCAAGTAACTTATAGGTAAGCTCTACTTGCTCGTGTGTGGGAATCCTTTGTCGCATGCTTTTGAATGCCTGAATTGAGCTAATGGACAAACTATGATCTAATTGTAATGAAAACAAATATATGTATTCAGAAAGCGAATTTGATTAATGCGTCGAAATTTTTCTGGCCCACAACCACACAACAAGCAAGTCAGTAAACTGAAACATAACTAGTCACACTGTGTAAGTGCGGTTTCTCCGCCTATAGTGTGTGCCCGTGAGAGTTCCGTCGTGCGTAACGACGGCCTCACACGTAAATATTCTATTCGTTATAGGGGCGGTGGGAAGATCGGGAACTAGTCTTTTGTCTGGCTCTCTTTCACTCACCTCCCGAAAATTCGACCTAAATTCAATTCTATACATCGGCTAAAATGATCGCACCGAGTAGTCCAGTGGGCACTTGTAAACTCTAACATAAACACAATGTCCTTAAGATTAAATTGAAGGGTACGGGAGGCCGGAACTCGAAATCGATGTGATGAAAAGAATTAAATGTCTTAAAATTGATGAAAAACATTAAATGAATTAAAGTTGATAAAGATAATTAAATGTGTCAAAAGTAATGAAAATAATTAAATGAAGATAATTAAATGTGTTAAAAGCGATGAAAATAATTAAATGAATCAAAGTTGATGAATATAATCAAATATGTATTAAAAGCTATGAAAATAATTAAATAAATTCGAGTTGATAAAAATAATTAAAGGTGTTAAAATTGATAATGTTCAAGCGTATTAGACTGACGAAAATAATTAATTAGAACTATAAAAAATGATCAAAGGAACTAAGTTGAGAAAACTAATTATTTGTATTAAAACTGTGAAGAATATTTAAAATATTGAATCAATGAGGATATTAAACCGCACTGAAACGGTAGAGAGTAATTAAAATATTAAATTTATGAAAATAATGAGTTATATACCCCTGTAGGGGACAATGAAAGATGCTAAGCTTGCGAAATAACTAAAAGTGCTAAAATTGTTGAGGATAATTAAAGGTGCAAACAACTGACGAAAGTAATCTTTACTTTTTAAAGTTAACCAAGGAATTGCAAATGATTAGATGTACCGATAATAGTTGAGTATAAAGCATAATAGTTGTAAATTACTAAAAATAATAGAAATAACCATAATCCATTAAAAGTGATGTGAACCATTAGAACTTAACAGAAGTAACGATATGACGAAATTTACCTAAGATTGGTGAGAATGACTATAACCGAGTATAAATAAGGAAAATAACTAAAAATTCAACGTGATTATAATTTGCTAAACGTAACGAGGAGAGAGCGACGGTAAAGAGAAAAATGTTAAACCGGTGAAGGAATTCAATAGGTAGTTGTTTATTTAGATGAATGAATGTCACGAGAACGCAAAACTAAATACCTAGAGAAAACTAAAACAAACCACCTGTGGCTGTTAACTGCCTATAATTAAAATAAATAGATCAATATAATAGTAGATTTTAATAAAACGCAACCAAGTCACCGAAATAAATTAGAAAAAACATTAACTTGTTACTAACGGAGCAGAAATAACGCTCATCTGTGAAAGTAACCATGTATTAATATAGAACACGGAAAAAAACAGAACACAAAATTCCATTAACTCGAATAACTAATCACAATAAGTAGTTAACTGTTCATTCTACAAAATTGGATATACATGAGAACATTCACGAGTGATCCATAAGAGCAGGAACCATCGCAGAAAATATTGTCGACCGAAACACCATTGAGGTTTTGGCGAACTCGGAAAGAGACCGGCAATACATCCACGCAGGTATGCAATGAATAGCGAGAATAAGTCCACCAGGAGTTAGTTGAAATCCACGCATGTAGAGACGAATAGGTATCCGGTACTGATAACTACCGAGATGAATTATTGAGATTAAATCGGCGATACCCAAGTCCTCCGAAAGGTAACCAAGTAGTGAGAAATAAAAATCACCGGATTTATATGGTAAATTTCTGAATGCCGCTCAGCTGATAAATAATATTAAATAATGAAACAAGCTGCAACTAATTTACCCACCTGGACGATTGATTATAATAAAACACTAGTCAACTGTTAGTTTTCCGTGAATTAGTACCGCTCAGTTGTTAATTTCACTAGCCAACCGAATGAATGTGATAAGATCAAAACACCGAATAAATGTTATTCATAGACATTTTTTAACTCCTTGAAAATATTAAGTATTTCTCGCGCTAATTAATATTTGCGTTGAGAATAATTACAATAAATTTACTAGTCAAGCGGCACATCAATCAAGGGTTCTAATATAAATACCGACTGTTAGCTAGCAATCAACATCTTACATCATGTCAAACAAACGACAAACACCCGTTTCAAACAAACAGAACACACAGGAACGAAGAAGTGATGGACGACAAGACCAAGTATCAACACATAACACGGGTCGACGGGATGAATCGCGACCAGGTACTATTCCATTTGAGAGTTTAAAGTTTTCCGTATATTAATTGACCGTAAATTAATATCACCCAACTAACTATTAGCTTTAAGTCCATGTTAGATTATTCATAAGTAACATATAGACTCAACAATATCTAATCTTCCTTTTAAACGATAATTATGATGGTTATTTTAGATTACAGGAATACGCATGGAGGATGAAGTGATGACTCCCGCGTAACGCTCCGGATGTCAAACGCTTCTGCCGCTCGTTATAGGCAAGCGCTATGGGACCAAGGGTACGCTTTGGTAACATATGGTGAACCCAATTGGCCTCAATGGCACAGTGATAGAGGAGATGAGATCGAACTGCCGAGTATCGCCATTAAGCGCGAACCCAGTAGAAATCCAGCACGAGAAGCCCGCCAGAGAGCTGAACATGTCGCAATGCAAATGGAGGAAATGGAGCGGAAGTATCACCGGAAGGCGATGATGGCCAGGCAGAGATTGGCGCAGGTAAATCGAGACATTGCTAGTGGAATCATCCCTAGTACCGAAGAATCTCCACCTGATTATGGGGTCTCATTCGAGCTTGACGACCCAAGAATCTTGCAAATGACTGCTCCAACAACACTAATTCTGCCTGAAAGATTGATTCAGCTAGCGATTCGAGACAGACTTGGACCAAGGCAACAAGGCGACCATGCGTATGCCCGCCGACACCCGCGATGGACGTTCTCTAGTCGTACTCGTCGCGACACGGATCCCAAAGACAAGAATACATTCTAGATTTGAATAAATTGATATCTTGAAATAAATGTTGTTAAATCAACTTGATTATTTGCATTCTCTTTTCTCTTATAAACGGAATAAATTCCAACAGGGCGATCAGTACGATGAACTATGACGACGATATTGAAAATTGTTTTCTTAACTTAGCATTTGGTTATTACGAGGAAGGGGATTTCTTAATTCAAATAGTTAACTATAGATTAAATTAAATAAATAATTTGTAACGAAATTCATCGAGAATTAGTTCTAGGGAAACGATGATATTCACTAAAATACATGGGATACGGGCATAGGAGATTAATTTATGTATTGGAAGCGGCAACGACAATAATTATTTTCTCAAATCTTTTTAATTTAGAAATGGAAATGACAAGGATTCTCAGTAGAGAATTGAAAGAGCTCAGATGCGAGAACGCGCACCTCCATCGCCAACTTCTCCAACAAAGCTGCGAAATCCAAAGAATAAAAGCTACATGGACGGAACCGGAAAAGATGAAGAGTGTGTACCAACGCCTTACTGCGGCTCAGTAAGGTTGGAAAGATGAGAAGTCATTGAATCAAGCCCAAAGAACTCAGATCAAAGGGTTGGAAGTCGCCTTGTCAGCGTGCCAGGAGGGTAGTGCCGTGACATACCCCTTAGTCTTTGCACCGGCACAGCTGGCTTACCGCGATCAAGAAAAATCGAAACCTTCCAACAAGCGATCCCATCCGCATGCTAGGCCAGGTCGTACTGAACGCTTGCGACGACGGACCCAAGGCGAAAAACAAATGTTATAGGACTGAACTCTAAACGAAATGATTTACAAATTGAAATCCAAATAAAATAAAATTGTGTTTTTATTAATTTGTTTCTTTACAACTGGTGGGTTTCTGGGTTTTGATATTTTGAAACTATATTGTTGTTACCCAGGTACCAAATACAACTATTCTTCGCTTACCACTCGGCACCCGTTGCTAAGCAACGTTGGAACTGTGTTCGAGTGGGTAGATCGTCCGCAAAAAGTGAGCGCTATTGCTAATGCTATAATTGACCGAACGATCCTTGGGTCCAACGAGCTGTCGATAGAAGACCTGTGCTCGCTTTTGATTCTTAGGTCCCATTACTCTCCTATCTCTTTCAAATGTTAACCTATACTCTCATATCATTCATTGTTATGTCCATTCCCATAGTCGTTCTTATCGTTGTCCATGTCGAAGATTATTCTTTGGTCGGTACACCCTTGGTTATGTTAAGTATTCACACACTAGTTCTCTTACTCTTATCCCTATCATAACTATAATGTTCCCTATTAATTATTACTAGCATTATCATTGTTGCTATTATATGTATTACCTTTATTAATTGTTACTACTATTACCTTTATTATTATTTTTATTACTATAACTACCATTATATTTATTGTTATTACTACTATGATTATTACTACTATTATTATTATCATCATTACTACAAATACCATGATTATTATTATTATTATCATTATTATTATTATTATTATTATTATTATTATTATTATTATAATCATCATTACCCTTATCATTATCGTTATTATTATTAAGATTTTGTAGGGATCCGTCCTTATTCCTCAGCGTTAAAAATTTTTTATTGATATACAACATTAGCCGTAGTCCATCTATATTTTTCGGTTTTCGATAAAGTATTTTTGTAAATTCGAAAATTTTAGCAGCATTCCGCCCTTATTTTACGGTTCATTCCTATTCTACAGTTTTCGACAAAGTATTTTCATTGACTCGGAAAATTTGAGCAGCGTTCCACCCTTATTTTACACGTTCCATTTTTACGTTACTATTTTTGTTAAGTATTTGAATTAATTCGGAAAATTTGAGCAGCGTCCCGCCCATATTTTCCGACTCAACTCAAATTAATTTATTTAATTCTTTTTTAAAAAGATTATTTTTCATGATTTTGGCCATTCATTTTAACTGTTGCAACGATTTCGCAATTTTCCCCGCTACCCATTCCCTATTTTTGTCCTTAAGATCTATGTATGTTCATATTATATTTAATGAGTGCCCACTGGACTACTCGGTGTTAGAGATTTTGAGCCGATTGTTGTTAAAAATTTATGTCAATTTTACAGGAAACGGATGATGAAGGAGCAGCCAATAAACTACTCATTTACCCTCCAATTTCCCCTATGTACGGATAATATTGACGTTCCAGCTCCTGCGTTCCGCACGCCGGAGCCTTCACAGGCACGAACTATTGGCGATTTTACACGCACTTACACAGTTCGATAGTGTGTTTTATTTTTCTATCTTGCGTTATGTTTTGGCTGTGGGCCACCAAAAATAAAATAATAGAAAAAATAAATTACCACATGAATTAGGCAAAAGTCTCGACGCATAAACTGTATATTTGGCATTCATATAAACAAATTTTAAATCGGGCATCGATGTACATAAACCAAAATAACATAACTGTAGATTAACAATCTGAAAATATTGCTGCAAAACATAACTGTAGATTAATAACCTGAAAATATTGCTACAAAACATAACTGTAGATTAACAATCTGAAAATATTGATAACTGTAGATTAATAACCTGAAAATATTGCTACAAAACATAACTGTAGATTAATAACCTGAAAATATTGCTACAAAACATAACTGTAGATTAATAACCTGAAAATATTGATAACTGTAGATTAATGATCTGAAAATATCTGAAAAAAAATCACACAACAAAGTAAGATTTATAAAAAATGTGCATCTTAAATTTGATTGAAATTAATACTACAAAGTAATAGTTGAAAATTTGGGAAAACACATCAGTATTTATACCTATAATTTGGCCTTAACCTTGCGTGTTAGTTTTATTGCGATTAAACAAAATTCGACTTTGAAATTATTTGTGTTATCTAAATTAAATTTTTATTTATTTCTTAATTTAAATTAGTAATTTATTTTTAACATTTTTTAAATAAATTTATTCAACCAAAAAATATTTTATTTTTATTCATTTAATTCATTAATTTTTACTTTTATATAAATGGTCATTTTACGGTCGAATTTTCTTGTTATTATGTTATTTTTTATGTAAATTTCGTGCGGTTCTTGATGCATTTTGTATTTATTTTATTTTACTTTTATGTTTTTGATTTTATATTTATTTATATTCTCTCAGATTTTAAAGTGTATTGTATTTTAAGTTATCTTGGTGCTGGGTTTTCGTGCTGTATTACTGATGCATTTAAACAATTCTCAAGGCTATTTGTGTGCTGGCCCAACACAACTATTAATATGCACTAGTAAAATAAGAAAGGGATAATTAAGGGACCTGAAAGACAAGACGGACACAGGCCTTCTTACGGCAGTTCACTGAACCCGACATAGGGCTAAACCTTGGCAGTTCTGACATCGGAACTCACCTTTGGAGGTCCAGTGACCAGTAGTTACAGTTCCAACGTTGTCTAGCAACGGGTTACCATTGGCGGACGTTGAAATATTTTGTATGTAATGGGGTTAAGGTCATCAACACCACTAACCCCACACGAGTAAAATAATGAAGAAGTAATTAAGGAACCTGAAAGATAAGACGGACAGAGGCCTTCTAACGGCAATCCGCTGAACCCGACATAGGATCAGACCTTAGCAGTTCTGACATCGGAACTCACCTTTGGCGGTCCTGTGACCAATGGTTGCAGTTCCAACGTTGCCTAGCAACGGGTAACCATTGGCGGGCGTGAAATGTTTGTATGTTATGGGGTCAAGGTCACGAATACCACTGACCCCACAGAGGTCAAGGTTAGAAACTACTAACCCCACAACATTAACTGTTCGAAAACAAATATTTGGCTACATTGTGCACCATTCTATACGAAAGAAATGATTTTCAGTTAAAACCGAAACAAAATGGCAGGTTTATATGCTAAAATTAAAATCAAAAAATTAAAATTTAATTAAAATAGTTTTTTAATTTCTAAGTTTTTTTTTTTGCTAAGTTTTTAAATACTTAGCAAAATTCAATAATTTATGCACCATTCTGAAAATCTAATTTTCTAGAAACCTTGAAGTAAAATTGTCGTTTGTTACTCAATAATTGTGTTATTGGTAAATGTTCTGAACAAGAACTTTGTCAAATAGTTTGCAACTGTTACAGTTGTTTTAATTTATATAAATTACGTTGTTTAAAATTAAAGTTTAATAAAATGTCTAACCTCAATGAAGCTAGCGATGTGCTAATAGTAATTTAATATATTACATTAAAAAAATTAATCTTTTTCTTAGGCTGGTCTACGTTCGTCAGATATTGATGGTGATAGCTTAAGTTACACTGATTTATCAAGCTTAGATGTCAACAGTACTACACTACGACCAGGAGTAAATGATGATTATGGTACAACAGAAAGATCAGGAATAAGTCATGATTTACCACAAGTAAAATTTTTAATGTGATTTTATTTATAAACAATTTTAGAACCTTATTTATGGAACTAATATTAATATAACCAATATAATGGAAAGCTTTCGAAGCTTTCTTCTTCAATTTAAAACAGAGATTCCAGATGAAAATTTTGTAACAGATATCAGATTCAATCCAGATGATCCCTTATATATTCAGAAAATGAAAGAAATGTCATTGTTACGACGAGCATGGATGAACATAGATTGCTCTCATTTGGCTCAGTATGATAGGAGCTTATGCAACAATTTAATTATATATCCCAAAGAAGTTATTCCAGCTATGGATTGTGTTGCAGACAGTTTATTTAAAAGCAATTATGTAGATTTTCACGAACCTATTCTAACTAGACCTTATAACTGTGAAATTTCAAGAAATCTAAGAAATTTGAATCCAGAAGATCTTGACCAGTTAGTAACTGTCAACGGTTTGGTTATCAGATTATCAGAAATTATTCCGGAAATGATTAAAGCCCATTTTAAATGCTCGGTCTGCAACAATGTTACAAAAGTTCCTTGTGAACGAGGTAGAATTATCGATCCTGAATTTTGTAACCAATGCCAAGCTAAACATACTCAACAAATAGTACACAATTGCTGTGAATTTATAGACAAGCAAATGGTAAAACTGCAAGTACGGAGTTTGTTGGATAAAATATATTAATAATTAAAATAATTATCTTTAGGAGTCACCAGAAGACATGCCAGCTGGAGAGACCCCTCATACTGTTGTTCTTTATTGCTATCAGGATTTAGTTGATACAATACAGCCAGGTGACAGAGTCACCGTAACCGGAATTTATAGAGCTGCATCACAACGAGAAAATTCTAAACAACGCGTTATTAAGGCTGTTTTCAAAACTTATTTAGATGTTTTGCATTTCCAGTTAATAAATTTATAATCATTTGATAATTGTAATAATGGTAATAGGAAATCTAAGAACCGTCTAATCGATGAAGAAGAAGCAAAATTATCACAGGAAAGGGTTGTGGAAATAAGAGCACTGAGCCAAAAGCCAGATTTATATGAGCGATTAAGTGGGGCTATTGCTCCCACTATTTACGGCAACGAAACGATTAAGAAAGGTCTTTTAATGATGTTGTTTGGAGGACGGGTTAAAGAAACGAAAAAATTGGGTGCCGGAGAAAATATGCGATCGAACATCCACGTGCTGCTGTGTGGAGATCCAGGAACATCGAAATCGCAATTATTGCAGTATGTGTACAATCTGACCCCGCGCGGTCAATATACTTCGGGCAAGGGCAGCTCCAAGGTTGGACTGACTGCCTATATTACCAAGGACCCAGAAACTGGCTCTTCGACGTTGCAGAGTGGAGCTCTAGCACTTTCTGACAATGGAATTTGTTGTATCGATGAATTCGACAAAATGACTGACACGACCCGTTCGGTGCTTCATGAAGTTATGGAGCAACAATCGCTCAGTATTGCTAAGGCTGGAATTATCTGCCAATTGCACGCGAGAACCAGTGTATTAGCGGCTGCAAATCCCATCGGTAGCTGCTGGGACAATAAGAAGACTATAATTGAAAACATTCAGGTGGGTATTATATCGAATTTTAGAAAACAATTTCTATTACAATAGAACTCGTAAGCAACTTTCATTCATCGTGCCAATTAATCCAATAGCCTATTAAAGCGACATTTAACTACATTTCATGTTTTTATTCGTACCGCAAATTTATTTAATCGATATTTTAATCAAAGCTATGAAGCGATATTTTTTAAACTGTTTGACTCTTCATTTTATTTCGAGAATCCTTCAACTTTGGTGATCAATTCGAAAAAGGTTCCGTAGTAAGCTTGAAAATGTCCACATTTGAAATTAACTTTCTTAAATTGACTCTTATAATTGTCTATTATCTAACTTTTATATTCGCATTATTTAATAAAAACGAAAATCAAAATTTTGTTACTTTTCTAAACCTATTTTCAAATGCAAGGCCAAGAACCCATGTACTAAAAGGGCAATATAATATCTTATTGTTTTCTGTAATAACCTATAAATAATTATCCTACTTTAAAATAGACATTTGACCAATTCTGAATATAAGTAAATTAGTTTTTTGACAATATTATTCTTTAGGCCTTTATAATTAAATCACAAACTTATCAAAACTAAATCAATATATTTTTAATTGATTAACTGAAATATTTTGAATTTTAATTAATGGACGAGAAAAAGTTTTAATTGTTAAAAATAAAATAAGATAATACATCGAAAACAGAAACTATTTTGGAACTGTTTCAGAGACTTTTGTATAAAGACGTTTCAATAGGTCTTTGGGTTAGTTTGAATTGTCGATTTTTTAATCAATTAGCTGCAACTCCGCCAATCACATTTTTATCGATAGCAAACATTCAGTGGAACATTAATCACTATAAAAATATGATTTGATTATAATTTAAACGTTCCATAGCATCCTTCAAAATAATTACATTTCTATTGATTTTTGTTTCAATTCATTTTATGCAAATTTTCTAGCTTCCTCCAACACTGTTGTCTCGTTTTGACTTGATTTTTCTCATTCTCGATCCACAAGACGAGCAATACGATGCCAAATTGGCACGGCACATTGTAGGCCTGTATTGCGGTCATAATAAAACGACCGAGCCCGGCACCGTTGACACTGCCATGTTACGTGATTATATCGCTTATGCGAAGGTAGGCAGAAATTGATTGAATTTCCACCGAATAACCAACCGCATCTAGGAGAACATTCACCCAATATTGTCTGAGGAAGCGGAAAATTATGTAACTGAGGAGTATGTAGAAATGAGAAAAGTTGGAAATGCTGGCAAAGGTCAGATATCTGCTTATCCTAGGCAATTGGAGTCATTAATACGATTGGCTGAAGCTCATGCAAGGATGCGTTTATCTGATCAAGTAACGGTAGCAGATTGCCTAGAAGCACGAAGACTACAGAGAGAAGCACTGAAACAAGCCGCAATCGATCCATTGACAGGATTGATAGACATAAATATCCTTACAACTGGTGTCAGTGGAGGCATCAGGAAACGAAACGAGGAATTAGCACGTGCCATCTATAAGCTATTGGAAGAAAGAAGAACACTGACATTTAGTTACCAGAGAGTTCTCGACGAGCTCAGAAATCAATCTGACCGCATGATCACTCGAGATATGTTTGAAGATGGACTCAATTTGCTGAAATTTGAAAACAAAATCGACTGGACTGATAAAACTATTAGGAAACGCTAGATAACTTATTATGCTGTATGCTAGATGTTATTTTCATACTAATAAATGTTGTTGATTTAGTTGTTTTGATTTCCACACGCTGTAATTATGGATTTCTATCGGGTCTGAGTGATTCATTGATTTTATAATAAAGTAACACACAAAGGCGGATCCAAAGGCACCCCCAGCAGCTTCAGTTACAATTTACATTTTCATTAAAATCTGCTTGCAATTCCAGGTTATTATTTCACAAATCTCAATATTATTTATATCTATGATAAATGTTTATGCATTTAATAGTCTGCCGTTGACTATGTCTCAACACAGTTAATTTTATTTGGTAGTCTAAATTTCTGAGAATAAAGGATGTTTGTTTTTGTTGGGGAGGGAATTCCCCCGGAGACAGTCAAAAAGGGATCAAAAATTGATATTTTTAAAGGCGTTCTTAATGAAGCTTTATTTGAGGTAGAGAATATACATCAAGATAATAGTCGATAACATTCATTTGGTGATGATGAATTTTGTGCACTATTCTTAAAATATCAACTTTCGGGATTTTTTTTATACAGTAACTTTATAACAAAAAAGGTTATAAAAAAACCCCATTTGACATTTAAAAGTTTACTATAAACGATAAAATTTTTAAAGCACATAATAGGCACTACGACAAAAAATATACTATGCATGAATTTTCACTGTAAGGAGCATTCATTTATAACGTTCACTAAAAAGGGTGAATCTTCACAAAAGGGGCAAATGGGGACAATAGGAAAGAACAGAAAGGGGCGTCGGGGTCAACAATTGGTTTTTATGGGGGACGTCATTAATGGATGCTCCCATATCCGGAATATACTATATTTTATTAAAATCTATTTTTGTTTTGATTTCGTGTTACGAATTATCTCTATCAGCATTAGAATGTTATTGGTAAATTAGTGGTCTCACGACTATGATTAATCATGACACATGAGATGATTTGGGTTCCTAATGGAACGTGTCAGTGTTTTACCAACCACTATCGGAACTGAAAACTTTTACATGCAGATGTTAATATATTTGTTAGCTTTAAAAAACAGCAAAAATATCTATATCTTTCTCTTTCTATATCCTTGTTCTTACTCGTCTATTCCTACAATTCCCATACTTATTTGTCATCTTTACCCATTATTTATAAAGGTATCCTTCAAAAATTTGAGCAGCGTTCCTCCCTTATTTTTTGATAAATTTCCTATTTCAATTGTTTAATCACGGTATCGACTACATTTTCGTCCTAGTTTACCTTTTATCTTTACCTATATTAAAAATTTGATTAACAGTTCCTTAACTCCCGGTACATTTCACATAATTTTAAGTAGTTACAACCCTCTGCGGTCACTTTAATAAACACTACTCTCTTCTGCCACAGTACATCATTCAACTATTGGAAAATGCTTTCAACTTTATGTTCTCCTACACTATCTCATCCTTTTCTACTTGATTTTCCGATTAATTTTCCGACAATATTTTAAATTTTCAATACAAAACTTTATTCTCTCTTAACTAAAGTCGCACTTCCCATGAGTTTAAATTTTCTGCTCCCCTCGACCGACGTTTCCATCAGCCTTTGCGAGTTGTTTAACGGTGCCCTACGGGTAGAGTCCTGGTAGAGTGTCTTTCGACCAGACCTCGTCGCGGACAGACCGAGATTTCAGGAGAGCTCGGCTTGCGATCTCAACTAGCGGAACTTAATCCGCCAACCGGATCACCGACCTGCCCTCCCGACAGCTATTGCAATACTTATTATAAATAAGATTTTAAGGGGACCTGTCAGTGGCACCAAAAGATTCCATATATATTTATACAAGATAATAATACTTACAATCCACAAGTCAGTCATGCAACCAAATTTGAAAAATTGTCATAAGTTGGCATAAAAATTTTATACACAATCGTGTCTAAAAATTTTGACTAAAAAAATTTGGTGTCTGTCTGACTGTTTGACTGTCTGAAATTATGAAAATGACTGCTGTATATATAGTGTTTTCATGCCTGGGCGCGACCAATCAGAGAATTTTGAGCCTTTTTCGGCTATTTTTCGAGGGGTTTTATTGGTTTTATTTTATTTTTCTCCTTATTTTCTCTATTTTTTGATATTATTTTCTTAATATTTCGTAAATTTCATTTATTATTATTTTTTAAAATTTAACCATTCTCTTTGATTGTTTCTCTTTTTACCCTTTGATATTTAAATTTTTATTCGCCGCTTCCGCCTATGTATTTTCTAAACCTTCTTTTGCAAGGTTTTGGCGGTTTTATGTTTTGGTTTTGTGTTTCTTTCTGCATCTGTAGGCTTTTCAATGATTTTAATTAATATTTGTTTTATTTAATTTTGTTTTGTTTTTATTTTGCTTTATTTAATATGTTTTATTTTATTTTTGATTTCTGCTTGCGGTGTGTGCTTATGTTACAGCAGCCATATTGACAATTTCCAAACGACATTAATTATCTAGTTTTAATTTACACAATTTTCTCCTTTTTGTTTAAATTATGGCTTATAGCCCAACACACCGAAAGCCAAAACCTAAAATGCATAAAAAATACGATTAAAAATAAATAAAACAACAATAAGCATGCAGAGTTTATAAAAGACAGAAGGCGGTTAGAAAACAATATGGAAAGTGAGAATCGTCAGGGATGACATGACGAACAGAATAAAAAATTTTCACGAGTAAAATAACTCAATAATGATAATAAATAGAATAAAATAAACAAAAAGAGCAAATAGTTAAATGATTGACAATAGGAACCACCAGTATGCGTGGGTGAATCCGCATTGATTGACCAGCAGGCATACATTTACAGCAATGAAAGCAATTCAGATACATTTCTATCCCTATGGAAAACCATGTTTCTAAGCATTTAGCTTAAGAAATTATAAAAAAAGTCAAAAAAGCTCAATGAAACCAATACCGACAAAATCAGTGCGACAAAACACTCAATAAAATTCTGATTGGGGAAATTGCTTTATTTTCATTAATAATATACTAATATAATTAAATGCTGACGAAGAAACTACCAACTGTGAAGGGCAAATAATAAATTCTGTAGAACCTTATCACTTGGAAAGAACCTTATCTTGAGAAGTTGGAAATCTTTTTCCTGAATAATATCCCTCATAAATCCAATGATATTCAAATACTCAAGGATGAAATAATTAATGAAAGAAAAAGAAGCTAGTTTTTTTAAAATATTAAATAAAAATTTTTTGCGTGTTTATTTTGTGTATGGTGAACGTTGTATAATAAAATGTTGGTGTTCAAGTTAGACAACTTTAACTATTTATAATTTCTTATTAGCGTACTAATATAATATACTAATACTGGTTGGGGTATATTATCTTAGGCTTTATTTTCGAGTCATCATAAAAAATTTACAAGACTTATATATTAATATTAAGCTGACAGTCTTATGATAAGACTACAAATATGTATAGCAAATATACGGGGGAGGGGCAACATCGAATGATAATGTATAATTTTCTTGAAACATATATTAAACAGAACAGAACATAAATGAATTTGTTTGCATAATTCAAATATTTAATCATCAATAATTCTTCTATTGTCCTTGAACTCATATTATTATTGTTGAGGATACCTAAAAAATAGAGAAATATAATTAATAAACATGTAAAATTATTTGGGAAAACAATGATAAGTGATTAAGATAAAAAAACAGACAATTGAATAAAAGAAGGTTATTTATAATTAACAAGTGCAAATTTATGAAAACAAAAACAAAATCAAAATCTGCACGTTATTTCGAAAGCTCTTTCAAGATAAGGGAAGAAATGTTGTTTGGGAATCCGGGAAAGGGAATCTCTAAAAAATGATTTATCTGGACAGCTGTCAGTGATTATAGAGGCCCAAAGGGAATTAGCGTTAAAAGATATCAGAAATTCTATTTGACATCAGTAAGTATTATTGGATGACGGAGTATAAAAAGGAAGCGCAATTGGAATCAAAGGGACAAAAATTGCAAAAAGACAAAGAAAGAAAAAGAAATTAAAGAGAAATTGAAACAGAAATTAAGCAAGGTCAAAGCAAAGCAAAGCAACTAAATCAGAGTTACCGATCTCAGAAACCCACCACAGTAGTCAAGTGATTGTGAAATCCAATTGATCTGAAATTGCTATTCTTCCCGAAGGGTCGTAATAAGCACCAAATTGTGATTGATAGATAATTCGTTGTGTTATTTTAAAGTGGAGATAAAGTGTATTAATCAATAAAGTTTATATCGTTTGGAGTTCATTACTGTTGTTTAAAAGCACGCTTGGAGTCAGATTGACAATACATCCTATTCAAATTCACCGACAACCCCAACATTATAAAACAATATTATTAGATAAATCAGTTTTGAAGATATTGTTTTGAAGGTTAACCAATAACATTGTAAGTCCATACTTTTATCTCAAAGTCGAGGAATTTTATTTCTTGGTGTTCCAAATAATGGTATTCAGTTATTTACTATTAGTCTTTTTATCTTATGTTCGAATAGATTTCAAAATAATATATTTACCTGATATGTCTATGATGGTCATAAAAATTTTTTATATCACGCATTGCTTTTTAAAAGACCGATGTAATCGGCTAACGCTTTACAAAGATTCTTATGGATTCATTTTTATCGGAGTAGTAAGTAAGTTTTTTTCCTGTAGGAAAAGTTTTATCAAGCTCTTATATCATAATCTTCATGACCTTAATGACAATGGAGAACAGATGCTTGATTGGATTGGCTGCATGTTTGAGTATCACTGATGTCCTCAATTACGAAATTATTGATTCATTTCCAATTGACTTTCGTATGAAATTCTTAGATTTAGTCTAAATAGACTTATTCTTTTATTACAATAACAGCAGGAATTTATAATCCTGAAATATTCTGTATGAAAATAAAAAGCCTCACAAAACCTACCCTAAATACTCAGTCACAATGAAATGATAACCATAATGATTTCATTAAATTCTGTCTAAATTACGCTGAACCCCCCCAAAAAAGCTAGCTAATTCTTAATTGTTTCTGTTTCAAATCAACCAACGCAGCGCAGCTTATCGATTTGGAAATCGATAGTTAATTAAACTTTATCACCCCCGTCACCAGTCGAAAACAATGAGCCGTTCCCACAATCATCTGTTCTCTTTCTAATACTCAACCGTACTGATTTCTAGGGAAATTGTTTACAGATGGACACAAAAATCTTCACAGGAAATATGGTGAATAATTATCACAAATCGATCCTAGGATCTCTCCACCCAGGAACGCTCACAAATCCTAAATCAAATAATCGACCTGAATGATATTTGATTCACAATTAATTTTCCCATTGAATCGCCTTATCCCAATTCAATGATGTAAGTCATCCCCGGGGAATTCGAAATTAAACGATATAAAACGCGAGTTGCTTGATTCGCTCAATTTCATTGAAGAAAAAAGACATTTTTGTTTCGCCTGAAAATAGTTTTTCAATGGCTAAAACTAATAAATTTATAAAAAAATCTAATAGTGAAACATCCAAATTAAATTACAATTATAATCTTCGTTTTTCAAAACAGTCAACTTCCAAAGAAATGAGGTATGTTATAATACTTTATTATTATTATTATTATTATTATTATTATTATTATTATTATTATTATTATTATTATTATTATTATTATTATTATTTTTATTATTATTTTTATTATTATTATTATTATTATTATTATTATTATATTATTATTATTATTATTATTATTATTATTATTATTATTATTATTATTATTATTATTATTATTATTATTATTATTATTATTATTATTTTATTATTATTAATACCATTATTGCCATTAGATTGAAAATAAACAGCCGTGAGAGAAAGCGAATGCATGACCTGAATTCGGCATTGGACAGCCTTAGACAAGTAATTCCTTACGCAAATGGACCAACTGTAAAGAAATTATCGAAGATTGCAACATTACTTTTAGCCAAAAATTACATATTGATGTTGAAAAATTCTTTGGAAGAATCACAAAAGAAAATCAATAAAATTTATTTACAAAATCATTTTAAATTCTTAGAATGCAAAGTCATTGACCCGAGATCTATGTCCAACAGTTCATCAATAAGCTTGAAAGCGTTTCCTATTGGGAGTGAATCCCAATTTATTCAATCGGACCCCCCGCTGATACCGTTGGAGACCACAGACCTAAGCAATACTAATTTCCAAACTCCAATTCATTGCAACGATGAAAATTACTGGCAAGATTTGCCTAAATTTAGCTCCGGCACATCAAACAATTATTTGATACAGAATTTAATCCATGATGGCTTCTAAAAATTATGAATTGTTTAATATTTTAATATTTATATATATTTGCTAACTTTTGTTAACTGACATCGCACGGGATAAATTTATTCTCATTCTTTATTTATTTTAAATAATTTTACTTTTTCCTGTTATTAAAAATTTATTCCAATACTTGGGTATATATTTATTAGAAATATCTCATTGACAATAATGAACACAGCTGAGGGATCCTTTTGTCCTTGACATTTCCACATACTGCTGTTCATGTAACAAGTAGTTGTCTGTCAAATCCAAGCCTGAGAAAGTCGAAAGTATCACATTTGACTTAGAAATTGCAGTCTAAATGACTCTTTCAAATGTCTTGTCATTACTGTTCACGATTTTGGAGGAATTGTTGATACAGACAAATCGACATATGTTTTTTATATTTTATAGTAATATATGTATAATTGAAAAGAAAATATGTGGTCGTTTCTAAGGTAACAATGCACCGGAATTTACCGAAAGTCAATAAATACTAGAAATTTTAAAGGAAAACGGGTCAGGATAAAATAAGTAATGGCGAATGATCTAGTCAAAAAATCCTTAAAGGAGTAAGAAAGACACAAACATAAATTATTTATTGTAAACCAATGAGAAAATTAAAAATTGGATTTTTATGCGCAATTTTGTATCAAAATGATTTACAGTAGTTTGGAGGATTAGGTGAATGAAACACAAATTACAGTCAATTATTGTTTTATTTCTAAGCGACTTCCGAGAGAATTTTGATCAGAAATTTGTTAAAAAAGATATTGTCAAAGATTATTTTAGCCTAAAGCAAATAACTATAAAGAGAATCTCAATATAAAGAATGGTAAAAATAAACTCAAATCTTCTTTACTAACTGCAAAGGAAATAGCTAAAGAATTCAAAGATTGAAAATAATAAATTACCTGAGATTTACGATTAGTCAAGACCGATTTAAGTAGATGGACAGGTGGCCGCTAACTCAGATACCCCTTTAGAAGTTATCTAGGTATAATCCAAATTTTATGTACGCCACGAAATATATATATGTTGGAAAATGGACGAGTCATAGAAGTCTTGAATTGAAATATTACATAGTGAGGTATGAGAGATATAGAATGAACATATATATAGATCACATGATGGATTATGATAATTGTGATGGCAAAGATAATGAAAATTGATGATCATGACAATATAGTAGTTGGAAGTGTAACCGCAGAAACATGTCACCACAAGAACAGTACTCACTCCCACTCTCTGTTTCTTATAATTTGTCTAAGTCTAAAAGTACAAAGTCATTTAAACAAAAACAATGACTCATTCAAGGACATTAGATGAGTCATCATAATTTCTCAAGGTCAATTAAATAAAGACCATGACTCATTCAAGGTAAAATATTCTTAAAGAAAGAGTAAATGATTATTCAAGGTCATTTATGAGTCATCATAATTTCTCAAGGTCAATTAAATAAAGACCATGACTCATTAAATGTCATTTGATGAGTTATCATATTTTCTCAAGATCACTCAAAATTTCCCAAGGTCATACAAATCTTGGGGCAATACAACGATTTGTTTAAATGAATCGGAAACAGCACGCAAACACAGCACTCAGATTTAAAATCAGACCTATTAACACCAAATAAACAACCCTAAACTATAAGGAAAATGCAATTAAATATAATATCAAAAAACATAAAAGTAAATTAAAATAATAACATATATGCACCAAGATCAGCACGAAATTGACGCATACGTAACAATATAACAAGGAAATTTGACCGAAAATAGATCAATTTATAAAATCAGCATTTTAATGGAAAAGCTGGTTGAAAATAAAATATTTCTAACCGGAAATATTCAATTAAAATATAAATAAAATAAATTATCTATTTAATGAAAGAAAATAACAAAATTAGAGATAGATATTACAAATAAAATCAAGGTCAAATTTTGTTTTAATGCATAAAAAAAAACACGCAAGGTTAGAGTCATAAAATAGGTATAAATACCGATTCATTTTCACAAGATTTTAACACTTTTTACGAAAATACACACTGAATAACGTTGTGAACCATATCTCATTATTTCTTTGCAAAAAACTTACGGAAGGCAGAACGCTCGAGAATCTTTGAATCAACTTACACGAGACGTACTCAAGCAAACTACAAGTAAATCCTTGCTTGGGCGTGTCCTCTGCAAGTGTGATAACTGTGAATGTAATGTAATGTTTTATGTCGAATTATATGCTTCAATGGATCAGGTTTAATTAATTTGTCGAAATTTTCCGGCCCACAGACAGCACATACCACAAGTAATTAAAATCATATAAACTATCAGATTGTGTAAAAGCGGTTCCTCAGCCTATAATTTGTGCCCGTGAAGGTCCGTGTTCTGAGAAACAACGGATGCTGAACGTCAATATTTTTCTATAGGGGCGTTAGTTAGATCGGGGGTAGTCTTTTGGCTGCTTTACTTTCTTCCTTCGTCCGAAAATTCGACCAAAATTCATTTAAACACATCGGCTTAAAATCATCAACTCCGAGTAGCTCAGTTAGCACTCCTAAAATCAAAATATGAACATAATTTCAACCTTAACATCAAAATGAGGTAAAGGGCGAGGGGGAAGGGCGCGAAAGTAGTGCAACGAATATAAACTGATAATATGGATGAGAAATGTTAATTGACCAGTAGTTTTAAAGTCTAATTTTATACCCAGAATAGAAGTAGTTAAATGGAATTTACTAAATAAGACCATGATTTTTTAACATTAAAAAACGAACAATCTGACCGAAACTAACCCATGTCTCAAGCTTAAAATAAAGGAACAGGTTATTTAACCACACTTTAAAATTATTATATAGGCGAATAGCTAACGCTGAATAGAAGACATTAATACTGCAAGCGGTAGAAAACTAATATATAAGCGCGGTAATGATCATGATTAATAATTATACGAACTCAACGTAAATTATATTTACTACCCAGTAAAAATAGGAAAAACATAAAGCCTCACCCCACAATTAAATTACAATGACGGAGAACACGAAAAGCCATAAATTTTTATTTAGCTATAAGATACCATCGTCGGACACAATCAATTTTGAAATTTAATGTAATACCAATCCATAAGGAAAAGGTGAAATCACAAATCCCTATGGTAAAAAATAGCGAGCAATAAGTAAGATAGAAATATAATTTCTCTATTTTTCTTAGTTTCGTTTAATTTTATGGTTTTTTTAAAGAAAAATCCTTTCAAGATGGGTAAAATCTATTCAAAATCTGAAACTGTTCAATATCGGGAGTTACGGTTCATACATCGGGAGATGAGAATATGCGTTCCATATCCGGAGACTCCCGACGAAATCGGGAGGTCTGGCAAGCCTGCAGTAATGCCAATATTAGGTGGTAATAATTTTCTTAATAGATATGTTAATAATAATCTTGAAAACCAAAATCATACTAAAGGTCAACAATTCGTAAAGATGACAAAAATAAGAGTAATGATACGAGTAGATGGAGATAATAAATCAATAAAATTTGAATAATAATAATATCCACAATGTGGACGACAATAATCACTATCGGGGTGGGAGAAGACGACCAAAAATCGTAAATTAAAACAAAATTGAGTGCTAATCATACGTACACTCAATGGTACGAATTAAGCCATACCACCACAATGACATCAAAAATGTAGGCAAATCAACACCATTTGTAAAAACGCCCCACGTAATTTAGGAAGTTTTTTTTTGTTTTAAAGAAAAAATAAATAATAACTTCAAGTAGGAGTTCTCAACAAATGAATTATAGTGAAGCGGTCCCCCCTAGTACATTCACTAGTACGTCAAAATAGTATAAATAAAACGTCTTGAACACATATCCGTCATAAAATTGAGAGTATGAAACCAACAAACTCCCAGAAAAGTTCATTGATGAGGAAAACGAAAGGTCGACCAATAGGAGTAAATACAACCATCGACTTGGATCTTCCACGAACTCCCAACCCCCAGTAGGACACCACGATTTTTTACGAGGAAAGTAAGGACCCTTTCATTTATACGATTCATGAAAATACCTAATTAACGAACTCACAATTTTACTGTGACCCTAGTACAGATATAGAAGCACTTATCACAATGTGATCAAGTTCACGTTTTTATAGAGTCCTTTAAATTTAATATTACTAATACCCAAAAAATCTTCGATTCCGATATCACTCGCCAGATTACAGTTCACTAATATTTTCACTTCAGGTATGGAAGCTATAATGATTAAATTGGAAATAACAATTAGTTTTATACTAATTTTAGCTAATGAGAAGTTAAACACACAAACGTTTAGCTATAAACAATAAATATTAATTTATAAAGATTTGAAAATGATTAAAGAAATTTGAATAATAATATTAATTATTAGTTATTGTAACGTGGCTAACTCAATTGTTGTAACCGTTCAAGGTAAAAATTCAACAAGATGTGTATGTCCTGACACTGCCGTGTTGATGGATATTTTGTATATGATAGATAGGCCTAGACATTTGCAAACTCTAATCAAAATATTATCTGAAAGAATGAGTGATTTAGAAATCCGATTTAAACTGATATATGAGACTTTAAAAAGAGCTCGGAACAAAATATATGACGGTATTCTAGTGAGATACAATTGCTTATTGCATGCCTATTTTATATTGACATTATGTCTTTCATATATATATTCTGATTGATGTGAATATTTTATTATAGGGTATCCTTTGTATGTAAAGAGTCAAGTGCAATCTGATTGGATAACGGGGTTAATTGTTAAGTTTGAATAAGAGTAAGGGGTATAAATTTAAAAGTGAAATAAAAATAAATTAGTATAATTAAAATAATTTAAAACGGTAAGAATTTATTATTAAACATTATTATTTATATCGGGATCGAAGGTGGTACCCTTCGGGTGCTTACCGATGGTCTCCGATCACAAAAAAAATATAAAATTCAACAATTAATTTCTAATGTCTTTAGAGAAAATGGAGCGATAGGAAAACAGCACAAGGATGACGTACGACAATTTTCATCGGTTAAAGGAAAAATATGGAGAGCCAAAAAGATTTTCTATCGAAAACAACTTATTGATCCCAAACTGGTTCCGCACAGATGACAGAAAAATGAAGATATTCCTATTTATTGTTCAGAGGAATTCCGGATTAAAATTAGCTGAAGAGATTGAAACAAAAGTTGAAAACGAATACCGGATGCACATTATCGACGGAAAAATCGAGATATTAGTTGAAAGATCTAAAATATGGAATGAAACACAAAGATTTACATCGTGTACAATTTCAGAGGAACTGCGGCAGATGAAAATTAGAGCAGCATACGACAAAGCCACAATAGCAGTAGAAGTGAGGATTCCGAATGCAATAAACGAGGTTCCAAAAAATGAACCCATAACCGATGAACCAGGATTTTTATAAATCAACGATGAAATGCTGCGACAGAAACACTCATTTCTGAGAAAAGATATGATCCTCGACGAAATACGTCAAAGAATTTTATTCATCGATGCCGAATATGGCACTTCAGAAACACGCGAGATGATTCCACTATCAATCGCCATAATAAATTATGATGGAAACATACTGAAGGACGTCTATATCACACCAAGGATGAGGATTCAGGACTATGTATCATTTTGTCATGGCATTAATGAAACTTCATCCAGAAATCAACTGGATAAATATACGGAAATGCGAGAGATCCAGAAACTAGCAGTTGGGAAGATATTAGTAAGGCATGAATTACATGCCGAACTACAATATTTAAAAATTTGGTTAGGAAAATTATATGGCATTAGGGATCTTGCTGCAGCACTGATTTTCGAAAAAATGGGAATATCAAAGAAAGGACAATGGTTTAAACTCCAAACGTTGGCAGAAGAAATATGTGAGGAAAAAACGCAAACAGGATTCCACTCAGCAAAAGAAGATGCAAAGAGTATTCGACGGATATATAAAACAATTGAAAACCAATGGGAGGATCATGCAAAATGGCCACAAAAAGTAATTTCCAAAAAATATTCATTGACTGAATATGAATCAAGAGGTTAAGAAAGTGCTAGTCAAATAGAATGCGAGGAAGATAGAGTAATGCAAATGGAGGTGACAATACAATATCAGATGGAGACACAATCTTCAATGGGTATGACGGAAGTGATTTTAGTGTTTTTTCTGCCAATGGTGGAACAGAGAGCAGAAACGAAAATAGAACCAGTACCGTTCAATAAACGCAAACCAATCCTTAAAAGGAAAGCTCCAGTGGAACCGCCAACAACCAGTACCGACATTGTTACCTAAATCGGGCCAGACGAAATAATATACAATGGGAGGAAATATACGAGGAAAGAAACCATAGTAAAATATGAGTGTGGAACGGACACATTGAAAATAAAACTTAATCGGAATATTAATTGAAAAAAATATAGATATATTTGTATTTATTTAGAAATAAATAATTAAAGTCTTTGATTGTCTTTGCCAAACCGAAAATTCCACGGGAGTACCCCAAAAATACATAAGCTAAATATTTTTTTAAACACCAAAACCACAATTTCATTAAATCCCGAAATAATGCAACACTTTTAAAAATTAATTATATGTATAAAACACAAATAAAATAAAATGATATATTTAAGAATTATTCGAATAATTATTATAATCAGGGCAATAAAAAACTCACCGAATTAGAGCATAATTATTGCATTAATGCATAGTGTGCGAGTAGCACAATGAAGTACGACTAACTTCTCAAAAAACCGGAGCTTGGCTGCCATGGACAGTCTCAGAGGTTGTTCGGACATCATTATTAATTAAACAAATGAATGGTAATAAAGATAGCTAATTCCAAATATTATAACTAAAATTATTATTATATGTAGTCATAATTGGTATTATTATTAATATTATGGTTATTATTATTATTGTTATTGGTGTTGTTCTTGTTGTTAAAAAAATCAAATCAATAAATTTAAATAAAACATCATAATTTCTAATATCTGACAGGTTAAAGAAATTAAAATAAAAAAGTTAAAGATAGATTATGCCATTAAAACAAAATCTCTATTAAAGAGAAATTTTAATAAATAAATTTTAAATTACATCGTAAAAAAAATTAATTAAAAATTTCTCCCAATTTTATTATTATTAATATTATTGTTATCAATATAATTATTATCATCATTATTATTATTGTAGCAATTAATATTAATATTATTAGTATCAATATTATTATCAGCATTGTGATTATTATTATTATTATTAAAACAGAAATATACTTCTCCTTTCTGGAAGTCATAATCCAAAGAATATTGTAATTTTCCTAAATGAACATCTGATTTCTTTGAGCAATAAAGGACCAACAGAAGCAATATTCCCAAACTCACTGAAAATAGGAAAATAATTAAATTAATAAAAATAAACAACTTATTTCGAAATGGGATAAACATTACATAACCTTTAATTAAATAAACGAAGTAATTACTGTGTAATAAATCATTTAAAACCAATAGGTAAATTATTCTGTCTGAATTTTTTAAACAAAGTATTTACTGTGCAATTTTTTTCCGAGATCATGCCAAAATTTCTCCACATTTGTTTTCATTTGTTTTCCAGAAAAATGCATGCCAACTGGTCAACCAATAACACAACTTAAAACCAGTTGAAAAGATTTTATTTCGTTGAATAAATTTTAACTAGCTTCTTATCCGTTTCTCCCAAAGATATCAATGCTGCTGGAATCGTAGTCATGTCAATAGGTTAGCAAAATTTCTAACCGTAACTCAAATGAGTTGTCGATACAGATATGTGAAATGATTGGCATTTCGTTATTTGTTTTAACGTACTGTATATTATTTCGTTGTATAGATTGTTTATCTGTTTCTCGCCCAAAATATCAAACACGATTTATGTTCCTCTCCATTCGATTGATAAATTGGCCATTAAAGGTGCAATCAAACTGCCATTATAGGGAGAATTTTGTTGGGGTTGTCGGTGAATTTGAATAGGATGTATTGTCAATCTGACTCCAAGAGTGCTTTTAAACAACAGTAATGAACTCCAAACGATATAAACTTTACTGATTAACACACTTTATCTCCAATTTAAAATGACAACGAATTATCTATTAATCACAATTTGAGGCTTATTAAGACCCTTCGGGAAGAATAGCACTTTTCGGATCAATTGGATTTCACGATCACTTGACTACTGTGGTGGGTTTCTGAGATCGGTAACTCTGATTTAGTTGCTTTGCTTTGACTTCTCTTAATTTATATTTCAAATTTCCCTTTTCTTGATTTCAACTTTAAGTTTTCTCCAAATTTCTCTTTAATACTTTCTTCAATAATTTTCTGTAATTTTCTCCTTTCCAATTATTCGTCGAATTCTGTCCAATTTCTCTCTAATCTATTTTTGTATCCTTAGTCCAATTTCTCTCTATGATTCCAGTTGCGATTCCTTTTTATACTCCGTCACCTAATAATACTTATTGATGTCAAATAGAATTTCCAATGTCTTTTACCGCTAATTCCATTTGGGCCTCTATAATCACTGACAGCTGTCCAGATAAATAACTTTTAGAGATGCCATTTCCCAGATTCCCAAACAACATTCCTTTCCTTATCTTGAAAGGGCTTTCGAGATAACGTGCAAATTTTCCTTTTGTTTTTGTTTTCCTAAATTTACACTTGTTAATTATAAATGACATTCTTTTATTCAGTTGTCTGTTTTTATTGATTTTCTCTTATTCCCTTCTAATTATTCGACATGTCTTTTTCATTCCCTTTTTATTAAGATCCAGAACCACATCTTAATCACTTATCATTGTTTCCCCAATCATTTTACATGTTTATTAATTATTTTACTCTATTATTTAGGTATCCTCAACAATTTTAAAATAATTTATTAACCCATAAAAGGGAAAAATTTGAAATTTTTGATTATTTCTTTAATATATATTAAAATTAATTAAATTAAAAGAAAAGATTCATTTTATTATTATAATAATTATTTTTTCATCTTTACGAAAATTTCTTTAATATATATTAAAATTAATTAAATTAAAAGAAAGATTCATTTTATTATTATTATAATTATTATAGTATTTATTTTAAATGTTGCCACATTTTAAATGACAATTATTTATTCAAGGATATTTGCCGTTTAAAAGGCAGATATGTAAAAAATGAAGTCACCCATTTCAGTTCATTAAAAACTGCTATAGTAAAATGAAAAAAATCAATAATGTTATAATATAGGGACATGCTTTGTTAAAACTAAAGTTTTATTTCTAATCTTAAGATAAAAATGACAAGCAAAAATATCTTTGGTTTGAAGGAAAGCAAAGTTCTGGACTTCGTCTTCGATCTCAACCCTCTTGTAACAGCCCAGTTTTAGGAATAATTCCATGTAATACTGTATTACGATATGAAGAAGAAGTAAAGTTAAAATTGTGTTACTTTACATAAAAATTCATTTTTATTTAGTTTTATTATTGTTAATCTTAAAACTAAATAAAATTAAATTAAATCGCCCAATAAGGAGTTTATTAACAGACCCTAAAAATAAAATATCTGAATTCGAGGACGAATTCTAATTAAAAATGTGAGATATGTTGGGGTTATAAGAAAACATGAATAAAAATAATAAAATTTTAAAATTACCAAAATTAATTAAAATTAATTAAAATTTTGAAAAAAGTAAAAATCAATATTTTTCGGGGGGAAAAAGTGGTAACCGGTGGCAAATTTGATTGTGAAGACGAATAAAATATTATTAGACTGAGATAAGGTATATTGATGGGTCGGGAGCCCAAAAACAAATTAATTATTAATTAAATTATTTACCGACGAACCCATTAATCAAGGGCCGCCGAGCTGAACGTCATCTTAATGTGTTTCCCGGCATTAGTAAAACGGGCAATAAATTGTACGAAATGGAAAATTGTTTTTCCAGCTGTAATCCAGATTATTGGGAATCCAAAAACTATAAAAGCAACTGACAACAAAATAAGTTGCCAGTTGGTCGAAGAGAGAATATAACAAGTTGAAGGAAACGAGTGAAGAGCAGTAAATCGATAAATTTAATCAGATTGCAGTAACTTACATCGTGATACCCTTAAGGTGTGTACGAGAGATAAATTATTGTGTATCGTGGTGAATATTTTGTCAATAAAGATTTCTTTGTTGGGATTTTGTCTTATTGATTATTGAACACGAGGAGTCGGATCGAGAGACCTATTCATCGACGAATAAATATTTAATATCTCAAAAAATGTAAATTAATATAATTAAATAAATTTGACTAATTTAAATAAATTTAAAATTATAATTAAGTTATTTTTGAAAATTATGAAAAGTAGAAGATTTTATGTAAGTTTATTATTGAAGTTTTTATGGAAATTATTAAATGGCGAAGAGTTAATGAATTATTATTAAGATTTTATGAAATCATGCAGAGTTGATTATTTCCGTGAATAATAAAAGGTCGTTTTTTATTTAATTTTAGGTTAATTAATATTTCTTTTTCTTTATTAATAATAAGGAAAAAAATAATAACCATAATAATAATATTCTGCAGTGAGCATTGAAAATGATATTCATTTTATAGAATGATAATATTTATTTTATATGATAAATATAATAATCATTTTATATGATGATAATAATAATAATAATAATAATAATAATAATAATAATAATAATAATAATAATAATAATAATAATAATAATAATAATAATAATAATAATAATAATAATAATAATAATAATAATATTAATACTAATAATAATAACAATAATAATAATAGTTTGAGTGACATGCAGCTATATAATTTGAAAATCAAAATCTGTATGGGAATAATCACTTTTTATACAAGTCTATAACATAAAGATCTGTATAATAATGAATGATTCTCGAATGTTGCAAATATCATGCAAAACAAGTGCAAAGCCATGACTAATACATTTGAATATATAGGAATTATCATTTTTTACTATACAAGTCTTTATGTTATAGACTTGTAAAATAATGAAAGATAATAATAAATTAAATAACTTGTATAAAAAAATAATAATATAGATATTTTACAATATTTCTAACAATTATTATTATTTTATCAGGTAAATTTTACCAAAAATACTGCAAGCTTTTTATAACACTTACAAAGATCATTTAGTTTCATTTAAAATAAATAAAAAGGAGCTGTTTCGTATCAGTAATAAAAATAATGTAAATATTATGAATATTATAAATAATATGTGCCCAACAAAAATAACTAAAAATAAAAGACCTGCTGAACATTAGACATCTAAAATACCAAATAAACTTATTAAAGTCACCGAAATCAGTGATGACAAGTCAATTAATACTTTAAATACTAATAATAATGTAGATATTATAAATGCTATAGATATTGTAAATAATTATATTAATCAATTTGGTGGTTTATTAGAACCTATAATACAAATTAATTTAAACGGCACAATTAAAACAATTAAATTTGATACATCAGATTCGAGACAGATAAAAATAATGTTAACTGAGAGAATCAGTTCTAAATTAATTAATGAGATTGAAAAGATGGGCGGTGAGGTTAAAATTCAATTTGCCGTTTTAATACAGTTTGAAAAAATGGGGAAATCCGAGACAATTATTTTTCTAACAACACAAAAATATTTTCAGATAGTTTTATATCTGAAGGAGTTAATAAAGTCAATGAAAAAATAGAAAAGTTCACCCATTTAGGCAGTAGATGGCGAGTAATCAATATTTTAGAAATAGATTTTATACTTACCAAATTTTCCCCAATTAGTCGTTTATCAGGTCATCGATATATTCAGACTCCTTCTGCTTTAATACCTAAAAAGCTATTATAAACGTTTAAAATACCAACGATAAATGCTACATTTATAGTATTCTGGCAATTCTTAAAAAGATTTCATTTTAGAAAATCGGCATAGAGCTACAAAATACACCGAATTTTTAAATGAATTAGTATATGACGAAATTACAGATTGCCCAACGAAATTAATAAATATCCCCAAATTTGAAAAGAAAAATGCCAGCTTAAATTTAGCAATAAACGTCCTTTCTTATACTCCTACTGTGATAATTGACGAGATTCCGATAGTTATGTCTTCTATCACCCTCATTTAAGTATAACTTATCGTTCAAAGGCCAGTGACGGAACACCCATTTATTAACTTTTAATAGAGAAAAGTGATAGGAACCACTACACCGCGGTAAGTGACCTCAATAAATTGATGAATTGTCATCAGAACCCCGATTGTCCTGTTCAAATTAGATACCAATAGTGCCCTCACTGCCTAAATGGTTTCAGGCTGGATAATACCTTTAATAAACATGTAGCTCTATCCGCTAAAAATCAGACGGGTACAACCCTTTACACATTAACCGATAATAAAATTTGAAAATTATTCGAAAACCATCACCCCTCCCTATGTAATTTATGCAGATTTCGAGTCACTAAATTCATATGCCTAGTTCAGCAGACCTTTAACTATTAAATAACTACACAAAAACACAGCAATATTTTGAATTTTATGGATCTGACTGCATTCCTTTATTTCTTAAAAAATAGAGGAAATTGCTGTCGCAATTGTCTTACCTTATTATGATGTGGAAAGGAAAAAGTTGATAAGTATTATGTCTTTCGGTGAACAACGAGAATCTAAATTATGTCAAACTTGCTATCTTTGCAAGAAACCGATTGTAAATACTGCTAAAGACCATTGTCAATTTACAGATAAATATCTTGATGCAGCGTTACGAAAATGTCATTTTGCGCGTAGAATATATAAGTTGCTTCTGATAGTGTTTCATAAACGTATTTAAGTTTAAGTTAGCGGTATGTGACCTTCAACAAACTCTTAGCTCCGGTTCATCACGTGCAGAACTTTAGGACCCGTTGTCTTAAGTTTTAATTATAGAGAAGCAATGATGATTTTATTTTGATGGGATTGAATAATTATGGAGGTTTGTGGATGTAAATTTGATTTTTCTTTTAAAAAAGGAAATGGACATAAATTATAGGTTTAACATTTGGTATCGAGAGGTTATGTTAATTTAAGAAATATTCTATTTTCAATTTTAGCATACATTTAATATGATTTTTCTTCATAAAAAACATTAGTACTGAAATATGCATCATATTTTAAAACATGGTCTCAACGGTTTTCGTGCTTGGAATTTAGACATTATCCCTACCTCGACTGAAAAATTTATTGCTTTAATTGTACATATAAAAAATTTGGCTGTTAGATTTATAGATAGTATGCAATTTGTAAATTGCTCTTTATCTAAGGCTGTAAAAACACTTACTACACTACCTTTTACTACATCTGCCTTTCCTGGTTCAATTATAGATTCTAAAGGTATATTTCCTTATGATTATGCCACTTCTTTTGATGTTCTTGAAACTACTTATGAATTGCCTCCTAAATGGGAGGGTGTGACTGATGATAAGTATACGAGTGCTGAATTAATTTGGATGCAACAAAACTGTGTTAATTTGCGTGAGTATATGATGCATTATTTAAAAGTTGATGTATTCCTACTCGCTGATTACTTTCAGCGTTCAGTGAAAAGGCCATTGCATACAATGGTTTTGAACCTTTATATTTCTATGGTATTCCTGGAATGTCATGGGCGTCAGCGCTTATGACATTACAAAAACTCATAGAGCTTTTACAAGACATGGAAATGTTCAATTTTTACAAGGGAGGAATACGAGGAGGGTTAACGTTTGTTAACAAACACTATGGTGCTTCTTCAGAGGGCATCGAGTTGCTGTATATAGATATAAATAATTTGTACGGTTTGGGTCTTAGTCAATCTTTGCCATATGCTGATTTTGTTTGGGTGTATGATGGTTTAGATGATGTGTTGAATAAGTGCATGAATTTTGCGGATATTGAATCCCTTCCATATGGATATACTATGGAAGTTGATATTGATATCCCTGAAAACTTCCATGATTTTTTAAATGACTTTCCGATTGGACCGGAATTAAAAAGTTGAGAAGCTAATGCACACGCAAGTAGTGGGATGTGTCACATCCAGCACATGTCACATCCAGCACAGTACCCCCTCCCCCCCGCTGAGAGAAAATTTTTCTAAGTCCAAAAGTACAAAAAATTTTTAAGACAAAGACAATGACTCATTCAAGATCATTGGATGACTCATCATATTTTTCAAGGTCATTTAAACAAAGACCATGACTCATTCAAGGTCATTAAATGACTCATCATATTTTTCAAGGTCATTTAAACAAAGACCATGACTCATTCAAGGTCATTGGATGACTCATCACATTTTATAATATTTTTAACTTTAAACAAAGACCATGACTCATTCAAGGTCATTGGATGGCTCATCAAATTTCATAATATATATTTTTAATTTTAAACAATGACCATGACTCATTCAAGGTCATTGGATGACTCATCATATTTTATAATATATTTTTAATTTTAAACAAAGACCATGACACATTCAAGGTCATTGGATGACTCATCAAATTTTATAATATATTTTTAATTTTAAACAAAGACCATGACTCATTCAAGGTCATTGGATGACTCATAAAATTTTATAATATATTTTTAATTTTAAACAAAGACCATGACTCATTCAAGGTCATTGGATGACTCATCAAATTTTATAATATATTTTTAATTTTAAACAAAGACCATGACTCATTCAAGGTCATTGGATGACTCATCAAATTTTATAATATATTTTTAATTTTAAACAAAGACCATGACTCATTCAAGGTCATTGGATGACTCATCAAATTTTATAATATATATTTTTAATTTAATTTATTTTTATTAATTATACTTTAATTATTTGTTTTAATCAAGTCAATAATATTATTTATTTATTTTTAAATTATATTATTATTATTATTATTGTTATTGTAATTATTATTATTATTATTATTATTATTATTATTATTATTATAATTTTTATTTATTATTATTATTTTTATTATGAATATTATTATTATTATTATTATTACTGTTGTTATTATTATGATTTTTATTATTATTAATATTATTATTATTATTATGATTATTATTATTATTTTTTTTTTATTAATATTTTTATAATTATTTTATTTTTTTTATTATTATTATTTTTATTATAATTATTGTTATTATTATTATTATTATTATTATTGTTATTATTATTTTTATTATTATTATTTTTATTTTTATTATTATTATTATTATTTTTATTATTATTATTAATATTATTATTATAATATTTTATTATTATTATATTATTATTAATTATTATTATTATTATTATTATTATTATTATTATTATTATTATTATTATTATTATTATTATATTAATTATTATTATTATTATTATTATTTATTATTATTATTATTAATTTTAATAATATTATTATTATTATTAATGTATAAAACTTCTATTATGAGGAAAAAATTTTATTATTATTAATATTATTAATTAATATGATTACTTATTAATATTGTTTAATTATATTTATTTTTATTATTATTATAATTATTATTGTTTTTTATTATTATTATTGTCAAGGTCATTGGATGACTCATAATATTTTTTTTTCAAGGTCATTTAAAAGTAGGTCAAGGTCATTGGATGACTAATCATATTTTTTCAAGGTCATTCAAAAATTTTCAACGTCATAGTATTTTTTGACATTTTTAATATAAATTTACTACTTATTTTTATAAGTTTAGTTTTAAATATTATTATTTTTACTATTATTATTACAAGTTAATATAATTTACTACTTATTTTTATAAGTAATGTTTTAATATTTTTTAATTTTAATTTTATAATTTTCAAGGTCATTGGATGAGTCATAATATTATTTTTAATATACTTATTACTTATAAATTTATTAAAATTTTATTATTATTAATACTTTGAAAACTTTTATAATATTATTATTATTATTATAATATTTATTATTATTATTTTTATTATTATTATTATTATTTTTAATAATATTATTATATTAATCATGTATAAAACTTCTATTATAAGGAAACAATTTATTATTATTATTATTATTATTATTAATATGATTATTAATATTATTAATTAATATGATTACTTATTAATATAGTTTAATTATATTATTATTATTATAATTATTATTATTGTTTTATATTATTATTGTCAAGGTCATTGGATGAGTCTTAATTTTTTTTTCAAGGTCATTTTAAAGTATGTCAAGGTCATTTAAAACTTCACAAGGTCTTAGTATTTTTAAACATTTTTACATAAATTTACTACTTATTTTTATAAGTAATGTTTTAATGTTTTTTAATTTTAATTTTATTATTATTATAATTTTCTCAAAGTTATAATATTTTAGTCATTTTTAAATATAAATTTACTACTTATTTTTATAAGTAATGTTTTAATATTTATTATTATTATTATTATAATTGTTATTATTATTTTATTATCATTATTTTTATTTTATTATTATTATTATTTCAATTTTATTGGATGAGTCATAATATTATTTCAAGGTCATTTAAAAGTAGGTCAAGGTCATAGTATTTTTAAACATTTTTAATTTTAATATACTACTTATTTTTTATAAGTAGTGTTTTAATGTTCTTTAATTTTATTCTATTAGTATTATTTTTATTATTATTATTATTATTATTATTATTATTTTTATTATTATTATTATTATTTTTATTATTATTATTAATATTACAAGTTTTTATTATTATTATTTTCATTATTATTTTATATAAATTTTCAACAAAGTATATAAAATTAATATTGAATAGAAAAAGTTTGTTCAATTGTGGTTCATAGTATACAGGGATAGAACAATTGTAAATGTTTGTAAAAAGTTAAAGAAAAATTCTATATTTTTAAGAAAATATGTGCAAATAAATATCAAAACTAATTATGGCTCAAATGTGTGTGTTAAACCATCGATATGTTACAGTGTTTATGGAAAAACTTTAATGGAAATATGTGTAAGTTTTCAACAATTTATGATATATTTATTTTATGGCTAATAATGTGTATGTGTTAAATCATAAAAATAGTTCAATATTTATGTAAAGTTTGAGATTGTTAAGAAAATGTATATAATTTATGATACACACGTGTTTTTTGATTGAAATATGTGTGTTTGTTTTACCGATATAAGAAAAACTATGGATAATTTTTAAGAAAATACACGTAATTTATGATTATCATGGGATTAGAATTTGATTAAAGTTGTGAGAAAGTTGTTAAATTTGAGATAAAACTGATTAATTTGTAAATAATGTTATTATTTTGAAGAAATTTTAAAATAAGACCTTCAGCAAATTGGTAAGAAAATAGTAGTTATTGAGTAATACTTATTAAAATTACCAAAGTTTTATAATTTTTGACAAGTCTTGATAGATCTTTAATAAAATTTGTTAGTACTTTGAATAAGAATTTAAAAAAAAGTTTCAACACAGTAGCAAATCGTAAAGAAACTAGTACTTATCAGTTAATTAAATTAACTAAGTTGTAAAATAATTGAAAAAATTTGTTAGATTTTTTAAAATTTTAAGATTGTTAGGTAATTGTTCTAGGTACTTGTTGAATAAAAATTAATGTATTTTATCAACAGCTCATAGTTTTTAATCGTACAATTTCTCTTCATTCCTGGAAATAATCGTAAATATTTAAATTATTCAGAAAATTGTCAATAAAAAACATAAATAATAGGTAACCAAATATTTTTAAATACTAGTCAATTTTAGTTTTTAATTTAATTACAAATATAATAATAATAAAATAAATACTTGTATACAAATAGTTATATGAATCAATCAATTTCTTAGAACTGAAATCTTATCGATATATTCTGATTAACCTTAAATCAATGAAAAAAGTAACAATTTTCCTAAGTATTTTATAAATTCAACCAACTCAATCCCCTTTAAAAAAAATACTATAAATTCGACTCTCAATCAATCATTCCTCTTCAAATGTCATTTTCACCCCATTATACCAACTATATTCATAATTTTTATAAAGCCTATCAAGTAGATAATATTAACCTTTTGAATACATATATTCATTCCAGTAAATTTCTTTAGAAATATTATAAATTCCTCTCTTGACCAATCATTTTCCATCAAATAACAATATTTCCAGCCATATTCAATATTTTTCATAAAAAAAAAATCATAAAAAATACCAATTTAGATAATATTTACCCTTTAAATAACAATATTTAACCAACCCAACCCCCTTAAAAATGACAACAAACTTGTTAATTGACTATTTCTCACTAAAGTAAATTCCACTCTAGACCAATCATTTCCCATCAAATAACACTTACCCCTACCCTACCAACTATATTCATTATTTTTTATAGAAATCACCCTTTAAATAACGATATTTAACCGACTCAGTACCTTAAAAATATCAACAAATCTGTTCTTAATCGATTATTTCCTTAAAATATCATAAAATTTCCTCTTAATCAATAATTTCCCTTGAAATGACAATTTTCCTCACTGCACCAACAATATACATATTTTTTGTAAAAAAAAAAAAGTACAAGGTAAAATTTCTTTAGAAATCTATATTTAACCGAATAAGATCCTTAAAAATCCATCATTCGGATCATATTTACTATATGTATTCAACCAATCAAATTTCCACTTAAAATTATCATAAAAATCAAATTTTTACCAATAAAAATAAATTTTCTTTAGTATTACAAAATTGTTATCGATACCCAACATTTTCCGTTGAAAATCACTACAATTTGATTCTGGCAAAAAATTCTATCAAATAAAAAAAAATTCATCAAAAATGACTAAAATCGAATAAAGTCTATGTTTCCCACATAAATTAAATTATTGTAAAATATATATCATGTTGCTCAAATAATTAAAATTAATCAGTAAATCAAGTATAAATTCAATAAAAATTACCAGTCAACCCATAGAGATATATCAATGATTTTCATAAGTATACTGATAACCACACTGAGCATTGTCTTAAAAATCTCTAAATTATACTACTTTTGTAATTGATATCCATGAAATCAATAAAATTGAAAATGAAAGTAATTATCGAACTCTTTTTTACACTGTAAAATCAATTAAAATCTTAGGTTTCACTAAAATATTTTTAAAAATTAACTGATTTAATCAACTATTTAAATAGAACATAAAATTATAATTAAAATATCATTATCAGTCAAATTTGATTCTAATTCTTAAATAATTATCTTAAATAGATGTTTCATAAACATTTTGATCCTAAATTTAACTTTTATTTAAAATAATCCTAAAATCAAGTCAAATCTAATAAATTTTCAAGAAATTAAGTGTCTAAAATTATAGATTTACCCTAATTTCTTCAATAATTTCATTTAAAACATAATCAAACCCTAAATCCATTAAAATTCAAAAGAAACCATAAATTCACAAAGATGATTAAAATTTACTAAAATAAATACATCGTAAAACTAGATATCACTTAAATTATCATAAAATTTCCCTAAAAGCTCTAATTGATTTACATAGCCTAAAATTATTTTATTTTTGTCGAATACAAATTTTCAGTGAAGAAGTAATATTGGTGAGAGAGTACATTAAGTAACTAAAATCGGTGAAATTACTGAAAAAAGTGGGATAGTTAAAGATATCTACTAAATAGATGAAATATCAATTGCTATATTAAACACTTACAAAGGTAATATACTTTGAATGGAGAAAATATACATCGAAGGGGAAAATATTCATTGAAGAGAAAAATATTCGTTGAAGAGGAAAAAACATTCATTGAATAAAGAAAACATTAATTGAAGAGAGAAAATATTCATTAAAGAGGAAAGCAATCATTAAGTGAGAAAATATGAATTGAAGCTAACAAATATTCGGTGAATCGAGAATTGCTTATAATAAATTAGACGGTAAATTTCTCAATAATGAGATGAAATATCAATTAAATATTGGGAAATACTAAACGGAGTCTGAATTATTCACTGATCAACAAATATACTTAAAAGATGAAAATATTCACTGAAAATGAATTGTACTTTAAGAGTGGATGAATTACTATTATATTCAATTAAAACTTTTTAACAATTGAGTAGATTTTGTCGGTTAATTATATTTAAATAGGGATATATATATATATATATTTTTTGATGGACACTTATGGACGGAGAAATAGTTATTAAAAACAATAACCGCACGCGCGTATACTAATCCGGCGAATATATACAAATCCAACAAATATATCGATAAGTGTAATTGGGTGGGTAGAAAATCCAGTCTAGCATTTGGCCATTATTTTGGAATCGATGACATTGCACAAGTATCGCACAGCCCCAGCTATCAGAGTACTACAGCCCAAGCTTTAACAGCTCCTACAGTGGTTTCAGTCGAGAAATTGACGTTTTATTTGATTGATGTTAATATATTTTTATGGATTTATTTTATGTTTGTGATTTTTATTAATTTTATTATTAAAATAGCATATATAAAACTTTTCTCATATTTTAAGCTATAACATGAATATTATATCAATAGTAAATTCAATATTTTGAATGAACATTATGGAATTTATTGCTATTAAGAATTATTGTCTAAATGTAATTAATTTCTATAAAACTTATATTTAAATACTTTTTGTTTTTAGTTGTAACTATTGACAACATATTATTTTGAATTCTTAAATTATTCTATTATTTAAAATTATATTTGAAATTTAGTTAAAATAATTTTTATTGATTTGTAAATAGAATATTTGATTTAGTTTAAAATTTATAATCAAATAAAACTTTTGACAAACTAAAAATATTTTGAATAATTCTTTATAAATTTATGGTAATAAATAAATATTATCCAATTGTTAACTTAATTTCATATTATTTATTCAATTGTAACTATTGACAACATAATAATTTAAATTCCAAAATAATAATAATATCAAAAAATGTTTATTATTTATAAAAGTAAATTATTTCTAAAAGTAAAACATGCATCAATTTTCTGAATTTATTTAATATTACAAAAACTAAATGTTTCTTATAATCGTAATACTAAATTATTCATCTATTCAATGTATTGTTAACTACATTCCTTTATTTGTTAGACTTTCTATTACGTTCTTCCTACTTGTTATATTGCATCAGATCCACCAGTATTTATAGTATTAAATTTGCTGGTTTTGTTTTGAATTTACTATTGTAAGAGACTTAAATTTGATTTCTAATATCTCAGTGTTTGATGTATATTCGCCAGATTAGTATACGCGCGTGCGGTTATTGTTTTTAATAACTATTTCTCCGTCCATAAGTGTCCATCAAAAAATATATATATATATATATCCCTATTTAAATATAATTAACCGACAAAATCTACTCAATTGTTAAAAAGTTTTAATTGAATATAATAGTAATTCATCCACTCTTAAAGTACAATTCATTTTCAGTGAATATTTTCATCTTTTAAGTATATTTGTTGATCAGTGAATAATTCAGACTCCGTTTAGTATTTCCCAATATTTAATTGATATTTCATCTCATTATTGAGAAATTTACCGTCTAATTTATTATAAGCAATTCTCGATTCACCGAATATTTGTTAGCTTCAATTCATATTTTCTCACTTAAATGATTGCTTTCCTCTTTAATGAATATTTTCTCTCTTCAATTAATGTTTTCTTTATTCAATGAATGTTTTTTCCTCTTCAACGAATATTTTTCTCTTCAATGAATATTTTCCCCTTCGATGTATATTTTCTCCATTCAAAGTATATTACCTTTGTAAGTGTTTAATATAGCAATTGATATTTCATCTATTTAGTAGATATCTTTAACTATCCCACTTTTTTCAGTAATTTCACCGATTTTAGTTACTTAATGTACTCTCTCACCAATATTACTTCTTCACTGAAAATTTGTATTCGACAAAAATAAAATAATTTTAGGCTATGTAAATCAATTAGAGCTTTTAGGGAAATTTTATGATAATTTAAGTGATATCTAGTTTTACGATGTATTTATTTTAGTAAATTTTAATCATCTTTGTGAATTTATGGTTTTCTTTTGAATTTTAATGGATTTAGGGTTTGATTATGTTTTAAATGAAATTATTGAAGAAATTAGGGTAAATCTATAATTTTAGACACTTAATTTCTTGAAAATTTATTAGATTTGACTTGATTTTAGGATTATTTTAAATAAAAGTTAAATTTAGGATCAAAATGTTTATGAAACATCTATTTAAGATAATTATTTAAGAATTAGAATCAAATTTGACTGATAATGATATTTTAATTATAATTTTATGTTCTATTTAAATAGTTGATTAAATCAGTTAATTTTTAAAAATATTTTAGTGAAACCTAAGATTTTAATTGATTTTACAGTGTAAAAAAGAGTTCGATAATTACTTTCATTTTCAATTTTATTGATTTCATGGATATCAATTACAAAAGTAGTATAATTTAGAGATTTTTAAGACAATGCTCAGTGTGGTTATCAGTATACTTATGAAAATCATTGATATATCTCTATGGGTTGACTGGTAATTTTTATTGAATTTATACTTGATTTACTGATTAATTTTAATTATTTGAGCAACATGATATATATTTTACAATAATTTAATTTATGTGGGAAACATAGACTTTATTCGATTTTAGTCATTTTTGATGAATTTTTTTTTATTTGATAGAATTTTTTGCCAGAATCAAATTGTAGTGATTTTCAACGGAAAATGTTGGGTATCGATAACAATTTTGTAATACTAAAGAAAATTTATTTTTATTGGTAAAAATTTGATTTTTATGATAATTTTAAGTGGAAATTTGATTGGTTGAATACATATAGTAAATATGATCCGAATGATGGATTTTTAAGGATCTTATTCGGTTAAATATAGATTTCTAAAGAAATTTTACCTTGTACTTTTTTTTTTTTACAAAAAATATGTATATTGTTGGTGCAGTGAGGAAAATTGTCATTTCAAGGGAAATTATTGATTAAGAGGAAATTTTATGATATTTTAAGGAAATAATCGATTAAGAACAGATTTGTTGATATTTTTAAGGTACTGAGTCGGTTAAATATCGTTATTTAAAGGGTGATTTCTATAAAAAATAATGAATATAGTTGGTAGGGTAGGGGTAAGTGTTATTTGATGGGAAATGATTGGTCTAGAGTGGAATTTACTTTAGTGAGAAATAGTCAATTAACAAGTTTGTTGTCATTTTTAAGGGGGTTGGGTTGGTTAAATATTGTTATTTAAAGGGTAAATATTATCTAAATTGGTATTTTTTATGATTTTTTTTTTATGAAAAATATTGAATATGGCTGGAAATATTGTTATTTGATGGAAAATGATTGGTCAAGAGAGGAATTTATAATATTTCTAAAGAAATTTACTGGAATGAATATATGTATTCAAAAGGTTAATATTATCTACTTGATAGGCTTTTATAAAAATTATGAATATAGTTGGTATAATGGGGTGAAAAATGACATTTGAAGAGGAATGATTGATTGAGAGTCGAATTTATAGTATTTTTTTTAAAGGGGATTGAGTTGGTTGAATTTATAAAATACTTAGGAAAATTGTTACTTTTTTCATTGATTTAAGGTTAATCAGAATATATCGATAAGATTTCAGTTCTAAGAAATTGATTGATTCATATAACTATTTGTATACAAGTATTTATTTTATTATTATTATATTTGTAATTAAATTAAAAACTAAAATTGACTAGTATTTAAAAATATTTGGTTACCTATTATTTATGTTTTTTATTGACAATTTTCTGAATAATTTAAATATTTACGATTATTTCCAGGAATGAAGAGAAATTGTACGATTAAAAACTATGAGCTGTTGATAAAATACATTAATTTTTATTCAACAAGTACCTAGAACAATTACCTAACAATCTTAAAATTTTAAAAAATCTAACAATTTTTTCAATTATTTTACAACTTAGTTAATTTAATTAACTGATAAGTACTAGTTTCTTTACGATTTGCTACTGTGTTGAAACTTTTTTTTTAAATTCTTATTCAAAGTACTAACAAATTTTATTAAAGATCTATCAAGACTTGTCAAAAATTATAAAACTTTGGTAATTTTAATAAGTATTACTCAATAACTACTATTTTCTTACCAATTTGCTGAAGGTCTTATTTTAAAATTTCTTCAAAATAATAACATTATTTACAAATTAATCAGTTTTATCTCAAATTTAACAACTTTCTCACAACTTTAATCAAATTCTAATCCCATGATAATCATAAATTACGTGTATTTTCTTAAAAATTATCCATAGTTTTTCTTATATCGGTAAAACAAACACACATATTTCAATCAAAAAACACGTGTGTATCATAAATTATATACATTTTCTTAACAATCTCAAACTTTACATAAATATTGAACTATTTTTATGATTTAACACATACACATTATTAGCCATAAAATAAATATATCATAAATTGTTGAAAACTTACACATATTTCCATTAAAGTTTTTCCATAAACACTGTAACATATCGATGGTTTAACACACACATTTGAGCCATAATTAGTTTTGATATTTATTTGCACATATTTTCTTAAAAATATAGAATTTTTCTTTAACTTTTTACAAACATTTACAATTGTTCTATCCCTGTATACTATGAACCACAATTGAACAAACTTTTTCTATTCAATATTAATTTTATATACTTTGTTGAAAATTTATATAAAATAATAATGAAAATAATAATAATAAAAACTTGTAATATTAATAATAATAATAAAAATAATAATAATAATAATAAAAATAATAATAATAATAATAATAATAATAATAAAAATAATACTAATAGAATAAAAATTAAAGAACATTAAAACACTACTTATAAAAAATAAGTAGTATATTAAAATTAAAAATGTTTAAAAATACTATGACCTTGACCTACTTTTAAATGACCTTGAAATAATATTATGACTCATCCAATAAAATTGAAAATAATAATAATAATAAAAATAAAAATAATGATAATAAAAATAATAATAACAATTATAATAATAATAATAATAAATATTAAAACATTACTTATAAAAATAAGTAGTAAATTTATATTTAAAAATGACTAAAAATATTATAACTTTGAGAAAATTATAATAATAATAAAATTAAAATTAAAAAACATTAAAACATTACTTATAAAAATAAGTAGTAAATTTATGTAAAAATGTTTAAAAATACTAAGACCTTGTGAAGTTTTAAATGACCTTGACATACTTTAAAATGACCTTGAAAAAAAAATTAAGACTCATCCAATGACCTTGACAATAATAATAATAAAAACAATAATAATAATTATAATAATAATAAATATAATTAAACTATATTAATAAGTAATCATATTAATTAATAATATTAATAATCATATTAATAATAATAATAATAATAATAATAAAATTGTTTCCTTATAATAGAAGTTTTATACATGATTAATAATAATAATATTATTAAAAATAATAATAATAATAATAAAAATAATAATAATAAATATTATAATAATAATAATAATATTATAAAAAGTTTTCAAAGTATTAATAATAATAAAAATTTTAATAAATTTTATAAGTAATAAGTATATTAAAAATAATATTATGACTCATCCAATGACCTTGAAAATTATAAAATTAAAATTAAAAAATATTAAAACATTACTTATAAAAATAAGTAGTAAATTATATTAACTTGTAATAATAATAGTAAAAATAATAATATTTAAAACTAAACTTATAAAAATAAGTAGTAAATTTATATTAAAAATGTCAAAAAATACTATGACGTTGAAAATTTTTGAATGACCTTGAAAAAATATGATTAGTCATCCAATGACCTTGACCTACTTTTAAATGACCTTGAAAAAAAAATATTATGAGTCATCCAATGACCTTGACAATAATAATAATAAAAAACAATAATAATTATAATAATAATAAAAATAAATATAATTAAACAATATTAATAAGTAATCATATTAATTAATAATATTAATAATCATATTAATAATAATATTAATAATAATAAAATTATTTCCTCATAATAGAAGTTTTATACATTAATAATAATAATAATATTATTAAAATTAATAATAATAATAATAATAATAATAATAATAATAATAATAATATTAATAATAATGATAATAATAATAAAAATATTATAATAATAATATTAATAATAATAATAAAAATAATAATAATAATAATAAAAAAAAAAATTGATAATAAAAATAATAATAACAATAATAATAATAATAATAATAACAATAATTATAATAAAAATAATAATAATAAAAATAATAAAATAATTATAAAAAATATTAATAAAAAAAAAATAATAATAATAATCATAATAATAATAATAATATTAAAAATAATAAAAATCAATAATAACAACAGTAATAATAATAATAATAATAATAATAATAATAAAAATAATAATAATAAATAAAAATTATAATAATAATAATAATAATAATAATAATAAAAATAATAATAATAAATAAAAATTATAATAATAATAATAATAATAATAATAATAATAATAACAATAACAATAATAATAATAATAATAATAATAATAATAATAATAATAACAATAACAATAATAATAATAATATAATATAAAAATAAATAAATAATATTATTGACTTGATTAAAACAAATAATTAAAGTATATTAAATAAAAATAAATTAAATTAAAAATATATATTATAAAATTTGATGAGTCATCCATTGACCTTGAATGAGTCATGGTCTTTGTTTAAAATTAAAAATATATATTATAAAATATGATGAGTCATCCAATGACCTTGAATGAGTCATGGTCTTTGTTTAAATGACCTTGAAAAATATGATGAGTCATGGTCTTTGTTTAAAATTAAAAATATATTATAAAATATGATGAGTCATCCAATGACCTTGAATGAGTCATGGTCTTTGTTTAAATGACCTTGAAAAAATATGATGAGTCATGGTCTTTGTTTAAAATTAAAAATATATATTATAAAATATGATGAGTCATCCAATGACCTTGAATGAGTCTTGGTCTTTGTTTAAATGACCTTGAAAAAATATGATGAGTCATCCAATGACCTTGAATGAGTCATGGTCTTTGTTTAAATGATCTTGAATGAGTCATTGTCTTTGTCTTAAATTTTTTTTGTACTTTTGGACTTAGAAAACTTTTCTCTCAGCGGGGGGGGGGAGGGGGGTACTGTGCTGGATGTGACACATCCCACTAATCACGCATTATCCAAAAAAGAACCATGTTCTTCTTTGGAGGCTTCTCAGGCTTTATCTTTCGCTTGGAGCTAAGGTTGTGAATGTACATAGATGTATAAAATTTACACAGAAACCTATTTTTAAAAATTATATAGATAAAAATACTGACTGGCGAACAAATGCTGCCAGCGAGATATATAAAGATTTATTTAAATTAACAGCTTGTACGGTAAATCCGTTGAAAACCTTAAGAATCAAATGAATTTGCGACTATGTAATTCACTTGAAAAGTTAATTACATATTCGTCATAACTGGCATTCAGAAAAACCATCTAAGTTGATAAGAATCTGTTTGCCGCGCATCTTAATAAGGATTCAATATGTTTGGATAGGCCTAGTTGCATTGGATAATCAATACTAGATCTATCCAAACTACGGATGTATCAGTTGCAGCATATAGAGCTGCAAGAGTATAGAACTATTTATAATTGTGATATAAATTTAATTGCCGGTGATACGGACAGCTTTTTTGGATATTAAAAATTAGATATTTTATTTCGGATGACCTTTTAGATACATCTAATAATGACCCCTCACATCCTTTATATTCAAGACGACTAGCATCTGTTATAGGAAAGTTTAAGGAGAAGAGTAAGGGGAAGGGTTTAAAGAGTGGGTTTTGTTACGCTCTAAATGTTATAGTTTGTTGGGAAATAAGTCGGCGAAGGGCTTATTTCTGTGAGGGCTAAGGGCGTAAAATTAGCAATTGAAAATATAAATTATCAATCATATTTAGATTGTTACAATAATAACGAGAGTATATCTGTACCTCAGACTAGAATAGGGTCTCGGAATTATCAGATTTTCACTTTTAAAAATAGTAAAATAGCGTTAAACAACCACGATGATAAGAGGGCATGGGTTGATAAAAATGTTAGTTTTGCTTATGGACACTATAGAAGGCTTGATGAAATTAATAGTGGTCATAATATTCCAAGAATACAGCAATTTCAAGATATTTTTAATGAAATTCTGGCTCCTGACTGATCATCATCAATAAAAGTATTTATCAGACGAACAATTATGTGATAAAATTTTTGCATATTACAGAAAAAATAAATTTGTACATTTACTTTTTTTATTATTAGTTGCTTTTTTATATATATTAGGGTTAGAAATCATGTTCACAATAGTTAAAAGTAACTTGAATAATATTTCTTTAGAAACAAAAAAGCATTTATTACATATACACAAAATGATACTCATCAATAATTATACCATAACTTTCACACCTATTAGAGTTTTTAAACATGATGAAAAAATAATGATTTGACCACATGGCCAATATAAAATATTGACTTTATTAATTATACAACTTGAACATGTAAGATATTGTTTTTGTACTTCCAGTTTATCCTTCCAGTTTATCCTTGATTTTTATTTCGATTTTATCTGCATTATCAATGTAGGATTGAATAACATCTCGATATTTTCCAAACCTAAAATCCATGCATATCCAGAATACATTAAGCATATTAATTTATGTAGGATTTATATTATTTAGAAATAATATACAACAAGATAATTTCATTAGTGATTTGAATATTGTGACGTTTAAAAGACTTATTTATTTTTGGTAGTAATAAATAATCATAAGTTTCTGTCAACAGTCTATCGATTATTAAAAAGGTCCGATTCCATTCAATACTGAAGATTAATACAATTAATAATAATAATAAAATAAAACCTCGGTATGATTTAAGGGTGATTCAGAAATATCTAATGCCATTTTATGAGAGTAAATATTATTTAACACTATTTATATATATGTTTTCGAAGTCTTTGTTACACATCAATAATACTATTAACCATTACACACATATGACTTATAAAGATATGAGCAATAGGAGTGTGTGAATAACAATGGCATCAGCAATAAAAGTGCATGAGTAAAAAGGACATGTACATGATGAGTTTATTATAAAAACTTGTAATAATTTTAATATTAATAATAAAAATAATAAATAATAATAATAGAAATAATAATAAAAAAATAATAATACTTCTTCTAATAATAATAAATATAATAATAATCAAAATAACAATAATAAAAATAATAATAGTAATAATAATAATAATTATAGTAAACATTATAATAATAACTTGTAATAATAATAATAATAACTTGTAATGATAATAATATGGGGTTGCTAGTGTTCGATATGACCTTGACCCCAATCATATAAATACTAACTGCCTGCCACTGGTTACCCATTGCTAGGCAACGTTGGTACTGTAACCAATGGTTCTGTGACCGTCAAAGGTGAGCTATGTTTCCAAAACTGCTAAGACCCGGTCTACAGCTGGTTCAGCGAGCTACCGTTAGAAGGTTTGCGCTCGACTTAGTTTTTCTAGGTCCCTTACTTATTTAACTTCCCATCACCTCGTCTTTATTCCTTAGAAGCTTGTATTAATGGACAAACATGGTAAGATAAGAACAATAAAAGGGTTTTATTTACTAATTCATTTCGTTTATTAATTTAATTTTGTCCTAATTGTGCTTTACATTCTTTCTGTCTTCTTCTCTCTGCTCTTCCTGGTCTTGCACGAGACTTTGGTTTGAATGATAGTTGTGCCGGACTAGCCGTGCTCTGGGTAGGTAACGGCCTGTCCCTCCTGACCCGCGGCTACGGCTACTTCCAATCCCCGTATCTGTACCTTCTGGGCTTGGTTCAGGGCTCTTTCTTCCTGCCAGCCCTTCTGTGCTGCATCGAGCTTCTGGTAGAGTCTCTTCACTCTGGCCGGCTCTGACCAAGTGGCTTTCATTCTCTGCATCTCGCGACTGAGATAAAGGCATTGTTGATGCAGGTTTGAGTTTTCCTTCCGAAGATTCTTTAATTCTTTAGTGATTTTCTGCATAGACTCTTCCATAGTTTCACCTTAATAAGAAAATATTCATAGAATTATTTTTCGTAATAAAATTTAAGATTTTAAGAAAAACACAAAGACAAAATATAGAATAGATATGCAATCAACAGCGACTTAAGTTTCTCGGGTTAGTTTAACTAATGACCATAAGACAACAATTTTTAGCATAACAAGTTTATTAAAGATTCGGTATGCACAAAATAAAAATTTAATTGTTAGACAGCTGATTTCTCGTGAGTCGGCAGCGTGAGTATGTATGTTCCTCGACGCCCCGATCCTCCAGAATATCTCGTATATCTGGTTGGAGGAGGCTCTTCGGGACTACTAAGTAAACCGATGCGTCACTGACCAGGAAGGCTGGGTCTCGGTGATCATGGGCCACTCCGTAAGTGGGCAAGTACCCGTCTGAACTAGGGATGCGCCCGCTCGCGATATCCCGGTTGATTCTTGCCAGTTGTTCTCTATGCCGATTCGCGAGAAATCGCTAGCGCCACTCGAGCTGTTCCAATCTGTGTAGTTCAATTTCCGCCTTCTGCCGGATCCCTCGGGCTGGGTTTCTGCCCGGCTCCTTTTGATGAGTATACTCGGGAACTCCACATCGACTTCCGGTCCATTTTCATTTTTATTCGGCCACTCGGGGGCCCCATACGTTGATATCGTATAGCCTCTGTCCCATTAGGCCTGTCGGTATCTTCCGGCGAATCTCGTCGGTACGGTTAGTGTGCTACGATCCATATCTGCCCAATCATGGGAATGAGTGCCTGCTACAAACGAAATTAAGAACTATCGGTTTTATCACTTTCTTTTCGTCCGAGATCAATACATTTTTATCATCGAAGTTAGCCAATTTACTAATCCAAGTCTCAGAAATATATAAATCTGGTTTATTTTACACAAGCTAGTTGTTTCGTGGTTAGCCATGACATTTATTTAAGTGAAAATACGTTACATGTTGTAATTATACTTGTGGGATAAGCGAAAATGCCTATGATGAGAATTTAAATCTGGATCTCCTAGGTTTACAAAATTTCTAAGTTAGGTTACGCCGGTTTTAGCCACACCGGCCTAGATTCAAGCCATTTTATCATATCCACAGTCGTAATTTTAATGTTTTATTACTTGATCCCGAATGCTAATGATAAGTTGCGAATGGTTGTTTTAGATGATGAGTACCATTTCTTCAAAAGGAAATTTAGGTATTTTCATATTTATTAATAAGGCAATTTAATGTGGATATATACGCAACCATTGGAATTTGAACTCTCGAAAAAATGTTCATGCATGTACTAAGGCACCGTCCTATCTTGGGGTTCAAACGAACCGAGCTTTCCACACGATTTAGTGGTTATGTTGATTTTAGAATTTTATTCTGAACAAGAATGAGATCCTCAGTTTAATTAACTAGTGAGAAACGTGACTATGAAAATCATGTTGACTCATTGGTAACTTCGTCGTTTTGGTACTGAAGTAGCTTTTACTTAAGATTTTCCTGAAGCATCAAATCGTAATTCTCAGTTAAAAAAAATAAATACAACACAACCATTATCATTTAAGTTTTATTTAAGTTTTATTTGTCATAGAATTCTTGGTTGCAGGGTGGCTTCGATCTTGATTAGAATTTCCATGGGTTCGGTGTTTAACTACCTCGGATTTTCGTGAATCCGGGTTCCCGCTTCGAGTTAGGTTCTTCGTTTTATTTTGTACTGTTTCGTTAGGTATTAGCGTTGTCATCATCAAGTTCTTAGAGATTATGGTACTGTATGCAACTCCATTGAGCATTTTTACTTATTGTCAGTAGGTGTGCTGCCACGTGGCAGATGTTATTCGCGTGGTGAAATCTGATTCGTCAATTTTCTCTTCACTTCCTTCGTCATTTGGGTAGAGAAAAACCAATTGAAAATATTCCTAGCCGTTTCGATTCCATCACTGATCTGAGGGTGTGTCGAGTTCTTCAACACACAAACGGGTGATCGTTGGATTTTTCGTCTGACAATCGATTAATGCCTATCCATTTTCTAAAATGGTCGATCTGTTTCCTTGGAGATCAATATATATTACTGGGCGTTTTTTGAAATTTGTTGATTGGAATTGTTAGTTTTCTGCATTCCTCCACGAGTTGCCTTTTAATTAGAATGCACTTAAGTGGATCTTCTCTCGACGTCGATGGAAACGAGGACTTAATTCTTGGATAGGATCCTTTGTTGGCGAACTCTCGTCATGGTATTTCACTAGGTAATTTGTAATATTTTAAATTTTTTCATCCTTGGTTGTTTCTAGGAAGGCAAAGGGTAGCGGGTATTTATCTTCTAGTCGATGGAATGAATTTTATGGATTCTATTATGGGTCAGATATAATCTGCCTGAATGTTTCAGATGTATTTACCAGAATGTTTTCCTATGCACAATTATGTTTTTTATGAATATCAATTCGATTTTTACCGTTGTTATTTTCTGGCATTTTTTCCTGTATCTAATTTAGCTTGAACGATAGAGGGCTATGATTAAGGCTTGCTTGGCTCCCTCGTAAAACTATTACTACACCCTAGGCTACAGGTTCTATTCTTTGTATTTTATCCATTATGAGGGATTTTTATATTGGATAATCATAGACGTCAGAAGTTTTTAGAAGTGTAGATGATTTGATATCGTATACTCATCGCTGTCACCGGTCATCATGAATTAATATCGCCTGTGTTTACTCCTTTTATCATAAGGTGTAGTGGTTTTAAGGTCGAACTCTCTCCTTAATAACAATTTAATTATGGGTGGATTTAATTCTACTATTTTATTTATCCACTCATTAATCCTTGATGATCATTGACCTAAGTTTTGCCCTCATAACGGCATCATACTTAACTTGGTTCGGTTCTCATCATACTATCTAATGGGTTCCACAATTACGCGATGATTTTACGATAATTTTTCGGGTAAGCGACTATCCTCGGAGAATTTCTCTGTTAAACTTTAGACCACAGTTATTTGAATCTCATTAAGTTCGCTATTAGTGTATATTTATTTAATTAATATAGATTATGGATTTGAAGTTCGATGCATCGATTTCCGCAAGTCCAGTTCCCTTTAACCCCAACTTGATCTTAGGACATTTTATATTTATATTAGATTTTAAGAGTGCCCACTGGACTACTCTGTGTTAAAATTTTAGCCGATGCGTAAGATATTTTAGGTCGATTTTTCGGGAGAAGGTAGAAAGGTGGGCAACCAAAAGATTGCCTCCTGATCTTCCTTCTACCCCTATGATAGTGAATGAATTGACGTTTGAGTCCGTTGTTACCCACGGCGAGATCTCTCACGGGCACGAGCTGTTGGCGGACTTACATCGCACTTACACTGCTCGACTGTTTATGTCGTATTTTAATAACTTGTCGGTGTGTGGCTGTGGGCCGGAAAAATGTCGACACGGAAAAGATTTCATATCATTTATAATATATATTTATCAGATACCAATTTCGGTTCCATTTGTCATGCATAATCATCTCATACACAATTAACACATCAGCAAGTCATTCTTGCTTACTTTGATAGATTCACGTCTTTGAATAGCGCTTCAGTTAGAGTAAAAGTGCTTTTAAGTTTCAAGAACTGATTGTTTCGATTAAATTCGATTTAATTCGATCTTTTTGAGCGTTCAGGTTGTGAAAACCGATTGAAATTATGTGAAAATGAATCGGTATATACCTATTCTGTGACCATAACCTTGCGTGTTAATTTTGATATATTAAAACAAAATTTGACCTTGGGAATTTCTCTGTATTTTCTAACTTTAATTTCTTAATTTTTAATTTATTTTGAAAATTTATTCTTTTAGCAATTAATTGAATTATTTCTAATTCAAATTATTTTATTTTGGTTCCAATTTTCATGAACTCTTGTTTCTTTAATTAAATTGTCAATTTTTGGTCAAATTTTCCGTGTTTTCGTGTTATTTTAATGTTTGTTTCGTGCGGGTCTTGTTGCATTCTGTTAATAGTTTTTTTCATTTTTATGTTTTTAATTTTATATTTTAATTATTTCTTTCTCATATTTTTGCATGGTTAATTGATGTTTTAGGCTCTGATTTTAAATCTGCGTGCTGTGTTTGTGTGCTGTTACCGATTCATTTAAACAAACCTGTGTTCTGGCCCAACAATAATAACACTACTTAAAACATTATGTAGTAAATAATATTTAAAAATTTTTGAACAATAATATGACCTTGATAAATTTTGAATGACCTTGATAAATTTTAGATGACCTTGAGAAAATATGATGACTCATCCGATGACCTTGAATGAGTCATGAACTTTTTTTCAATGATCTTGAATGAGTTGTTTGGTTTTTATATAGAAAGTCGGTTAATTTCTGTTTCCCATTCCGATTCCTCAATTAGTTCTAATTTATTATTTATTTCATTTTCATATCCAATACATAAACTATCCTTTAACTCATTTGAAATTTCTCTCAAACTCCTTTTTATCATTTCATTTTCACCAATTTCAATCAGCACCTTATCACTAATCATGCCTGCTATTTGTAATTCATTTTTATTTCCCGGTATAATACCACAATCTATCAAAAATTCATCATTTTCTAAATACCTATCATTAAATTTTAACTCCACTATCCACTCTTCATGTTTATCCTTTAATCTATTTTTCAAATCTTTAACACAATTATTTACTTCACAACGACAACAGATTACATATTCATTAATTTCATCAATCACATCAACAAAAATAAAATCTAACCATTTCTTTTCTCTAAACGATTTTCCAAATATTTTCATTAATTCTTTGATCACATATTTATGCTTTGAGTTCATATTATAGTACTTTGCACACAAACTAATTACACTCTTTAACTTCCTCATACTCAAAAACAAACTAATTACACTCTTTAACTTCATCATACTCAAAAACAATTAACTCAATTCTGTTAATGACTTCAATATTTTCGTCGAATCTATTTCATTATTTTCAATTAATTTTCCAGTTTTGGACACAATCATCGTCGCCTTTTCACTTTGCAAATCATCTTTTATGTTTCTCATCTTTAACTCATTCTCAGTCAATTCTTCTTGCAAATCATACATCATGTGAGTATCATATTCATCATCTGATTCGAACTTTGACATCAAGTGATCCAAACATTGACCCATTTCTCTCACTTCTCTTTCCATTCTTTCATTGAAATTATCTGGTAGCACAAAAGCTAGATTGTCTTCCTGCGATTTGTCACCTTGAAATCTAATTGACTTCTTTAATATTAGTTCTGAAATTTATTTACATTCTTTGGGCATGATCTGGCGATATGTCCATAACATCTGCATGAGTGACACTGAATTTGACCTTGAAGATTTAATTTGTCTCTCTGTGGTGAAGGTGATGTTGATGGAGATCTTGATCTGGCAAAACAATTTCGTGAGATATGCCTTTTTCTGCCGCAATTATAGCATTGAGAGTTAACATTAATTCGCTGATCATTTGTGTTTATTTTATTAAAACTTTTCTCACCATTACCCTTCACCCAATCTGATTGCATTTGTTTTGGGCTTCGCTGCACATTATTCTTGAACCAGCATTGATTATAATCATGCCCCACTTTTTGGCAATGATTGCACTGGATTTGAATTGGGCTCTTTTGAGATCTACATTGATTAACGTAGTGCCCCAGACTCTGGCAATAACTACATTGAATTGGACTTTCCTTTCCGTCATTCTGAATATCTATCGTTTTATTTGATTCAAACTTTGGCCTGAATTTTGGTGATGGGCTACTTGCTTGTTGGAGGTGATTATTTCTAAATGGACTTATTGATCTCTCTCTGGTTTCAGTGATGATTGCAAACGATTCTGACTTGGTCTGTGCGCTTTTCAAATTCAGTTCAATTTTCATTGCTTTCTTAATTAATTCATCAAAGTTATTAAAATCTACTTAACATAAAGTCTTTTTAATTTTGTTTTTAACTCCAGTCAAGAATTCATCCTATAACAACTCCTTTACCTGCTTTGCAACATCAGCTTTGGCTGGTTTTACTTCAAAATCCTTTTCTGCAAGAGTAGTTAAATGGTAAGCAAATCCACTTAGCGATTTAAACTTCTGCACTCTGTTTTAGAACTTTTGTCGCATTATTATTTTGACATCACCGCCGATTAACTTTGCTGCCAGAGCATCTTTCAATTTTGTCCAGTCATTATCTATTGCTTTTTTGTCAATTTGTTGCCATGCTTCTCTGGTTGCTCCTTTTAAATAAAACGGCAATCTTTGAACCATTATCGACTGGCTCCATCAGCAGGCTGTAGCGTACATATAATAATCCGCCATAAAGTCGACAAATTCCACAGTATCTCATCTGTATTGAGTGACTGGTTGTTTTTGGAAACTTGCATAATCATTACCTTCTTTACTATTTCCCGTTATAACTGTAGACAAGGGTGTTTCGTCATTATTATTGGTATTGATGTATTGTCTTGAAGTACTCATTGTGATTTCAACTTTTGCTTCTCAAATTGTAAGATGATCTGGTAAACACAGGTTTCACTCGTCTAAACTTCAAACTATTAAAATTATAAAATTTACCTTTCGTTTTAATCTTGAATTTTCACTTTACTAATAAATTTTCGTAAAAATATAAATATATATTTTCACTTCACCGATTCACTATATTTCAAATTTTCAATAGTTTCACAAATTCACAAAATTTTCAACGACTTTTACTCCTTTCTACAATATTCTTTGAACAATATTTGTTTTACTATCAATCTCTAAAACCGACTTTAATCACGTCGGACTCACCAAATACTTTGGGTTTTTATATAGAAAGTCGGTGGTTAGGTCTGACTCCTTAGTGTCCTTCTTTAATCGATTTAATATACAGTACATTTCCTAATAGCACATGCGGGAGGCGTTCAGATTTCTTTTCGCGCTAGGTAAGTGTAAAAACAGTGTCAAGTTAACACTGTTATACACTTATACTGATGCACTGGACAAAGGCAAGAAAAAGACGAATCTTTATCTTGAACCTCATTTCACTTGAAACCACGGTAGATACAAGCACACCTCTGTGGATTACAAGTTCAACACATAAACTGATAACAAGCTATCAGACTACCAAAACTACTTGAAAAAATTAATTTCATTAATCTTTATGTCTGATTATGTTCACGTTAGTTTAAATACAATTGGGCTGTATTAACACAAAGAGATGATAATGGTTACGAAAAGATAATAGCATACGGGTCACACTCAATGAGTAACCTTGAGAAAGATTATTGCATGACGAGAAAGGAGCTGCTCAGACATATGCGGAACATCTCAGAGACGTTTAGAAAGAAAAAGTATATAATTGCAATAATTGATCAATATAGCAGGTACATTTCATTGTCACCAGTGAATAAACAGGATGAGAACACGATAAAAGAAACGATAAATAACAAATGGATTTTAAAGTGCGGAGAACTAAAAGAGATTCATTTAGATTGTAGAAAAGCATTTGAGTTAAAAGTTATAAAGGATTTCACAGAATCAATGGGAGTCACAATATGTTTTCAAGTCCGTATCACCATAATACAAACGGAAGTGTTGAAAGGCAATTCAGGACAATAAGAGATTATGTAAACGCATCACTAAAAGGAGGGAATCGGACTAGTTGGTCAGATATATTGCTAGAAATTGAATTCACACTGAACCCAACGTTTCAAAATATAATTGGGAAAATTCCAGTCGAGGTATTATTTGAAAGGAAATTATACAGAGTGCAATGGTACAGCAATAAACCGGTAGATCAAGCCATGAAAAAACAACATGAGAAAATTATAACTAGATGAGAGTTCAAAGTAGGAGATTCGGTACTAGTAAAAGTAGAACCAATATCAAAAGATAAAGACAGATACGAAGGACCATATGAAATGATTCAAAAGATACACCATAAACGATATTCGTAACGAGATGTCAAAGGAAGATTTATTCAAAGAAAAGTAGAGAAAATGAAAAGAGTTCTTAAAAAAGGGGGATGTGAGGATATTTAAGCATAATTATCAACGGACATAAAATTAAGTTTAAAATGATTAAAATTATAAATAAGATTTAAATTAACTTTTGATAAATTAGATAAAAATATTTTAAATATCTTATTACAAATTATTATATTAATTATTAAATATTAATTATTAAATATAGAATAAAACAAAATTTAAATAAATAAATTATTAAATAAAATAAAATTTAAATAATAATAATTATTAAAAAAAATTAAAATTAAATGTCGCTGTTAATTTTGAATAAATACTTGGAAATTTGAAAGATATAATTTTAATTTTAATAAATTTTTATGAATACAAATAAACTTTTAATGAATACAAATTTTGAATTAAACGAAGATGTTTTCACAGAATCTAACAGTATCTAAATTATGTTAAGAATAGAAGAAGATCTAGTCCAAGTGCGAGTTTCCAGTCATTTGTGTTCAAAATAATCTTTAAGTCATGCAGGTTAACAACATTTCTTTTCTTTCAATGAATGGATTTGTTTTGTTGAGGTAATATTTTGAACGGTTCAATAGAAACCTTTTCCTTGAACTCCACTTGGTCTTTGAATAACACTGAAATAACTCAACACAGGACAAATCTTTACTGATACCAACAATTGTACAACGATTCACACTTCCAAATTTTTTAAATACTGACAGGGATCCCCATGGGAAGTAGTCTTTTAATCTATTATATTCTAAATCTCAAAAATTCTCTTGACCCAAGTCTAACTCGGACCGTTTCTCAATAAATTTTTGTAACTTCTGGATTGCTTAACTTTTGACTAATTTTGTTTTCATAGTTGTTTTTATCTTTTGTCTAATTCGGCCATTCCCTGGGAGAAAACTTGAGAGCAAATTATTAGTTACATTAGATAATTAAATTTATTAAAGTCGGAGAATTTCTTACTAATTTGATTTATTTACTTTCGTCATTTTAATGAATTAATTTGTATTTTCTTAATAACTTTTTTCTAGGCGTCCCAAATTACATATAGTATTATTTTCGTATTCGTCTCGTCAATTGGTGTTGGCACATAACATTTCCCCCGGAAAATATTGATATTGATTATTTTTAATTAATTATACTTTTGAAAATCACATAACCCCAACTGTTTTAATTGACTTTTTAATTATTCTGATTTTATTTCATAACTTTTCCTTTTGTTTTCCCACAAAATGATCAGCAACAGCGTTCCTTCTTGTATTTTCTTAAACCAGCCTCTCATAATTTTCATTTTATTATCTTAAGCATCCTTAAGAGTTTTGCTTAAACCTCATAGAAAATCGTAAATCAAAGCACATAAGATCATGCCTATCATATAGTCGACACCTCCCACCATAAAATACATAAGAATGACATTACAACAACAACCTCTACATTATTTTACAAAAAATAGGATTTTCATCAGAAAAATTATTAACTGAAATCATATAGATATGGATTAGCACTCATTTGAAATCAACAATTTCTGAAACGTCATCCGATTTACATTTAAATTTCCAGTGTTAAATAACCGCACAAATCTCTCATAGCAAGGATGGAGCCAGTTCCGTTTATGTTTAATTTCGTTACCTAACACATACATTTGTTTGCCATTTTCTAAGATCACTTTTAACGGAATAATTTCTTCAAATTCATCACCAAGATCTGCTTCACATTCTTCAATCACTATTATCAGCTTCTTTAAATTTATTCTAACCTTTGTCCACATATTGGATTGATTGATTTAAACACCAAGAAAAAATAAAAAAAGAAATATATATTTAAGAATTGACCAAACTGCAAATTTTTACTGAAAACGATAAATATTTATTCTCATCTTATTTTACAATCAAATTTAAATATACACTAAAGAATGAAACATAAATATGATAGAATTTGCGATTTCATTATAACAATTATGTAGCATTATCATCTCAAAGGTGAAAATCCGGCAAACATGAAAAAAAGATATCTGAAACAAAATAGTTGACAAAAATTAGATATGGATAAACTTTATTCATTAAGAATTAGGATTCATTGGAGCCGTATGTTCCCACGGGAGCCTTATAGCTTTTAGGAAATGATAACAATTGGAATGCGTTAAATGCATATTTATTACTCTTGATGTTTTTATAGCAATTGTCTCTTCGCAATCCTGTACTTCTGATGCACTCGAGTGCCTTTGAAAAATACTCCTTTTGCATTTCACCGACATTCTGCAATGTGAAATTATCAACGCCGGCCAATTCAATTAAAAAAAACACATTTGACCGCGAGGTTTCACCCAATTGAAAAAAATTTAGTAAATTTTTTTTTTAAATTTGAGATTTATAAAAGCAAAATTTTTAATTTTTAATAGAATATTTTTAGAAAATAAATGAAGAAATTTGTTTAAATAAAAGTAATTTATTCTAAATAGTTTCAAGTTCAATCTATCTGACAGTAAGTCTGTCGAAATACATTGTAGTAGAATATGCAGGATTATGTATATGTTGGATTGGCGCTTTATATTATTTATTAATTAAATGCCAATGTTTTGTGATTGTTTTAATCAATTTGAAAGTCACAATTCGTTAATTCCAGTGTTCAAAAGAAAGTTTTGGAATTAAGAAATATATGTAGAAATTCATCGAATGAAAAACTATCAATGATTGAATTAGGTTTGTTTTTGGGTTTGGACCGTCATTGTGTTTATTGAAAGATTTCAAGTCTTAATGGTATTCAGATCTTGATTATGAATATTTCAATGCAAAATGCAGAAGAGTTGATTAATGATAAAAATTTTTGGAAATATAAAACCAAAAATTGAAAACGTATTTAAAAATATTTTACTAAATCTTATATATGAAATTTGTCATTAAATATATATTGGAAATTTAACTATTATGAATTCAGAAATCAATAATTTCATTTTATTACAACTGAGAAATATTTTATTATGTATCCGCCTTGAATTATTGTTGCATTCGGTTTCTCAAAAAATATTTTCATAATTTTTTTCCTGCTTATAGATCAATGTTCTTTTTATTTAACAGTTTTATTTAAATACTTTACTTGAATATTGAAATTTATAACTTTTTGAATTTGAATTTTTTTGTATTAATGCTACAACAAAATATTATAACTCAATGAGAAAATAAATCATACATATTATTTGCATAAAATTTAATCATAAATAGTAAATATATAATTTTGTAATTATATTATTTTAAATTCTTACTATTTATATGCGTATATACACTGGGACGGATGAACATATTCACGCGCCATAAGCACTTACCAAGTATGGTGCCCGAGCAGTTAACCAAATCAAGTGCAAGTTGTGCAAAATTAATATTTAGTACAATATTATATACACATGCTATAATCTATACATCACACATCATGTAACTATGATGATGTATGAGCATGACCTAAACAGGCACGAAACTACTAGTAACTGTTATCATCTTTATAAATCAAACATTTCGTTTCCTAGACTTTGAAAGAACAAAATCATTGATTACATCGTCAAATTCAACTGAAGTAAACATATCTGCCTCGATGCAGAGTATAGACGAAGAGTCCAATCGCTCCTGATTAATTGTTATTCTACATTGTAGTAGCTCGTCGTGGTGCCTATTGGGAAATCAGGTACAGTATATACACGTGTGCAATGATAATAACAAAAGTCAATAATGACATAAAGAATTTCTTTTTATTGTTTGACTATGAATCAGATGTTTTATTGATATTCACGAATTTTTGTTACAGCCTTATATCAAAATATAGTGTTAATATTTTCCTTCGTTTAAAAATTAAAATTTTTATCACGATTTATTTGAAATTGGAGCCTGTGCCATATGGCCCTCCTCTATGCGGGTCTGCACCTAATCCCCGATTTACGTGATTTCGCTTTTACGCGGTTTTGAAATTTAAAATTAAAATAAATTTTAATTTGGATTATTTTTCTTAAATTTCGTGTTTACTGGTTGATTAGTTATTTGTTTATTATATCTTTGAATGGTTTTGTAGTTTAATTAAACTTTTTAGGAGTTTTATCTTACCATGGTACGTAAATTAAAATGTTAGATCGTTTACATAATTGGATAAAAAGCAACTAATATTACACAATGTTATAACATCAATGAGTCTACAATAAGAACAATGAAAACATGAAGACTATCAGAAAAAGTTTAGTAGCTTGTTCACTTATTAGTGAATAGTTTAATCAGGTTTTCGTCCCAGATGTCAAAAAGAGTTGCCTTTAAATTCGCTTCTCCTAATTGATAATGTCCAGGCCATCTCCCGATTTGCAACACAAAAATGTGCAAGTTGTAATTTCCTCCAAGAATACGACTTCTTTACTTTGTATATGATTGCTCACATGTATAAAGAAGTTGCTGTTGTAAGGAATTTGTTTTAAAATTAAAATAATTTAAACAATAACTTATTTTGAAATTAAAATGATGACTTTGTAATAAATTTAATTCGTGTAAATTTTAAAAACTTTGAGTAAATAGTTCTTCTTCAATAATATTGCTACTTGTGATAAAATTTCAATCCAAATTTATTTAAGCAATATATTGTGCAATTTATTCATTGTGAAATCAATGAAGAAATTATTGAAATATAAATTTCATGACATTTAATAATCAATAAACATGAAATTACAGTTATTTATAAATTTGATTTTTTTAATATTTATTTACTAAACTTTCAACCAAAACTCAAATGTATAATCCAAAAGCTATTTATTTGCATAATTTAGAAGTATTATTATTATGTTAACTGTTACTGTTATTGATCCAGCTCACATTCAAATACATACGCATCAATTTCTTAGCATTGCACACACACTTCATTAACCAATCATCATACATCGCGGTCGTAATTCCCTGGTTAATATAAATCAAAATATGCCGATACTCTAAATTTTAGACTCTAAAAAAGAAATAGAAAAAAGTCAGTGGAGAAGAAGATAAAGCAACAAACTCAGCCAATAAACTAATTTGGGATAAATAACTCTAACAATTATTTAGTATTAAAAAACTAACCTTCAGCCACCGAACTTGCTCTAGTGAGATGCCCATTCCAGTTCTATCTTTAGCAGATTTACAGCTAGTGAAACGTATAGCACCCCAAGCCCACGATATCCTCTGGGCGATTTTTAGTATTTTTACGGGTTTATTACGATTTTTCTGTATTTCATATTGGAGATCATTGAGACTATCAATAATTTCTGCACCAAGACATGTTTGAACTGTTTAATATGATTTTTAATAAAAATAATCCACAGTTTAATTCAAACAATTTACTTGAATTTCCGATATTTTTCACGTGCCTATCAAAGTATGCCTTCATGCTGTTGTAGCCACCCATGTTGATCGTTTGCAGCAAACTGGTCTTAGATATTCTGGAATGAATCTTTTAGAAATCTTTGTTCAATGTTATTGTATTTTTATTACAACGCCCGGCCACTTACAATAAATACAAGCTTTTAAGGGCGAAGGCCGACAATAATATATTTCCATTTACAGCTGTGCCTGCCAAACATTTTCAGTTATGGGTTTTATTTAAATTTTTTTATTTACCAATTAGTGAACCTTATATTTCTGTATTTCTTTTTACTTGAATAAAAGAGGATGTTTTAATCCAGTGCTTCTTATCATGTTATGCTCTATGTCCCCGACAATAGAGTTTAAAAGTCAAATTGCCCAGTTTGTAAAAATATTTGTAAAAAATCAAAATTATAAGGTTTTGCACTGAGAAGATGTAAGTACAATAGATAGATCTTGGTTAGAGCTATATCTTCAGAGTTAAGAAATTGTTTCTATCATAATTTACTTAAAATACGACGTATATACTTGAGAAAAATTATGATTCATCAAATTTTGAAAATCCATTAATTTCGAGATTGCCCCATGAAAAGTCAAATCGCCATAAACTGAGGCCCTAGGGCCCCAGATGAGAGGCACTGGTCTAGTCAAATAGATAGAAGGTAGATTGTTGATAAGGAAAATCGCATTATGCCATCAACTGTCAAAATCCGTTAATACTATTTTGATTCCGTTTCTAAAAGCACAAGGATAAAAAATAAGAGAAAGCTTTGATTGTGTTTTCATGTACCTGAGGATAATGACACCAGGAAGAAATCCTAAATGACGCAAGCCTATTTACTATTCAGAGGAATTTCAAAGAAAAAATTCAAACTAGAAATTGAAATAAGAAACGTTAAAAAATATTTTTGTATTCGTTTATTCGTTTGACTGAAAATTAAAAAAAAATCTTGCATCTCAAGCACGATAATTTACAGCCTGTTAAAAGGTGAAAGACCGGGTCTTGCTTACATATCATCTACATATGGCAATCATTATTGTCTGGAAAGGTCATTGCATTGTTTAAGGATACAAAATGAGTGAATAAACAATGATTACGCAACTGACTTTAATTTTAATAATCAAAATAAGATTTAATTAATAAATGGTACTCATTATGACCTCAAGTCCTCCGACTAGCTGACGTGTGTCACAACCGCAGGCCATTCCCATCGAAAGAGAAAGGATCCGGGCCCTATTATGATTACTTTTAACTACTGGTAGTAAATTTACCAAAATTTGAAAAAACCCGGTAATTTGGTAAAATTATATTAAATATTTTATACGGATTTTTCAAATATTTATATCACCAGCTTTCGTATGTAAGAAAAATTTCCAGAATTACCGTATAAACAAATAAATTATAAATAAAACTATAAATAATAAATTCAGAAAATACGTAAATTTCTACCGAATTACCGTTTCAAACAGTTAACCAGTCATCTATTTTAGCAATATATTTTATGGGAAAACGGGGTTTAAACAGTCCCATTATCTCTAGATTAGTTTATAATTAAATATAAATTAAAAATTATACTTGTCTGCAAGCGTTTGTTGCTCGTTGATACCGACATTGAGGAAAAACGGGTGTAAATGAAATGTACAATATTTTTTCATTCGAATCTCCATAGGCGCATTTTTCCAGCTTTCATAAAAACATGTCACCTAAATATAAATGGTCTGTGAAATCTTTATATGAGTAAATGTCGCACTTCAATCCGTTTCAAACTGATAATGTTAAAAGTAGGAGCTTTGAGATCAGGTTTTATAATAACGGTAATGTCAGATAATTTATCAATCACCCATTTCATGTCTTCAATCATACTGACTTCGTCACCGTAAGATGTTAATAAGCCCTCAAAATAAAGCGGAATTCCACATATTGCCATTTGCGACCACTGAACTGGAGTCCATGTATTACAAGCTAATGCTACCCCTGTTATAACTGCTGTTAATGCCTACAATAGGAACAATTATAAACATTTTACTTTTTGTTTTAATTTTACTCGTTTGACATATAATTCAAACTTGATCGGTTCTAACCAATCAAAATACGTGAGACAATATAAGAAAGAGTTTATTACTGGAACGAATGGAAGTCTAAGGTGAATCTTATGCAATAAAAATGGTCGATTGCAGCCATAAATTCACTGTCGACAAACATAGGAATAGTCAAAAGCACAAGGAAACCTTTCTGTCAAATAAAAATGACAATTAAAGGCAATCATCTTTTACAATGCTTTGACTGGATCATTTGAGGTGATGACAGATAGAAATAAGTTAATAAATTAATAAAATGGCAATCCAGGAAGTAACTACAGGAAGTAACACACATTCATACCTGTATAAATAAAAATGACATCAAATCTACCATATTTTTACAGAATGATTTAGTATTCCCTAACCCTAGCCCTACTGGATTGTTCCTCCCCTACCTCAATTATGGTAAAAAAAAGTTGCTAATGTTAAAGAAATGTAGGAAATGACAGAAATTATAACGAAAAAAATATTATCAAGTATTTCACTGTCTATTTTACCGAATAAAAAGAACAGTATAAAAAATAATTAGGAATTTTATGATTGTGTAGTTGAGTAATTTTTTCTACATAATTTTTTCACTTTTTGACCAGTATATTATTAAAATTTTTAACACAAACATATATTTCAATGGCTTAATCTATGGAAAACAGATGTGGAATAAAAAATATTTTACAAAATATTAATAATTTAAATTTAAAATTTTAAGTTTATTTTTAAGACCCATTTTCAACATTGCTTTAAATGAGCGATGTACTTTAAAAATCCGACAACTTAAACTGGAATGCTCGATATTTTTTATTGATTCGAAAATAATGTAACTAATTAGCAACATTGTTTCTAAAAAACTTTAAAAAACATTTTTTAATATTCCGCTCTTCGTGATAAGCAACAGTGATTGTTTGCAAATATTTTGTAAAATGTGATGGGTACGAATGTTTTTAAATATTTTTATTATGTAAAATTGTGATAAAATGATATTGTTTAAAATCCTAATTTTTAATATTATTTTGAGATTATTTTTATATTATTAAATTTATTTTGAATGAAATATCAATTTTAAAACAAAAAGAAATTATTAAAATATTTAAAAATTAATAATTGTTCAAAATATATAAATTAAATCTATATTACTTTGGTTGGATTTTTACCTGATATAATGTTAAAACGTGTGTTTAAATGGCGCTTTCTTTTAATAAACCAACTTAATGTCAAAATATCAAAACTTTGCACAGTTAAAACGCACAAAAGATTTTCAATATTCCTTTGATTAATTCCCTAATTAGAATTCTTTTCTCCTGTCCTACTTTCAAATATCTTGTTTACTTTATAATTAACGCCCAACAAATCCCTCGGCTGTCACCTGAAAATAAATGTTAATTAAAAGTTATTTTGAGTTTCAACACATGGTGTACCAAAGACCATTGATCATATTTACATGATAATGGCCCTTGAAAATCTAAATAAATTAATTATTTGCTTGTTTACACAACGGCTTTTCCTCAAATTAATCAATTAGTATTTTATATCTTACACAAATTTGCGCTTTTCATACTTTTCCGGCAAAATCATTCATATTACGGTGCTCACAACATAAATGGATGATTTATTAATCTAATCATGCACTTTTCGTTAAATGTGTTACCATTAGATTTTATTACACATTTAAATATCTCTATTTCATTTGTTTTCTATTCAATTTCGTTTTTAAAATAATTTCAACTTGACATCCCCAACAAAGTGCTGCTCCCTCTGGCACTAACATAAAAAAAATATTCCAAAAATGAAATTAAATGTCTTGGCTTGGATTCTTTTGTTTTAAATGAAGCTATTAAGTAAACATCTGGCGCTGTATCACAATCCATAATTTCAGATCAATTGATAAAATCATAAGTTCAATGATCAAATTACTTGGCTCATTGCCATATTCTCTCGCAACGCAAACTCCGCCCAATCAAGATTCATAGATTCGTTAAATGAATACAAAATCTTTGGCCAAAGAATATTAATTACAAATATACTGATCGAATCAATTGATTGTTTAAATTTGTCAGCACACGCCTGAATTATTCTGAAATTATTTAAAATTAACAATATTAATGATAATAATAATGAATGTGATGATGATAATAATAATAATTAATAATAATAATAATAATTAATTTTATTATTACTAAAATTAATCTGCACTACAATAATTATAGATCATAAATTAAACAGAAAATCAATAATAAATTTTCCAATAAAATTCCAATAATTATTTATTAAGATTAATTGATCTTCACAGCACAGTAAAGCGCAACAATTGTCATGTGACTTCTGTGTAAAATGTGAAATTTACAGTAAATTCTGCGTATTTTCGAAATAATATATATTGATTTACTGTTATTAATAAAATGAAAAGTGAGTGAAATATTTCATGCTGCACAGTGCCAATTACGCAACATAGATTCACTTGGTAAAACACAAATTAATCACAACACGTATTTGTACGTTTATCAAGCACTGTTTTGTTAAACCAGAGGTTTTCAACCGGGATACCGTGAAATGTTAGGTAGAGCGCCGAAGGCATAAAGATTATTGTTTTATGAAAAGTACAAAAAGTGAATTAACATTAAAGTTGATTAGTTGGAACCGGCTTTTAAATCCCTATGGAACCTTCGCGAAATGCAAAGGAACATGATTGGTTCTAAACAGAATGAGAGGGGAAAAATCTAGAGATTTTCGACAGTTAAGGTCGGCAATCAATTGCGTTCAGTCATCAAGAATACCATTCATTGGTGATCTTTGACATTTTAAAATATTTAATACCTTTTTAATCATTTTATTGAGAAAATATATTTAAGCTCATTTTAATACATATTATAAACTATTTACGATTATATAAAACAGCAAACTTTACGTGCTGCGAGAAAAAAATTACCAAGCTGGGATGCCACCGTTAGAAAAGAGTTGAAATCCAACCAATGATTAAACCGGTTGAAAGGCTGTCAGAATACTATTACTCTATGGCGCTTATGGCAAATAGGAATATCGTAAAAATATCTTACAATTACATTTCGGTTATTTATAGAAATTTAAAACAACAATTTTTCTAAACATTCATTACAACTCTGACAATATTGAAATAAATCAATATTTATTGGCAATTTAATTATTATGAATTCAAAAATCAATAATTGGAATGTTATTGCAACCGACAAAAAAAATTATATTCGAACTTTAATTATTTTTATAATTTCATTCAATCCGTAAAATCTTTATTCTTCAACATCATAGATTGAATATTTCCTATTTTCTACATTTTCTTACGACTACAGATTAAATACATTCAATTATATACAAATTATCTTCAGAACAGCATTTAATAGACTTTGAAAGATAGGCTAAGTAAACATTTAAAAATTAATTTTATCAATATCGTTTGGACAGCCATATTTATTCCGACTACTAAGGGTCATTGAAAATATTTATTGACATTAAAAATCAGTAAAACTAAAATAAACACAAAGCAATTATCACATATTTACACAAATAAATAAATATTTACAATCAACAGGTCGTTTTTTAAACATAAATAATAACAATGACCGTCACTGTAAAATAGGGATTTTCCATTTTTAATGTGATCTTGAATTTTAAGTGTTATTTAAATTTGATTGAGTCAATTTTATACTTTAATTGTTATGAAATATTTTAAGTAAATTTCAATTAAAGCGTGATCATAAATAAATTAATTGTTTATGCACTTGTCAGTACTAAATTATTAATAATCTATATTATAAAACAGAAAATACGCGTGTTTATTTGTTTGTGCGTCACAAAAACTCCTTTCAAACGGTGAACAGAAATTTTGGGTTGATTTAAAAATGTTTCTGAGAAAAATAATAGATAATAGTTTTTATCATAAATCCATTGCGTTTAACTTTATGGAGATTAGATGCCAATTTAATAATTTTTTTACTACACTTTAATTAATTATTTTCATTATTTCATTCAATCAGAAAAATAATTTTGCTTAAACATCATATATCGAATATTTCCTACCTACAAACTTTTCACGCTCCCGGTAGGCTAGATGAGACGGAGCAGAGTCTGCCCAGGCGACGAAAACAAGCCGACCCCATTCGCGTCCTGGAAAGTCAGAGCGATTACGACTACGATTGCAAGCAGCGAATAAGCCCAAAGAGAATCGAATAGTCAAATGTTGTAGAAAATATTATGTCACTTATAAAGAAATCAGAGGTGAAAAACAAAAAAAAAGTCCTTATAATCGTATAACTGTTGTTAAAAAATATAAATTATAATCAAATTGCTACAATTTGTTTTAAAAATTGGATCGGTATGTATTGAATTTCCATCGTTTGATATTGGGAAGAATTTGCAATTATTTCCCTCTGTAATCATAACCGAATTCGATAACAACACTTTATTATCCAAAAAACTAGTATTTAAACAATATTAGTTCATAATATTATTTAAATATATATGAGAAGTGCCGATAATTTTTTTTATGAGGTATATCTTGTCAAATATACATTTCAACACACCGTAGAAATTTTAATATAAAATTATCTTTCTAAGTAAATTCAAAAACTCTTAATATTATAGATAAAATCAAAATTTATAATCTCAATTTTTAAATTATAATATTCACACCACACAATATTCATTTAGTGAGGGAATTTACAACATTTACACAGGGTCTTGGGAAAAATTTCGGACAATAACAAAATGAAAATAACTATTAATAAGTGTCAAACAAAAATATACATTTCAAATAAACCAAATATTACTTGATATTTGTTTCTGAACTATCTTGATTGTCAATGAAATCCTTCATTTTAGCGGTCAATTGACAATAATCATTCCGAATCTGTTCCAATGACAATGACATGAAATACTGATGATGAAAGAACTTATTAAACTTATTCATCTATAAAAAAACCAAGATTAAGAGAGATTGATATATATATAGTCAACTAAATAAATATGTTAAGTAATAAATCTCAAACCCTAATAGGTTTAGTTTCTGATCTAGTGTATAAATTTTCATGGAATGGGTGCAATGCAACATTCATTGCAGAAACTGCCCGTCATTTTTGCACATCGGTTCAGGGACATTACCGGTTGAGAGGCGTGAGTAATATTATTAAGCATAGAAAAATATTCAAAGAAACAACTGATTCAAAAGGTTTTAAAATTTTATATAAAATCTTCAAAAATATGTGTGAAAAAATGTTATGTAATGCTTTAGTGATTAAATCAAAATCCCCTAAAATAACATTATTTAAGAAACTTATTGTTAAATAATTTATTGAGGTGATTTATTTAAATCATGAAATCATAACTATTACATCACTGTTGTTTCCGTATATAAAATTTGACAAAGATTATGATGGCAGACTGATAATGAGGATAATGTTCTCGAAATATATTTCGTTTATTTGACTTTCTTGTGTTATTATTAATAATGGGCCATCATATATATATATATTCAACACTGTTCCGGTTGAAATTAAAGTCTACGTATTAATGTACAGATAATTGTTTTAGCAAAAATTTGATTGAGCACGAGTCAAAATTTAAAATTTTATTAATTTGAATTAATTTTTGAGAAGAGAAACATATTTTGACTTCCGTTTTTAAATAAGGATTTTTCAAAATCAGAGTTAAAGAAAGCGTTAATTTTCTTATATTATTTTCCACTTTTGTTGCGTTTTATTAGTGTGAGAATTATTTACGCAATATTACGGCACAAACTCCACAAATTTGGTGATTTCCATAACTTCCGATTCCTTTGTCTGGAGGATTTTAAGCATCTTACTATAGAAATAAAAATAAAAATTTAACATTTATCAATCTGAATCGAAGTGAATAATTTTAGTGAAGTCCCTAATTGGTGCCAAATTGTATATTACAATTGCAGCCTCATTATCAAGTAGAATTCGAGTCACTTTCTATTGCTAAATTATCTCTGAATTGCAGAATACTACCAAATTATTTCAAAGTCGTAGACCATTTCCACTTTAATTCCAAATTGTAATTTGTTACCATGTACTTTCTAAGTCGTTAATTTTGTTTCATCCCACGCGATTACGAAATCCTACTCACACGTACTCAAGCTATCCCGGACTCATTTTAAAGGTTATTCTGCAGAGCTCTACAATTTTTATCTATATACATATACCTACACTAATTCCGAAAATATATATTTAGCTACGCAACATATAGCATAAGTATATATTAAATATAGAACTTATACTATAACATAAGGTAAGATTGTGGTAAATTAGACATAAAGAATTTATCAATTATTATAAAGAATTTATCATTTATTATAAAGAATTTATCATTTATTATAAAGAATTTATTAATTATTATAAAGAAGTTATCAATTGTTATAAAGAATTTATTAATTATTATAAAGAAGTTATAAATTATTATAAAGAATTTATTAATTATTATAAAGAATTTATCATTTATTATAAAGAATTTATTAATTATTATAAAGAATTTATCATTTATTATAAAGAATTTATTAATTATTATAAAGAATTTATCATTTATTATAAAGAATTTATTAATTATTATAAAGAATTTATTAATTATTATAAAGAATTTATCATTTATTATAAAGAATTTATTAATTATTATAAAGAATTTATCATTTATTATAAAGAAATTTATTAATTATTATAAAAAGAAATTATAAAGAAATTATATTATAAAGAATTTATTAATTATTATAAAGAATTTATTAATTATTATAAAGAATTTATTAATTATTATAAAGAATTTATTAATTATTATAAAGAATTTATTAATTATTATAAAGAATTTATTAATTATTATAAAGAAGTTATCAATTATTATAAAGAATTTATTAATTATTATAAAGAATTTATCATTTATTATAAAGAATTTATTAATTATTATAAAGAATTTATTAATTATTATAAAGAATTTATCATTTATTATAAAGAATTTATTAATTATTATAAAGAAGTTATCATTTATTATAAAGAATTTATTAATTATTATAAAGAATTTATTAATTATTATAAAGAAGTTATCAATTATTATAAAGAATTTATTAATTATTATAAAGAATTTATTAATTATTATAAAGAAGTTATTAATTATTGTAAAAGCCTTTAATCATCCTTACACGAATGAAATATTTAATGCAGGATCAATTCAACAAACAAACTCAACCAGAAAACGAGGACTATTATTACTGAATCAACCGTTGAACTCATTAAAAATATCAGCGATGAAGGAGAATGATGTTCAAAAAATAGCAAGGATGTTAAAAATACTAAACGATCATTTCTAACGGATAAAATAGTTGGGATAATTATTCTAAAGAATCAGGTTTAGAAAATAAGGGGGTAATTAATAGCTTTCACAACCATCAGTATAATATACTGTTAGAAATAGAACTTACAAGGAAAAGATAAATGGGGGATAAATACATCTCGCTGGAAGTTTTAGGAATAAAAACATTTTGCTTTGAAATATCGGAATATACCAAACAGCCAAATGTTATATTTATATGAAAATACGGATAGCCACCAAAAATGTACCGGCAAATATATTATAGTGCTAGCAAATCAAATTTGGTGGCTTGGATATTAAATTTCAGATTCAATTATGAAATTTTTAGTATAATCTTGTATTATGTATGTTTTGAGAACTTTGAAATATGTGATAATGTGCAAATATAATTTATATGTTTATTTCCCCTCATATAATCCACAACTCCATCCGACTGAGGAAGTTTTATCTGCTTTAAAATCCAGATATCACAACTTTCGTTCTTTAGCTTTTAATTGTATTGGAATGAAAGAATACATCAACAGAGGTGTGAATCAGATGAATTCTGTAAATTGTGCAGTTTTCGAAAACTTTTATAATAATACGAGGAGATACATTGACTTGGTATTTAATGGAAATAGTTTGATGAATAAAGTTTAAGTGATGATCATTTCATATATATATATATGTGTGTGTAAAGAGTGTTACAAAAGGTGAGAGACGATAAAGAATTTAAATATTTTGCAAATCATTTCAAATAAAATAAATATTTTAGTTTGTTTTATTGCATCAGTATCACTAATTTTATTTTATGAGAAATGGCTCAATTTTCAATTGACGATAGAATGTTTTTACAAAAAAGCTATTATAGACTAAAATATCCAATTTTAGAACAGAGGAAATGGATAAAAATCAAAAACGGTAAACCTCCAACAAGGGGAACAATAATCAACCTTATAAGAAAGTTTGAATATTATGATAATTTGGAAGATCTAAAGAAAATAATAATTCCTTCATTTGCTCAAATTCCATTACAAGATATCCAGAATGCATGTAACGCTGTATTAAAAAGATGTAAACTTTCCATTCATGTAGATGGTGAACAATTTGAGCATTTATTGTAATTTCTGTCTGAAATAAAATTTAAATATCTGTTATCTTAAATAATAATAAAAATTAACATTTATATAGTTTTAAAAATATTAATAAATAAATAGAATCGTCTATTACCTTTTAAAACACTCGGTATATATATATATATATAAGAACTTCTTTAATTTTCACCACTGATTACTTATCATTTTAAATTGTATTTATTAAAAAATATTTGACTATGAATCAGTAAAGATATCGATGTTTTTTGAATATAAAAGAAACATCTATATCTTCAATAATTCATAGTCAATAATAAAATAAATAAATATAAAGAGCCAATAACCTTCACATCTAATAAATCTAAATCTTCTTTGATATCATTGGGAATAGTTGTGTATGAAGATAAATGTTTCAATTGATCAGAAAAGTGCTGCACCATTTGCACATAATACCGAATCATTGAATTAGCTATATTCGCCGCAGAATTTTTGTCCTGAGTTTCTGGATTATTTTTCGCCATTTGCATGAGCCCACCATTTTTAAATTTCAAGGAGTGAGCAGTGAACGCTCCAACACTTATAATGTCCAGATTTTTAACTGATTAAGGAATCAAAAAATATTTCAACATAATTTCAATAAACAACTCATTTCATTGGTTTTTTCGTCAGATATCAATATCCGGTTGATGTGCAAATTGACCGGAACAAACGACGAAAGAAATTCTCGCTTCTTACAGCTTGGATGGAACTTTCTATCTAAAATGAGGAATTATAATGAAATCAAATTCCATTGCTATGCCTATTATTATCACCTTCTGCACATAGCTGGGACATGTAGTTGAGAATACTCTCATATTTGCCCATATTTTCACGAATAGCAATGTGACGGTCTGTGCGCATTTTCTCAAGTTGAGTATCTGACTAAATAATTATTTTCACAAATTATATTTCGACTAGGATTAAAAAAAAATGAAAAACTTCCCAAAATTTTGATCAATATTTTAGATTTTATTCTTTCATGTTGTTTTAATAGAACGGAAATCAGAAAAAGCCAGCTCCAAATTACTTAATAGTGATGCGAGTAAATAAAATAGATAGTGCTTAAAAAAGTGCTTATTAACCACATTAATAAACATAATATTTTCTACAAAATTTGACTATGAATCAGATTTATTTAAGGTATTCATAGTCAAGTTTTGTAGAAAATATTATGTCACTTATAAAGAAATCAGAGATGAAACACAAAAAAGTCCTTATAACATTAATAAATATATGAATCTTTCAATTTGTTTTTCTATTGCAACCTAACAGTCATACTAAACCTAAATTTTTTTTTATTTACGTCTCTCAGAGTGTGCCAAATATGGTATATACCACAAGGTATATCATATGGCACTAAGGATTAATAAAAACAGAATTTGGGTATTTTACCGTAGAGGGTGCCTAAAAATATAAAATATTTAAATAAACAAAAAGGCATCAAAATAAACAAAAAATCATTAAAATAAATATATTTAATCAGACAGCCTTCTTATGGCATTTAGAATTTTCAGCAAAGGTGAAAAACAAAAAAAAGCCTTCTTAATGTTTTTATAACCATATAAGGGATTTTATCTTCTTGACGTGAACAAAAATATATAAAAGCAAATTTAATCATGCAACCTACAAATAATCATGCACTTGTTCCGTGTTGAAAGTTTTGAAAGCATGTTTTTTTATCAGTCAGAAATAATGCAATTTTGCGGGAGCTGCACAAACATTTGGTTCGGCGTTGTTCTGGACACCTTCTCAATGTGCCATATTCAGGCATTTGTTTCGCTTGATCATGACGGTGCTCAAGAGACACTTGATGTTTATATTTACCGTTTTCTTGAAATCTTCTCTTTCATGAAGGTCGATCCGTGCTTGCTACTATAGGACCGGTTATCAAATCAATGCTATTTGCCTTTTTTAGTCTTTTAATGGTGTATAATATAAGCACTTATAATTGCTACGTCTACAAAATTCCGACATATTTTGGATTTTAACCCCCCCCCCCATCATACGTATCCTATACCGCAACATGGAGATTGATTCCTTCTAGCTCCACAAAAGATATCCATACACAATTATAAAATATCCCTTACCGATCCGAATCTGGACAATGATTCCTGTAGTAATGATTCTTCGGCAAACAGTTTCTTTCTGTAGAATATATTGTCAATAAAGTTTCCAAAAATCACCATGAATAAAATCTAACAAATATTCCGTCGAAACCGATAATCCGAATTTTGATTCACCCATCATTTCACAAATACGAATACATTTTCTTTCGGTTCGAGGGAAATTGTAGGACTTCATCAAATTGTTTTCGGCCAACATCTGATAGCTGCGCATTTCAGGAATGGTCTGTGTGAAAATGGATTGAATGACAATGTCGTATTAAATGATAATAATAATGACATGGTGTAGTGAAATTGTGTGGCAGTCGATATTATGAAGTGTGCTATGATTACAGTGCGTGTAAATATTATTACAAGCTATGATATATTGGCATGTACACGTTCATGGTATGTTCCGGCACTTGAATGTCATCTACATATGTATAAGCCATATCCAGTGGATCCATTTTTACACTATATTTTATAATGAGATTATCACACGATTATAAGACACACACACACACATATATATATACTAAAATAAATTTTTATTAAACAACAGACATTCAATAAATTCAAATTTTCCGAAAAGGAGAATTATAAATAAATTATTCATAAATATGAATAAGCATGGTCGATTATAAATCGTAGACTTTGAATTCAGTTGACTAGTAGAATGATCGGCATGACATTAATCGCTGTACACGCGAGAGATTTGTTGATCAACTTCAGATCTATCTGACTTTTTCAATATATTTTAATTTCAAAATAGATTCATGTCAATTTTAACGAATATAACGGTTCGCGGCGCCCTATGGTAATTAGCAAAGACTCGCCAAATTATTTATTTCTAGCTCTTTTGAATGCAACTGAGCCATATATAATACGAGTATGATATCCATATTTATAAATGATAAATCAGTCTGTTAGTTGCAGTCCGATTGCCAATTGTAAAACTTACCATATATTTTTCGTTTTCATTAAATTTAAATTAATTAAGTTAAGAAATGAAAATTAATGATTATCAATTATTGAAAAGTTTATAATCTTTTACTAATTACAACAAAAAGTAAAAATTATATATTACAATTTAACCCTTTCTAAGGCAACGGAAACTAAAAGTGATCTAAAACTCAGTCAGATGTCAATAAATATAGCAGGAAAACACATTTATGGTTTCAAATACTATAAATTTGTTCTCTTGTGGCTCAATAATTCAATATGTCAGTAGTTGTACCAAAAGTAAAAATGATTACCGACAGTGTTACACTTAGATATTTTTATTAGTTTAAAATGGTGAACAGTATATTGCCACCACCTTAGAAAGTGTTAAGAAAGTTAATTTTATGTATTGTTTTTTCTCAGTGGACGCTCGGGACAAATGGTCCAGCTACATCCGACTGATAGAGCCTGGAAACAACGCTTATGTGCTAAATGGGCCTGAAACGCATAATTCCTGTGAAGCATGATATTGTTCATTTAGTGAATTTATCAATGTTTATCACCCTACAGCAAAGTTTGAAGGTTAAATTAGAACAGCTTATTACTGATAGCAAGCTACCACCCAAATTAGACTCGTGCGCGCAGTAGTGTGCAAATAGTCAAACCGAATCTCATCGAATATCTTATAGATGTCGCATATAATATAACATTCAGATTGTCAAAATTTTCCATTATCTTTTATATAAAATAAAAGTTTCCTGAGTATTTGTTTAATTAATCTTATCTGTAATTCATTCAATTAATATGGAGATGTATTTTACTCGCCAATTTTTGTTCTACAATGAAAATCTCCGACACGAAACAAATTAAGAAAAACGCAATATAATTGAATCAGGGTGTTTTTAATTTAAACTAATTTAAAATTTTAATTTTTTTAAAATTTCCACTCAGATACTGCATAATAATAATAATAATAATAATAATAATAATAATAATAATAATAATAATAATAATAATAATAATAAAATTGGAAACAAACCTACATCTTATAATAGTCATTTAATACATTTCAATTAATTTTGTGATTGACATTTTATTCTATAATATTAAAGTTTCAGTGCGACATCCAATAAAAATCAACCAAGCTCCGAACCAATGAATGGAGTAATAATCCTAATAATCGGGTGTTAATCAATAATTAATCAGTTCATAATTCCAATCAAATTATCGAATATCAAATTACCTTGATCAATGAAATCTTAAATTTTACTCTAATCAATGACAAATTAATAGTAAATTAATTGACTTAGACAATTTATTAATTAGAAAACTTTTTATCATTTACCTCAGATCTGAAGTTTTTAGATTGGTATTCCTGGACTTGAATTCGTAATAAGCTTTCCATTTCACGATTATAATTGTCTTTGAAATTCAGCATTAAGTTTGAGTTGCGCATAAGGCTATTGATGTTAACCTCGACCACTCCGATCTTGTGTCGCTGAAAGGACAAAATTTGAGTTAAAATGAACATGAGATGATTAGGTAATATCAACTGATCAGAATAATAATATAGGAAGAATTTGAGCTTCACATCTATAAAGGTCAGATTCTATTTTGCTTTAAATATAAATATATATATATATATATCCCATCTGATCGTGCTCCAATATTATGGGCCAAAAATCGTGGTTGATATTTGTGTAGAAGTTGAGAGTTTAAAGTGATAAGCAATTTATTATCACATGGGGTTTTTCATTAATAATAGCCTCAATGTTCATACAAGTCTCTACGCGCATGGAAGTTGGTATCTATTTCAGAGCAAGTGGTTACATATCGCTTTAAAATATTTTGGTGCCACATCACCTTACCAAGAAAAATGTGATTAATTGACTTTCTGTGTATAATTTACTTAGCAAAAGACAGCAAGAAAAATGAATTTTTGAGGCTATTAATGATTGGTAACGAAAATTGGGTCATCTAGAATAACATGTTAAGGCGTAATTTTCTATTTATTTATGGAGGTGCTAAAAGATTTTCAGTTTTTGTTATAAAATAGAGCTAGTATTCGTCAATGGTGTATGGAGAGGAAATACTGTAAAGGTAATCCATTCACCACAGAATCAAAACAACACTTATTAACTCTACCCACTCAATACCCGTAATGCAGTTATTATATTCGCATTTCAGAATATTATTGTTTTATCAAGATAACAGTTATTCGATCAAGTTTACTTGTGTTGAGGATACCTAAATAATAGAATAAAATAATTAATAAACATGATTGGGGAAACAATGAGAAGTGAGTAAGATGTGGCTCTGGAGCTTAATAAAAAGAGAATGAAAAAGAAATGTTGAACAACGAGAAAGGAATAAGAGAAAATCAATAAAAACAGACAATTAAATCAAAGAAGGTCAATTATAATTAACAAGTGCAAATTTTAGAAAACAAAAACAAAAGCAAATTTGCACGTTATTTTGATAGCCTTTAAAGATAAGGGGAAAAATATTGTTTGTAAATCCGGGAAAGGGCATCTCTAAAAAAATTAGTTATCTGGACAGATGTCAGTGATTATGGAGGCCCAAAAGGAATTAGCGTCAAAAGATATCAGAAATTCTATTTGACATTAGTAAGTGTTATTGAATGATGGAGTATAAAAAGGAAGCGCAATTGAAATCGACACAAAAAATAAGACAAAAATTGCAGAAGACAAAGACAAAAAAGAAATTAAAGAGAAATTAACCAAGATCAAAGCAAGGCAACTAAATCAGAGTTACCGATCTCAGAAACCCACCACAGTAGTCAAGTGATTGTAAAATCCAATTGATCCGAAAAGTGCTATTCTTCCAGAAGGGTCGTAATAAGCACCAAATTGTGATTGATAGATAATTTGTTGTGTCATTTTAAAGTGGAGATAAAGTGTATTAATCAATAAAGTTTATATCGTTTGGAGTTCATTACTGTTGTTAAAAAGTACGCTTGGAGTCAGATTGACAATACATCCTATTCGAATTCACCGACAACCCCAACACTTGTAATTTCTCTAAATTTTCTTTATCATTGTTTAAAAATCGACATGAAATGAGTTTGTATTTTGGCATTTTTTTAATTTCAAATTTCATTGGATAATAATTAAATTAAATTGTAAAATTTTTTTATTTTAAATTTTCATTGGATGATAAATAGAATAAATTAAATTTAAATTGTAATATTTTTTTTAATTAATTTTTTTAAACTTTATTTAATAATAAATAAATAAATAATATTAAATTTAAATTGTAATATTTTTTTTAATTAATTTTTTTATTTCAAATTTTATTGGATGAAAAATGTAAAATTATTTTAATTAATTTTTTTTAATTTCAAATTTCATGAAAATAATTAAGTAAATTTCAAATGTGATTAGGTACAAAATACCAGTTTATTTAAGTGATGTATAATATAAAATTATTTCAAATGAGCACAAAATGATCTGTATAAGTAAAATCAACATGTCTGACTTTAACATTTTATTAGAAAGTTTTAATAATTATTAAGAACGTGTTATATGTGAAGCATTATTCATATGGTCATTCGATCCAAAGATTGATGTACAAAATAATATAAGTACGAATGCTTTGAATGTTCCTAAATGGTTTGATCATGTAAAATTGGAATAAGTAAAAATTATGTTGTTTGTGGTTAAAATTTTAAAATAATTTTTATAATATATAATTTATTTTAAGTAAAATATAATATTGAATGTTTGAATTATTTAAATTTTTTATGTTAATTTAGAATAATTTTGGAATTAGATTTATTTTAAGTGAAATATAAATTTTAAATTAAATAAAAATTTAAAACAAAAAACTATATTAAAATATTTAAAAAGTAATAATTTGAGAAAATATGTTAATTAAATTTATAGGATTGTTTTGGTTGGTTTTTCCTGATGATGAGAGTGAATATATCAAAATATATCGTAAAACGTGTGTTTTAATGGTGTTTTCTTGTAATTAAATCATTGTTATAAATATATATATATATATATATATATATATATATATATATACATGCGTGTGTGCGGCGTGCCATAATTCAAGGTGTGTCGAATATGGGTCTGGCGGCCTAATCTTGTTATCTAGGTAAATTTCTAATACATGACAACTATATTTACATTACATCAACAATAATAATTAAATCAATATTACCAAATTTAAATGATATAACAATTTTTAAAATTATTTAAAATATATTCCAGTCCAATCCAAATATTCAAAATAATATTTTTTTAAATTTAAAATCAACCAATAATTTTAAATTTTATAACATATTAAATTATTAGAGTAACTATAAAATCGATCCATCTTGAAATTTGCGTCCGTAGCTACAGAGCCACCCGCTACCCTCCTAATCCGATCTATACCAGTTCCTCACTGTTTTTTCTGAAGTTCTATATGAAAAATTCTAAATGGGGATGTGGAATAGATAGAAATACACAATTACGGTGCTTATCATGTTTAAACAGATTAAGAATCAAATAAAACATCAAACGAACCGTGTGAGAACTAATATCCCTGACATCAAATACTGCAAATTTTACATTGATATTTGGATCGTATAAGGTTTCTGGAATAAAAATAACTTTATGAAATTCAGGATTCCGTGAATTCTGTTATTATAAATGTAATATCTTTTCTAAATCATGTTACGACTTACATGTACAATCTCTGTAGTTGAATGAACTCTTTTTTCTTTACGATATGAATTTATAATATATACCGATATGGAAGGGTTTGGCAATGTTTCGATAGCATAATGAGGAAGCTTTTCGCAACCTTAACAAACAAATATTAAGTACAATATCATAACTAGAGTATGTTGGCGAACATTTTCATTAAACAATCAACAAATAAAAGAATTATCACCTACAAATAATGGATGAATTTATTCGAGTGCAAATGTACAACCCGAAATATTATTGTATAATTATTTAAAAAGTATTGTAATAATATAAAAGAACAAATGGAATATGATTATAAAGGTTTCTACTTAGGTAAAAAAAAAGTATCAAATGACTTAGAAGATTTTTCGTTAAAATTAATTTAAGACATCAACATAAATGTTTTAATTATCTACTATTGTTCTTTTTAATAAAACTTCAATGCAAAGACAACAACGACAAAATGAACTTATTTAGTGCTCAATCCGTAATGCTGATTGGTAAGCAATAACGGAGTAAGGTGTATATCAATGCTTTGATCAATTTACGAACATTTTTGGCAGGTACAATAGATAACTATTGATCTCACTGGTGCTGATTATTGATTCCAGTGGTTATTGCACTAATTATTGATTGCACTGATTATTGCACTAATTATTGATTCCACTGATTATTGCACTAATTATTGATTCCACTGGTTATTGCACTAATCATTTATTTCACTGGTGATTGCGCTGATTATTGATTCCACTGATTATTGCACTAATTATTGATTTCACTGGTGATTCTACTAGTTAATGATTTCATTGACGATGACACAATCAATTAATTGCACACATCCATCCACATGATGACATGTATTTACATGTATTCATGTTTTCTCTGCCAATTTATTGTGTATAAAAATAAAAAAAATAAATTTGTCTAACTTTCGATGGTTCACAATTATACCGAAACTGAACTAAGTAAAATTCTATGCAAATGCAGTTCTGGGAAAATGTTTACCAATACCTCCTTTTAAGTATAACTCAATGGAATTTGGTATTTAAATGTGTTTAATTAAATATATAAAATCTAATGATAAATATGTAAGTCCAAGCAATAGAAAATAAGTGATTTGTTTTATGCCCTTTTCGGTAGGGTGGAACAGAATACACCGGGGCATTTTTTCAACAAGTTTCACATGGTAAAAGCTCCATGCATTAAAAAAAATAAACCTCGCACAATATTTAGCGCTTTAAATTTATCTCATGGAATCCTAGTCAGTTTCTTAAATAATTTATACTCCAGGCCCTCTTTTTGACACACACAAATCATTTTATGGTCTCGTTACAGAATATATTTAGAAACGTTAATAATATTTATATGTTTTGGGTTGAATTTTGCACAATTTTACATGTGTTTCTAAATATTTTGTATAGAATATAGTTCTTATTTTGTTACTGTTTAATTTCCTGCTCAATTCACTGCTTAACACGAATTGTGGACATTTTTTAATAGACAAGTTTCAATAAAACTAAAATAAAAAATGTAACGATTTCAACTCGTTATATTTCCTAAATAGTAAAATAATAGCAATTAATAAAAACATATTATCCCCCGGGCAATATTATAAATGATATGTTATATATTTTCCTGGTAAATACGACAAAAGTAAATGATAAGCCTTTGCTGAAAAACATTTATAAAATGAGAAATTTTCGATTATAAGGATTAGTTTATAATCAAAAAATTTTTTCCTCCTTAATATATACCTTGTAGCAAGTGCTTAATAATAATAATGATAATAATGATAATTATAAAAATAATAATAATAATAATAATAATAATAATAATAATATTAATAATAATAATAGTAATAATAATAATAATAATAATAATAACAATAGTAATAATAACAACAATAATAATAACAATAATAATAATAACAATAATAATAATAATAATAATAATAAAAATAATAATGATAAAAATAATAATAATAATAATAAAAATAATGATAATAAAAATAATAATAATAATAATAATAAAAATAATCTGAATTTATTTGTATATTTAAATTATATAATTGGCACACTGAGGTGGTGTTTTATACGTGTAAAACAAGATTGCATGTTAAAAAATGTTTATTATCTGAATGTTTAGTTACAAAGTAAATATAATACAATTATAAATTATTAATTTACTGAATTCCAAAACAAACGTTTAGATAAAACTAAAACGACCATCTTAAAGGAAGAAACAAATACTGAATGTTATTTTTAACAATTTAGTTTTAGAATTCAAATGAAATTTATTATTTATCAAAGTTTGCAAAAATTGGAGATTAATTGAAGTTTTACATTAAATAATGCAATTATATTGTTAAATTTATTTTATACGGACGGTACAACATATCAGGATATTTATTTTATACGTCTTGAATAGTGTACACACTTTTTATGCTTTATTAGTAAGATCAATTATTATTTTTGTTAACTTTAAAGTTTTTTCCTTTAAAATTTCATTTATCTTCATTTTGACTAAAGATTAATGTTTATATTAACATTGCACTAATTACTGATTTCACTGATGATTGCATAAAATATTGATTTCATGGGAAATCAACAAAACAATTAATATCACACATCCGTCCACATCATTGCATAATAGATCAATATTCATTTATACTTTGATCTATTCTCGAAATGAATATAAATAAAACTTCATATTTCAATTATAAAACTTCATGTTTCAATTATAACTGCATGTCAATTTAAGTTGTTACGAACAAATGAAAATAAATAATATTGTAAATTAAAAATATTAAATAATTAATAGCAGCGAACTCCTTTATTCTTTGATCACATTTGATCGGTTTTCATTTAATATTTCATTAATATGATAAATTAAAATTAATTTTCTTTACCTTTAATAAGTGCATTAAATTAATGTTATTTGTTGATCTATAGTCCTAATGAAAATAAATGTAACAAATAATTCTAAAATTATTTTTTAAAATTTAGTTTTCAATCCTTTGTTAAAGTAAAATTACAAAAAAAATCATGGCTTGTTTACGTTTCTGCTGCAAATTGAATAGATCAGTGATGTCAAACGACTAGTCGCGAACCAAATTTGGTCTGCCGCCAGAGTTTTTGTGACCCAAAAACAAAATATTTTTATGAAAAAAACATAATTTTGAATTCTAACTGTTAGATTCTACATTTGCGTATGTATTATTTCGAATAAATACAAAACTAAAAATGAAGCTAAAATGAAGCAGATAAGAGCTAACTCGTCTCTAAACCAAAATCGGCATGAAATTGGTCAAAGTGGCGACTAAATCAAACCAAAAATACTTAGGAATGTCGAAGAATTCAATTAAAAACATGTTTTACTAAGTCAATCTTTAATATTCTGGCTATTTTGCTCTGTGAATTTAAACAAGCATTAAAAAAACAAAATGGAAATAGATGATGGCACTATCACAATATCGACCATTTTAGATATTTTTGGTCTCAAAATCCAAAAACGTAGACGACTCAAAAGAAATTGGAAATGATAATTTAAAGAAAATGGTTGAAACTGAATGAGAAGTAGTAAAAAAGTTAAAAGTAATAAAAAATAGTCAATAAGTAGTTAAAATGATTATAAAGATAAAAAAGCTCTATCAATTTACTCTTTGTCTCGTTTACGCAATGAAAATGAACTTCATATGAACAAAGAATATGCACTGTATGTGATTAGATAACAGTGATTAGATAAAACAACTGCCTATGAAAGAATGCAAACGCATGTTTTCAGTACGGTGAAATAAAGAAGACATCATTCATTATAATTTCCTGAAACTTGAAGAAACTGTTACTGTAATAGCAAACTATATAGAACGAGACAAATTCATAAGAAATTGAAAATAAAACACGTTAATCTAGTCCAGGCTTCTGCAAACTTTTTAAGTTGCGCCCCCATTTTCAAATTTATTTTTAACATCTTTAAAATAAACAAAGTGTATTTTTATATTTCTTGTAAATTGAAAAAATTAAATATTATGAAAATAACAGTTCTAATGCTTTAGCAAAAAAACAATAATAAATATTCAACGAAAAAACCATACTTCGTTTGTAAAATCTAACAATTTTAAAATTTTCTGGAAACAAAGAATTATTACATTTTAAAATTTTCTGCTCCCCAATCCGGGGGCACGCCCCCTAGTTTGCGCACTTTTGATCTAGTCAACATAAAAGGTCCAATACTTATATACTATAAGAATGCAATTCAATCAATTGATTGAAATGATCAATTAAATTAATTAATATTTAACTATTTAATAAATTATTATATAGATAGGCAGGAAACGAATGTTTGTCATCAAATCATCTTTAATTATTATAAATCAATCCAAAAACAAAATTAATTATTTTATAAATTTATTATTATTAAGTTTATATTGATTGTAACTAATTTCAAGATCTGATTAATATTTAATTGTTAAAAATATAATTTTTTCAACTTAAATAATTTGTAGAAATTGATAACAATGTGATTACATTCCAAAGGTAAATAAGGATCAATAGTTTTTTTATTTAATTAAAAATTAACAATATTTATAAATTTAATTTTAAAAATCAATGAATTTATATTTGAAAATTAATATATTTTTAAAAAATATATTTGATTTTTTATTAAATAGAATTTTAAATAGCTAATGCAACAAATATCAAGTTGTTAAATTAAATAGTAAAACAATTAGAATATTATTTATAATTTAAAATAAAATTATATTAAAAATTAATTATGATAAAAAAATATTTTATTTGTTAAATATATTTTTTTAAAATTATTTCAAATAGTGCAATTTTTAAACATTATTTATAATTCAAATTAAAGTAATTTTAAATTTATATAAAAATATTTTTTAATTTAATAAAAAAATTAAAAATATTTATAAATTTAATTTTAAAAATCAATAAATTTATATTTGAAAATTATTATATATTTTAAAAATATATGATTTTTTATTAAATAGAATTTTAAATAGCTAAAGCACAAAATCTCAAGTTGTTAAATTAAATAGTAAAACAATTAGAATATTATTTATAATTTAAAATAAAATTATATTTTAAAATTAATTATGATAAAAAGATATTTTATTTGTTAAATATATTTTTTTAAAATTATTTCAAATAAATCAATTTTTAAACATTATTTATAATTCAAATTAAAGTAATTTTAAATTTATATATATTTTAAACAAATTTTTAAATAATGCAATTTTGTTAACATAATTTATAGTATGAAAAAATTTTTAATTTTTTTAAAATTTAGTTTTACTAATAAAAAAATTTTTTAAATTTTAATTATTTTGATTTATTTATTTTAATTATTATTTATTTTAATTATTATAAATTTGCTAAATTTATATTTATTAATTTAAATTATTTATAAATATTATCGAATTTAAATTTATTAAAAAAAATTATATATTTTCCCGCTTTGATAATATCTAACTGTTCTAAATAAATAATTAATATGCAATTATTGATCAAATATTAATATTCCATTAAAATGGCGGGGCTCAGAAAATATTTTATATCATGAAATATATGAATTGAAAATGCAAATTAATAATATATATATTTCTGATCAACACAAAAATTACTCAAAGAAATTTCCAGTCCTGATTTGTCACCGTTATCAGCTCCTTCATCGACGAAATCAACATCTTTGGAAGCTGAATCATTGTCTTTAATTTGTTTTTGCAATAAATTGACTTCTTCTTTTAGAGCTTGGATTTTTTGAGTAAAACTATTGCATCGAGCTTCCGATATATGTTGTTTCCAGCTATAATATTCTTCTTTGCTCTTTGCAACGAGAGTAATTGTAGGATCCCCTGATCTGAATACTAAAATAGAATTAATTTACTCAAGTTTAACTTTCTATAAATTTCTATACCTAATTGAAAACCATTTTGATTATTGTTATCAGACAAACTTTCAATCGTAAAATATTCTAAAATTATTATCCCAAATATGTCATCACACAGCCTATCGGGGATTTTGGAAAACACTAATAAATTACCCTTGAGCCGACACCAATGCTCAGAATAATCTTTAAATATATTTAAAAAATATATGTATATTTAATTTATCGTACTCGCTTTTTTATCTCTAATCAATAATATTCCTTCAAATTCAGATTGCCATTTTATAGAAGCAGTACAGATTGCTTTAAAATTTGAACGCATTTTTAAAAGAATATTTGAAATAAATTAATTTAGATGTAAGTTATTCTTATTTAATTTTAAAAATTATTAATTATTGGAAAATATTTGAAATATTGAAATTATATTGAAATTAAGATATCGTTTTAAAACAAACTGATATATTATCGAAATGTTAAATTCTAATTACATGAATTTCGAAAATAATTATTTATTAATAATAATTGTATTAATACATTTCTACGCAAGAAGTATATAAAGTAATAAATTAATTTAATGAGTTTATTAGTGTACTTATTTTTAAGGAATATACTCCTTATAGAAATGACAAATTAAATGAAATTTAATAAAAGATATTAACTACATTACAATGAAATATGTTTATTTACAAAATGTGGTTATATAAATCTTTATTTTTATTTACTTACCCGTCTTTTGTAGTCATTTCCCTTATGACAATAAAAATTAAACGAAAATCAAATAATTTGCAAAAAATACATAATTTTCATCAAATTTAAAAGAAAACATAAAATTATAGATATTGGTGTGATGTATCTCTTTGCTCTTAAGTATAGTCGCTAAATAACTCCATAACTACCGATTTAAATTCTTAGGTCTGTGGGTTTTTTGGTTTTGACAACTTTAACCCCATATGAACATTGTCTGCCATGTCCAGTGGTTACCCGTTGCTAGGCAACGTTGGTAATGTAACCCTGGGTTTTGAAGTCGCCAAAGGTGAGCGCCACATAGGAACTGCTCTGGCCCGACCTCAAGCTGGGTTCAACACACTACAGTTAGAAGGTCTGTGTGTGCTTTGTGGTGGGTTACAGGGTTTCAAATCTTGCTTATCCTTCTAGTTGCCCTCGTAACGCCATACAAAATGATTCTAACCGCCACTTGGCACCCGTTGCTAGGCAACGTTGGTAATGTGTTCAAGTGGTGGATTGCCCGCAAAAATTGAGTACCATTGGCTAGTACTATAGTTGCTCGGACAACCCTCGGGTTCACGAGCTGTCGATAGAAGACCTGCGCTCGCTTTTGATTCTTAGGTCCCATTATTCTCCTATCTCCTTCAAATGTTAACCTATACTCTCATATCATTCATTGTTATGTCCATTCCCATAGTCCTTCTTATCGTTGTCCATGTCGAAGATTATTCTTTGGTCGGTACACCCTTGGTTGTGTTAAATACACCCACATTATATCTTTCACCCTTATCCCTATTATAACTACAATGTTTCCCATCAATATTACTAGCATTATCATTGTTGCTATTATATATATTACCCTTATTAATTGTTACTACTAATACCTTTATTAATATTTTTATAGCTATAACTACCATTATATTTATTGTTATTGTTACTATGAGTATTACTATTATTATTATTGTTATCATAATTATTATCAATCATTACTACAAATACCATGATTATTATTATTATTACCATTATTATTATTATTATTATTATTGTAATTATTATTATTATTATCAATATTATTATTATTATGATTACCATTACCCTTATCATTATCGTTATTATTATTAAGATTTTGTAGGGATCCTTCCTTATTCCTCAGCGTTAAAATTTTTTATTGATATACAACATTAGCCGTAGTCCATCTATATTTTTCGGTTTTCGATAAAGTATTTTTGTAAATTCGAAAATTTTAGCAGCGTTCCGCCCTTATTTTACGGTTCATCCCTATTCTACCGTTTTCGACAAAGTATTTTCATTGACTCGGAAAATTTGAGCAGCGTTCCGCCCTTATTTTACGCATTCCATTTTTACGTTACTATTTTTGTTAAGTATTTGAATTAGTTCGGAAAATTTGAGCAGCGTCCCGCTCATATTTTCCGCCTCAACTCAAATTAATTTATTTAATTCTTATTTAAAAACATTATTTTTCATGATTTTGGTCGTTCGGATTAATCTTTTTCCGATGGCTATTCATTTTAACTGTTGCAACGATTTCGCAATTTTCCCCGCTACCCATTCCCTCTTTTTGTCCTTAAGATCTATTTATGTTCATATTATAGTTAATGAGTGCCCACTGGACTACTCGGTGTTAGAGATTTTGAGCCGATTGTTGTTAAAAATTTATGTCAATTTTACAGAAAACGGATGGTGAAGGAGCAGCCAATAAACTACTCATTTACCCTCCAATTTCCCCTATGTACGGATAATATTGACGTTCCAACTCCTGCGTTCCGCACGCTGAGTCTTCACGGGTACATATCATTGGCGATTTTCCACGCACTTACATGCATCTGCACTGTGTAGATTTTATTTACTTGCGTTATGTGTTGGCTGTGGGCCGGAAAAGGAATAACAAATAATAATTTACCATAGCCTTTGGAATAAAAGTTTCGATGCACTAAGGCTGTAGATATAAAATATTTATTCAGCATATTACAGCGGCTACATACATTTGAAATTCATTGTATCCATTCCATAAAATTTACTTCGAGAATCCCATAAATTTAATTCCATAAATCATCTATAAATTCAATTGAAAGAACAAAATTATCCATAAATTTAATCTGAAAAATCATCCATAAATTCAATTGAAAAATTACCCATAAATTTGATTCAAAAAATCATCCATAAATTCAATTGAAAAATTACCCATAAATTTGATTCAAAAAATCATCCATAAATTCAATTGGAAAAACAAAATTATCCATAAATTCAATTTGAAAAACAAAATCATCCATCAACTCGATCTGAAAAGTCATACATAAATTCAATTGAAAAATTACCCATCAATTCTTTTCAAAAAAATCAACTAATAATATTGCACCAGTTGAGAGTGATCGTGTTCAGGCAAAACACTTACCCGTGTTAATTGCCTGAATGCACGGCTCTCAACCAGCCATACAACCAGTTATACAATTCTATAATGGAATTTTTCTCTACAAAATAAGACTGAAAATTTGTGAAAACACATCGGTATTTATACCTATTTTTCTCGCGTGTGAAATTTGATGCAGTAAAACAAAATTCGACCTTGTTATTTTCTAGTAAATTCTATTCGTTAATTTTATTATTTTTTGATTTATTTTTATAATTTTTTATTTAGAATTTTTATTGAATTATTACTAATTCAAATTTTCGATTTAAATTTCATTTTAATGAACTTTTATTAATTTTTTCAATTTCGTCGAATTTGTTGTGTTTTCTTGTTATATTTGTGTAGGTATCGTGCGAATCTTGGTGCATTTTGTTATTATTTTAATTTTATTTTTATGTTTTTGATTTTATATTTATTTATATTCTCTCAGATTTTAAAGTGTTTAATTGGTGTTGTATATTGTATTTTAAGTTATCTTGGTGCTGGGTTTTCGTGCTGTATTACTGATGCATTTAAACAATTCTCAAGGCTATTGGTGTGCTGGCCCAACATAAAACACCCCGGGGCCCGTAAAATTGCGACCCGCAATTTCTTAAAGATCTAAGCTATGATCTATGCAGAGTTTACATTTTCCATTCAATTGGGTCTACGAGCTACATGGTCGTGACCTTAAAACCCACATGCATAAAAATAATCATACAGTATACATCAATATACGGTTTACAAGATGAAGTGAAAGAGGACATAGTGTCCGGTCATGATCACACATAAAGAATAGTTGATAGTCTAAGAATCATTAGTTCATTGTTAATCATGAGTTCAATATTCAGTCACTTGGGTATTCGACTCGCTGATGCCTTGAGTTTCTTGGTTTCTGATTGATTACTTTCTTCAGCAGGTTCTGATATTTTGACGATTCGATATCTGTTGTGCGATTTGACTTTGAGATTTTGTTTGGTTTGGGGAATTGACTTCATTAGATGCCGATTGTTTGGAAGATTGGCAGGCTTAGTGAATCTCGGATAAGAAGAATAGATAGAATGTTTAGTTTGAGACTTCTTTTTGCTGGTTTATTTAGGGTTTTGAGTTGTAAATTGACATTCTAACTTTCGTTTGTTGATTTTTTCTTTGCATCTTGAACTGGGTGAGGTTCAATTGGATTCTGTGGATAGCTGACCCTTTATCATATTATCTAGTCTCGATTGTTTGATGATAATTGATCGGTTCGGGATTATTCATGATTCTTTGAGGTTGGTCTGAGTTTCTTCTTTTCAGTTATCAATTTTGGCTGTTTGTTCTCGATTTTCGGTTCTTTTTGTTATTTTGTAGGGTTTCTAAAGATCATCCATGATTATTTTAATATTGTTTCCTTGATGGGTGTTTCCTTTTTCTATTGACTTTCGATTTGATTTTCTAGAGTTCTGAGGGTTTAACGATCTGTTTTTCTTGTGTTAATCCTTTGACCATTGGGTATAATAGGAATTGATCCGTCCGTAATTGGTATCCTTTGGGCTTCTGCATTTCTCGTCATATTTGTTACAGGTAATTTTTGCATTGTTTGATTTGTTGTGGGGTTTTTCGACATCTTTCTAAGGGATGCTAGGTTGTATATATGGGTTTATTACTGATATCTTCCTTCTCGTTGCCAATATCATGCTGCTTTCGCTTTCCTTGTTTTTATAACAATTTTCAGGTCCTTTAATGGGGCTTGTTATTATTTTCTCTTGATTTTGGGTAGTTGTTTGACTTTCTGTTTCTCTCCTTTCTTTATCTCTTTTGTTTTTTACCGTATCTGGTTTCTCGTTTCTGTAATTTGTATTAACTTTATTTTTGCATCGCTTATCTTCTTGGTTTGCCTTTACTACCATTTGCAAGATCCTTTCAATATTCCATTTTGATTGGCTGCACTTTGTAGTTCAGCCTCATCATCTTTCGTCTTTTCGTTTGTTGGCATTGCCCTTTGCCTTCCCTCTTTCTTGTAATCTGGTTTTCGATTTTTGAGTTGGTTTTGATTTGTTCCCTAATCCTTTCCTTATTCATATCCGCTGTTGCACGTCAGTCTTGCTTGGAATTACGATTCCGTGATATTCATTTTGTCTCGTTTGGCTGCATCTAGTTTCATTTGCAGTTGGTTGTTTTTCTTACTTTATTCCCCGAATTGATTTTTGAGTCTCTTCCACCTCTTTGCTAGTTCTATTTCCTTGTCTTTTTCGTTTTTCCATTTAACTCAATTACCACAAATTTCGTTTCTCAGTTAGCTGTCCTTTGTTGTTATTCGCCAGTTTCTCATTACTTGATTCAGTTTTTTGTTAAATTATTCCCCCTCGTCTTTTTTTGTTGACTGACTTGGTATTTCATCTATTTCTTCAATGCTTTCGTTTCGTGTTGATACTTCCTTTACTGTTTTGCTGCTTTATCTGGCTTTGATCATGGGTTTGTTATCGTTGTTCCACATTTTCGTCTTTCATTCGATTGTTCTGGATTCTCTCCAAGTTCACTCTTGTCTCTGATTTCCTTGATGGCTTCGGTACCTCTTAATCGGTTTATTTCAATTTCTGATTCCGATTTGATCCTTGGTTTACACTCATCTATCTAACTAAGCTTTACTGCTTGATATTTGATTGGCTTCCATTTGATTTGTTTCTCCATTTTAACGTAATATCACATCACATGTCTTTCTCATTCCGCTATATTCTTTATCCCATCGTCTGATTTCTAATTTGTTTTCGCTCTTTGACTATAATATTTATATACTACTTTTATATATTATCGGATATTATTATATTCATTCCATATAATATTTATACACTACTTTTATACATTACTATATAATCATATCTATTATATAAATTATATGCACATTTCTAACTATTTATTACTTTATCTCCGAAGGGTCTTCACGCAAGGTGCGTATCCCTCCGCATCTCTCATCAATTACTGGATATATATCGATCTCACTTGGCTATTGGGTATTGGTTCATATTTTGACTTGCTTTGTTCTCTCGATTTTGAATTTTCTGTGAGTCCATCATTTGTTTCCAACAGATTTTGTCTGTGTTTTCTTCATCTTTTGATCTCTTCTGATCGTCTATATTATTTGGCTTTGATTGTTGTCTTATTTCTTTGTAGGCTACTGGATTTTGCCTTTCCTTATTTCTATCTCGGTTTTCGCTCTCTTCGTTATCATCTTCCTTTTTGTCCTGGTTTTTATTACATTGAGCCTTCTCAATCCTGTTGTCCTCGGCTTTTATTTCTTTGATTATATCTTCATACATCTTGATTAGCATTTTTCTTCCATTTCTGATGTCATCAATTTCTTGTTTTTTTTTACCGCTAGGTTTTCCTTGTATTCGGTGCCATTCTCCTACCAATATTTCTAATTCTTCTTTTCTGGGCATTATTCTCTCAGGCTCTCTTTTATTGTCCGTGAATTTTATTTCTCATCTCTTTAACAGGGCTTTTATCGTCTTTGGTAATGCATATTCGGATTTCATTGCTCTTTTTATTAATATATTTTCATTGTTTTCGAATTTGTTTACGTCCATGATTTCGTTATCAGATTTTCTTTTTCTCCACTTGAATAATTTTGCTGCTGCTTCATCGTATCCTCTCCCGATTGCTCCAAGAATTGGGTTTAAATTTTGTCCTATTACTTCGATGTCTTCTTTTATTCCATTTATCGTAACTAAATCTATTGCTCTTGCTTCTCGCGACATCATAACGTAATTTAACATCGTTTTTCCTTTATTGTCATTCTCATTTAGAGTTGATCCTGTTTTTAATAACGATTTTTTGCTGTTCCGAATAGTTTCCGGTCCATAAATATCGAACATCATTCCTGTTTCTCCTCGTATTACTTCGTTGTCTTTGATTGTTTGCGGATATTCGTTTAATCATACCTCTTAATTGCTCACTCTCCTGTATTTGATTGCTTTGTGTACTTTGACTATAATTTTCGTTTTTGGTTGTCCCGATTTTCTCTCTATTGGACAATTTTCAGCCAAATGTCCGTTTAGGTTGCAGTTGAAACAGGTTGTAATCTCGAATCTTGTTGTTGTACTCATTATCGCCTTATCTCTTAAATGTCTGACCTCTTGCGTTGGGTTATTTTATGGACTCTTCTTGAATTGGTTTGGTTTTTGTTGACCTTGAATTCTTCTCATTCGACAATTCTTTGACGAATGACCCGTTTGATCGCAATTAAAACATTTTATCATTCCTTCTCTTTCTGTGCGAACTCTTCTACCATATCCTTGGCAATTCTTTAGTTGATAACCTCGATCAGTTCTGCATCCTTCTTTTGATTGTAGTTCACATTGTTAATCCTGAAATAATTATTATACTTTATAAATTTACCTCTACTGTCTTGAATTCTCTTAACTGGAATATCGCAAATTCGTGATGGTTTTTTTTTTTTTTTTTTTTTTTTATATATATATTGATTTGTTTGCGGGTAAATATCTTTCGTTTGTCTCGTTATTTCCATCACTACTTTCATTGGTTCTAATACTCGATCTTTTAACTCGGTTTGCTCATTTTCTCTTTCGACTCTTTCTTCCATTGTGGTTAATATTTTCTCTTCCAGTACGATTTCCGTTTGCCATGTTTCAGCTATTTTTGTTCCAACTGTTTTTATTTCCGAATTTCCAGTTTCTTTTTTGTCATTCAAATCTTCTTCGTTGCATTTTCTTTTTGAATGCATCTCTTGTACATTCCTCTTTAAACTTGAAGATATTGGTTCTCGGCCCTTCATTTCCGGTTCATCGCGTACGATTTTGTACATTGTTGATTCTCTCAAAAATATTTCTGTTTTATCCGTGTTTTTACTTGGCAACTCTTGGTTCATTTCCCCTCAGAGTTTTTCCATCTCTTTACTCGTACTTGTTTTCAACTGAATTGGAATTTCTGGTTCGGGTGGTTTCACGTTGTTTTCCTTTCTCGGCTAACTTTTCCGTTAATTTATCATATTTTCCGGCTTCTGTTTCCAAACTTTCTAATCTTGTTGTAATCATTGGTTCTGCTATCGCTACTGTATTAAGTTTTCTATCTGTTGCCGCTTTTCACTCTCTTTGAATTTCAATAACATGGTCTATTTCTTTATCCTTGTTCTCCGTTTGTTTTGGTATATTTTCAGTTTCTCTACACAATGGTTCCCTTGATTCCGGTTTCTCGTAACTCGTTTTCTTGATTCTATCTCTAGTTTATCGGCTCTATTATTCGTCGTTTACTTGATCTCTTTATTCTTTTGGTTTACTCGATCTCTTTATTCTTTGTCAATTATCTAAACATAAATAACACTTCTAGTATATAAATTTCCGCATTAATTTATCGTACTACTCTCACTGCTTTTCCTTAATTCTTTTCTCTACGTCAACTTCTTTTTTTTTTCATTTTAATTTTATTTTAAATTATCTATAGCTCGTATCAATTATCTATTTGTTTCGTCTAAATTATCCTTATAGTCGCATCAATTATCTATCCGGTCGTATCAATTAACTATTTTAATCAAATAAATCATCACCATCATATCAATAATCGTCTCGTTTACTATTCTCCTTTATCTCTATCATTGGTCCAAAAACGTTCCTTAATCTCTATGCGCTATAGGCCTTTTTACTTAACTCTTCTCGTCTTTTTCCTTAAACTTTAGCCGTTATTGCTCTATGGGCCTTTTTATTTAAATTCTCTTGTCTTTTTCCGTAAGCTTTATTCGCTGTAATAATTTTTCTTTTGCTTCATCTCCCTTCATTTTTAAGTCTATTTTGAATTATCTATATCTCGTAACAATTATCTATCGACCTCGCATCAATTATCTATAGAGTCTTATCAATTATCTATGCGGTCACATTAATTATCTATATTACAATAATAAAATCATTATACTCATACTCTCATTCAATCTGTAAATCATTTTTCCTATGTCTCATTGATTAAAAATCGTTTACTTAATCCTCAGTCGCTGGCGCTCTATACCCTCTATTGTTTCCGTTGGCTCTCCGGCCTTCGTCATTTTATTTCAACTGGCATTCTGTGGCCTTCAATCTCTAATCTCATTTCAACTGGCACTCTATGGCCTCTAATATCTAATCATAATCATTTCTCATCTGGCACTCTATGGCCTCTAATATCTAATCATAATCATTTCTCATCTGGCACTCTATGGCCTCTAATATCTAATCATAATCATATCTCATCCGGCACTCTATGGCCTCTAATATCATATCTCATCCGGCACTCTATGGCCTCTAATATCTAATCATAATCATATCTCATCCGGCACTCTATGGCCTCTAATATCTAATCATAATCATATTCTATCAATTTCATCTTTACTCATATTCGTATTCGTCTTATTCATATTATCTCTCATTGTTTCACCGGACTTGAGCTCATCAGTGACTTTTGGGTATGTTTGAGGCCTCACACTGACTCTCAAGCCATGGCGTCTTTTGGCCGCGCATTCTTCCGGTTACGCTTTACTCACCGCCATTCGGATATTTGGTACTCGGTGTGGGATCCGGGTTATTGTACCAAACTCCTCGCTGGACAATAAAAAACATTCCCTCGGTACTCGGTGTGGGATCCGGGTTGTGTACCTCGAAGAATATAAAAGTATGGAAATGCCTAGACGTTCAATCAAGTTCCAAAAGCGGTTTACTTGATTTCCCGAATAGTGAAAAGAAAAGGAAGCGATTAAAAGTGGGAGCGGAAAATAAACTATCAAATTTCTGCCCGCTCCTTCCATCAGATTTCTCGGCTCAATTCGGCCGCTCTCATCTGGCTTTAGTAGGACATTTTGAGTATGAACCATTTACCGGTTAGTTCACATCTCACCTACCGTTTGGCCCCGATACTCGGTGTGGGATCCGGGTTGTTGTATCGAGTTCCTCCCAGCGAAAAAAAAGAATCGTTCGATACTCGGTGTGTGATCCGGGTTTTTGTATCGAACGGCTCAGCACCATCAGTCCCTTGGCTGATAACAACCTGAACACGACAGTCCGTAGCTGTCCTCTGGTGCCTCACCACCAGCTAGGGAAAAAAGAATATCTCTAGGTACCTTTAACGTCTAAATCATGCGCATTTTTTCAATTTTTATTTTTATTTTCGGTTTCCCCTTCACTTTACCAATTCAAAAATTGTAGTAATCGCGTTGGTTTGTTCCCCAAAGAGGTGATCAATCTCTCGCCAGGAACTCCCCAACATTTGCGATGGATCCTACTACCTTCCTCTCCTCGGGCTGATCAAGGTTCCCCATCGGGATAAGCGTACTATCGTTATGATAGCTCGGTTTTAAATCTTACTTTCCAGTATCATTTCCATATAATATAATATAAATAACACTACAAAATACACTAACAAAATGATGCATCGAAACTTTTACCGTACCTTATGTGTGATTTTTCAGCTTTCACTGTTTAAGTTGTGTTTTACTTGTCCACTCAGAATTTATTTAACGGCTTTCATGAAGTTTTCGGCTTTTTCCGTATGTTTTACACCTTTCGGTTGCTATTGTTGTCTCATTTATTATTATTATTAATTTCAACTCATCGTACTCGTTTTTAATCATTACTTTCCTCTGGTTGCTAACTATTATTCTCGTAATTCATTATTATCTCTAATCCTTTATTTTTAATTATAACTAGCATCATCATTTTATTCATCTACGCTCATTTCTTATAATTCATTTCATTTATACCTGAACATTTCCTTTTATCTACGCCTAAGTTTCTCCATCATCTGGATTATCTTTTCGTCAATTTCTCTAACTTAATCGATTATCTGTTCTCGTTTTGTATCTAATTTGGCTCTACTCGGCCTCATGTCTTTTGTAATACTTACAATCAATTGTTCGTTACTTCCGCTAATATTTCTCATCTCATAGGAGTAGGGGTTCGAAATCGTTGCAACCTTTTCCGTTACTATTTTGATCTTTAATTTAATTACTTTCAATTAATCGTTTATTACGTTTAGAATTATTTTAACTGACTTGGTGATCACGTCTTATTTCAAACAATTTTAATCCAGTAATTTCTAGTTTTCCAATTTTTTACGAACTCTTAGACGACCCGCATTTTTTTTGGTTTCCCCCTATTTCTAATCACTTTAACCCTCATGATTTCCACCTTTTCCCTGTTTTTATTATTTTAATTTTTATTTATTTATCTATTTTTTATATTTTTATTACTACTTCTACGGTTTTTTGGATGATATTTACACGATGATTCCATTGATTTATACAACCTACCCATAATTTTATTTTTATTTATAGTTTCCTGTTTCTTTGATTCCTACTCTACAAATATTGATAATTTTATCCCCACTTTCCTGTTGAATCGTTTCATTTTTGAAATTTTGTGTATCTAATATTTTAATTTATTTACATATATTGATATTTTCCTCTCTTATTACAATACTCGTCATTTATGAGTTTTCTAAACTGTTGTTTTGTTTCCATATTGTTGGGGTTGTTGGTGACTTCGAATAGAAATTATTGTCGATCTGACTCCAAACGTGCTTTAAACACCAGTAACGAACTCCAAACGATATAAACTTTATTGATTAAAACACTTTGTCTCCACTGATTTACAAAAATATTTACGATTCACTTTCAAAATTTTTAATTTCTTCACAATTCTCTGAATTCTAGAATATTCGAAGGTTTTGACCCATTGTAACTTTTTATCAAAAGTTCACATGATGATCGTTTTATCGTAATTTTTGATCGTCTTATTATTCTACACCATATATCAAAAATTAAAGATTTTTTGTCAAAGTTGTGACCCTTTATAACTTTTTATCTAAAGCTCTGATGACTACAGTTCTATTGGCAATTTTGCTTGTTTCGTCGATCTCTACAACATATCAAAAATTAAAAATTTTGACCAAGGTTTTGACCCTTTATAACTTTTGACCCAGAAGTCAGACTGCCATACTTCTATAGTAAATATTGCTCAGCTTCTCAAGCTCTACAACATATCAAAAATTAAAATTTTTGAAGGTTTGACCCTTAATAACTTTTTATCCAAAGGTCGGAAGATCCTAATTTTATCACCACTTTTGCCATTTCATCGTTCTGTACAACATATTAAAATTAATTTTTTTGACCAAGGTTTGACCCTTTTTAGCTTCGAACCTTTAGAAGATATAACCATGGTTCTATTGGCAATTTTATTAAGCTCATTCTTCTCTACAACATATCAAAAGTTATATTTTTGGTCAAGGTTTGACCCTTTTTAGCTTCGAACCTTTAGAAGATACAACCATAGTTCTACTGGCAATTTTATTAAGCTCATTCTTCTCTACAACATATCAAAAGTTATATTTTTGGTCAAGGTTTGACCCTTTTTAGCTTCGAACCTTTAGAAGATACAACCATAGTTCTATTGGCAATTTTATTAAGCTCATTCTTCTCTACAACATATCAAAAGTTATATTTTTGGTCAAGGTTTGACCCTTTACACCTTTGAAGTTCGATAAGATACGACTATAGTTCCATTGACAATAATACTCAACTCACCGTCCTGTAAAACATATCAAAAATAAAATTTTTGGCCAAGGTTTGACTCTTTGTAACTTCGAACCTTCAGAAAATACAACCATAGTTCAATTGGCATTTTTACTCAACTCATCGTTCTCTACATAATATCATCGAACTGTTTTCTCATCGTCATTAAGTCGATCGTTTTCCTTCGTTTGTTGTTAAGTTCCATTCTTTAGTTCACCCTCTCTCCGTGGTCCGACAAAATGTCATTCCAACATTTCTGTTTAATAATTAAACATTTGCTTTTATTTCCTTGGATTATTTGCAAAAACAATCATGGTTATCCCGGCTGAGCCCCCAAATTTGTACTTGGTGGGCTAGTCGTCTGTTATTTACTCTCTTGATTTGTAGTCAGGTTGTTCGTCTTTCATCGATCTTTACAATTTCCCATCAATCTTTACAATCGATCTTTACAACTTTTAAGTTCCACATATTTCATCTCCCCTGGGTTCGGCAAAATGTCGTCCCGACATTTCTATTTGAAAAGATAGTTCTGTAGCTGTCCCCTCTCATTTGTTTGTACAAGAAAATCATTCGATCCCGGCTGAGCCCCCAAATTTGTACTTGGTGGGCTAGTCGTTTATTTCCTTGACATTTCCTCTTATCTTGTAGTAAGGTTGTTCGTTTTCCATTTATCGTTCTCTGGGTTTTTGTTTCATTGTTATTACATCTCTCCGCGGTTCGACAAAATGTCGTCCCGACATTTTCAATTTAACCTTAACCATATGTCTATATTTCCTTTGGTTTTTTCGCAAAAACAATCATTCCATCCCGGCTGAGCCCCCAAATTTGTATGGTGGGCTAGTCGTTTATTTCTTTGACTTTTCTCCTTATCGTAGTCAGGTTGTTCGTTTTCCATCCGTCGTTCTCATCTCTCCGGGGTTTGGTAAAAATGTCGTCCCGACATTTCCATTTGATAAGATAGTTATGCTTTATGTCCCATCGTTTGTTTGTGCACGAAAATCATTCTATCCCGGCTGAGCCCCCAAATTTGTACCTAGCAGTCAGGTTGATCGCTTTTTATTGATGTTTCAATTTTCTCCTCGATCTTTACAATTGATTTTGCAATCTTTAAACTCTATATTCCATCTCTCCGGGGTTCGATAACATGTCGTCCCGACATTCTCCATTTACACCTTAAACATTTACTGATATTTCCTTTGGTTTTTAGCAAAAAACAATCATTCTATCCCGGCTGAGGGTGTACTGACAGAATTCTCTGTTGTTTCATAACTTGATTGTTTTGGTCTTTCCAAATAACAAAGCTTCAATCCCGGCTGAGCCCCCAAATTTGTATGGTGGGTTACAGGGTTTCAAATCTTGCTTATCCTTCTAGTTGCCCTCGTAACGCCATACAAAATGATTCTAACCGCCACTTGGCACCCGTTGCTAGGCAACGTTGGTAATGTGTTCAAGTGGTGGATTGCCCGCAAAAATTGAGTACCATTGGCTAGTACTATAGTTGCTCGGACAACCCTCGGGTTCACGAGCTGTCGATAGAAGACCTGCGCTCGCTTTTGATTCTTAGGTCCCATTATTCTCCTATCTCCTTCAAATGTTAACCTATACTCTCATATCATTCATTGTTATGTCCATTCCCATAGTCCTTCTTATCGTTGTCCATGTCGAAGATTATTCTTTGGTCGGTACACCCTTGGTTGTGTTAAATACACCCACATTATATCTTTCACCCTTATCCCTATTATAACTACAATGTTTCCCATCAATATTACTAGCATTATCATTGTTGCTATTATATATATTACCCTTATTAATTGTTACTACTAATACCTTTATTAATATTTTTATAGCTATAACTACCATTATATTTATTGTTATTGTTACTATGAGTATTACTATTATTATTATTGTTATCATAATTATTATCAATCATTACTACAAATACCATGATTATTATTATTATTACCATTATTATTATTATTATTATTATTGTAATTATTATTATTATTATCAATATTATTATTATTATGATTACCATTACCCTTATCATTATCGTTATTATTATTAAGATTTTGTAGGGATCCTTCCTTATTCCTCAGCGTTAAAATTTTTTATTGATATACAACATTAGCCGTAGTCCATCTATATTTTTCGGTTTTCGATAAAGTATTTTTGTAAATTCGAAAATTTTAGCAGCGTTCCGCCCTTATTTTACGGTTCATCCCTATTCTACCGTTTTCGACAAAGTATTTTCATTGACTCGGAAAATTTGAGCAGCGTTCCGCCCTTATTTTACGCATTCCATTTTTACGTTACTATTTTTGTTAAGTATTTGAATTAGTTCGGAAAATTTGAGCAGCGTCCCGCTCATATTTTCCGCCTCAACTCAAATTAATTTATTTAATTCTTATTTAAAAACATTATTTTCATGATTTTGGTCGTTCGGATTAATCTTTTTCCGATGGCTATTCATTTTAACTGTTGCAACGATTTCGCAATTTTCCCGCTACCCATTCCCTCTTTTTGTCCTTAAGATCTATTTATGTTCATATTATAGTTAATGAGTGCCCACTGGACTACTCGGTGTTAGAGATTTTGAGCCGATTGTTGTTAAAAATTTATGTCAATTTTACAGAAAACGGATGGTGAAGGAGCAGCCAATAAACTACTCATTTACCCTCCAATTTCCCCTATGTACGGATAATATTGACGTTCCAACTCCTGCGTTCCGCACGCTGAGTCTTCACGGGTACATATCATTGGCGATTTTCCACGCACTTACATGCATCTGCACTGTGTAGATTTTATTTACTTGCGTTATGTGTTGGCTGTGGGCCGGAAAAGAATAACAAATAATAATTTACCATAGCCTTTGGAATAAAAGTTTCGATGCACTAAGGCTGTAGATATAAAATATTTATTCAGCATATTACAGTGGCTACATACATTTGAAATTCATTGTATCCATTCCATAAAATTTACTTCGAGAATCCCATAAATTTAATTCCATAAATCATCTATAAATTCAATTGAAAGAACAAAATTATCCATAAATTTAATCTGAAAAATCATCCATAAATTCAATTGAAAAATTACCCATAAATTTGATTCAAAAAATCATCCATAAATTCAATTGAAAAATTACCCATAAATTTGATTCAAAAAATCATCCATAAATTCAATTGGAAAAACAAAATTATCCATAAATTCAATTTGAAAAACAAAATCATCCATCAACTCGATCTGAAAAGTCATACATAAATTCAATTGAAAAATTACCCATCAATTCTTTTCAAAAAAATCAACTAATAATATTGCACCAGTTGAGAGTGATCGTGTTCAGGCAAAACACTTACCCGTGTTAATTGCCTGAATGCACGGCTCTCAACCAGCCATACAACCAGTTATACAATTCTATAATGGAATTTTTCTCTACAAAATAAGACTGAAAATTTGTGAAAACACATCGGTATTTATACCTATTTTTCTCGCGTGTGAAATTTGATGCAGTAAAACAAAATTCGACCTTGTTATTTCTAGTAAATTCTATTCGTTAATTTTATTATTTTTTGATTTATTTTTATAATTTTTTATTTAAGATTTTTATTGAATTATTACTAATTCAAATTTTCGATTTAAATTTCATTTTAATGAACTTTTATTAATTTTTTCAATTTCGTCGAATTTGTTGTGTTTTCTTGTTATATTTGTGTAGGTATCGTGCGAATCTTGGTGCATTTTGTTATTATTTTAATTTTATTTTTATGTTTTTGATTTTATATTTATTTATATTCTCTCAGATTTTAAAGTGTTTAATTGGTGTTGTATATTGTATTTTAAGTTATCTTGGTGCTGGGTTTTCGTGCTGTATTACTGATGCATTTAAACAATTCTCAAGGCTATTGGTGTGCTGGCCCAACATTTGTTTACTTGGATCCCATCTTTATCTGTTTGCTCTTATAAACGCTTAATTACTGGTTCTTTCTTGTTCAATCTCGTGTGTACTACGTTATGCCCTTCTCGTATGACCATCGAAACAATCAAAGAATAATTAAACGATAACAAACATGTATTTGGGAATATCGAATTACACATTAGTTAATACTCGAGCAGCTCGACGCTTGGCTCGCTCCTTTCTCCCCGGCCGATTAGTGCTGGGCTAGCTGAGCAGGGGCGAAGACGAAGGTGTATATCACCGCTGTGCCTTTATGGCAGGCTGACACTGCCACCTCAAGACCCTTTATTTGCGTTCTCAGGCTCTGATTGATTTGTTTTTCCTCTGACCAGCCCTTTTGAGCTGCTGTTATCTTCTGGTAGAGCGTTTTTACCTTCGCCGGCTCTACCCACGTGGCTCTAATCCGTTGTATTTCGTTTGACAGCTGCAAGATTTGTGCATGAAAATTCTCATTAGTTTTCCGCGCGCGATCCAACTCTTGTTGCAATATTCTCACTGGTTTCATATCTAAGGGTTATTATATCGCATTATTTTACTTCGGTGTATTTAATTAATTGTAATCATTAATTATAGAGTCCTACCGGCGTGATTTTATTAATAATTCAGATTTAACAAGTATCAAAGTTAACTAAGATGTTTTATTTCATTTAACTAAGGTGATGTCATCGTACTCTATTGCCGATAATTGTCACGGTCAGTCTTCCTATGATGTTTGAAGGAATCCGGTTTCGGAACAGTCCGGGCGTAGGGATGCTCATTGTGTCCTTCAGCTGGTTCTTCATTCCTTCTCATTTTTCGGGGAAGGACCTTCTGCGGGACAACTACGTTCATGGCCTCCGCTTTGCCGTTTAGCCTCTCGTCATCGAGGCTGAATGAAGTATTGTACGGCGGAGCGTAACCGTCCGTACAAGCAACCCTGCCGGCTGGATTGCGGCCCGGTTCCCGCTTTATGGCTACGAACGGGAGCTTGACCTCCTCCATTTGTTTCAGAGGGCCGAATCTGGATTCTTTAACCGGGATACTGTGAATCCCGCATCCCACATAGCTTGCCGACAACGATTTGCATTGTGTGCGGGGGAATTGGATGGTGACTCGGAATTCGTCAGTCCACGACTCGCCTAAATGAAACAATGGTAAAACCTTTCCTCAATTTGTTAGATCGTTTAATCTTTGGGCAATGTCTCAGACCTGCGTTGCTAAGTGAAGCTGCGTACTTCATGGGTTTTTCCGTATTTTATTTTACTTGACCGTCTCAAATTGCAGTATACCGTCAAATGTATGTGAGGTGATGTCCTCTTTTAGTTATCCTGTTACGGGTTTCATCCTTATTGTCATTGCTGTAGATTCAGCGTAATGGGAGTTTGCTCTCTACTACGAGGGTCGATGTAAGCATGTTATAAAGGAACGTCGACCTCCCGACCTAGTCGAGATGAGGGGAAAATCTGAGTTCATCAGCATTGTTATCAATGTAATTAATTTGGCGTTCTCTTTTCGAAGACTGAACTCCACGGTTATATTTCCCTTATCTCGACATGCAAATGGGCTTGACATTGTAGGGAAATTTCACCTAAACGCGATACCTTTTCCTTGATTCACTCACTCTACAAAATCGGGTCTTTAAAGGATAAATAGGGTAATTTAAATTAATTCAGAATCATACTTATCTAACGTTAAAGAAAATCGATTAAGATAAACTGTACCAGGGACATTTTTTTTTTATTTTCCGATCTAGAATATTCAATTATGTTTCACTCTATTCACCATCGACTAATGAGAATGACAATTTGGTTATTTACAGGGTACCAAATTTCATTAGGGAGTTACTCCCTGTCAAAGTTATCGTATGTCATATACAAAAAGGTTATAAACTCTCATGCGCTATTTGGTTTAGTTAACGATGTTCCAGATGTCTAATTATTTGGGACACTAATCATTAGTAATAATAACAGAGTGAAAATTCAATTTGGACAGAATTGTGAATAGCGCTCTTATTTTCATATTATTTTAATTGACTATTAACGTGAACCATCCCAACTGATGAGCTCCAACCCACTCAAAATGACATGCCGAGGATATGATTTATAGCTAAGAAAAATTAGCGGAAATCCGAATGATATCATTAAGGAAACATTCTAATTTACATTAGGCGTTCGTACAAACTACTACTAAGGGTACTTTTGGTTTTATGAAATATATTAATAAACTACTTCCATTCACTCGGATTATTCAGCTAGTCCACTGCAAAAGAACCCATTATTGGTTTATAAAAAATTATTAATAAGGTATTCTAATTTACTCTGCTCAGTGATCTAATCTACTACTGAAAGAATCCGCTATCATATTGTAAAAATCATTAATAAAATACTTTAATCTACTCTACCTATTTATTTAGTTTACTGCTAAAAGAATCCGTTATTATTTTGTAAAAATCATTAATAAAATACTTCAATTTTACTTTACTTATTCATTTGATTTGCTATTAAAAGAATCTGTTATTATTTTGTGAAAATCATTAATAAAATACTTTGCTTTATTTTACTTATTTATTTAATTTACTACTAAAAGAAAAGTTACTAATGAAATACCTTACTTTATACTGATTATTTAGAATATTATCAATAATCTACCATTGATTTTCTCGGCATGACATTCCGACGACAAGCATTGTAAGTCTCATCAGTTGAAAAAAATTTTCGGTTGCGCCTAAAAATTTTATTATCCCCGTTGTCAACGTGTTAGTCGGATCAATACTCGGATCATTCCCTCATCGAACGGGTCAGAGTCAGATCGACGATTATGCATGAGGTTTGGGGTTAACGTCTAGTATACGTGGTTAGCGTTGATGATATTTTGCCGTGTTCGTTTAGTCTCTCATAAATTATTTCATAAAAATCAATGTAGGATTCATTTACGAGATAAATTTTTATTTTTATAAATGTCTTTAGTTCAAATCTGATTCGCGAGGTTGATACTGGAGTCAGTCATTTCAGGGCTTCGGTCTAGGACTTATGTAGTTAAAGGTGGAATTAGTACATAGGAATTAATTTACTTGCAACGTTGGATCTGGGTTCTAGAACTATGGCGTCCTCTGGGATCATCACTGGAGAGTTTCTATCTATTCCATTCGGTTGATAGTGCATCTTAATTGCTTGTAAATTAATGATCTACTTCGAGTTGTCTGTGACTTTTATACTGTCGGGTGTGTTGTTACTATGAATGATCGGTAGTATGATTCAAAGATCATGCCGACTATTATTATGTAGACAATTTTTCTGGATAGCGCGTGTGCGGGACATTCGAATTTTGTGCGTCTGTTGAATTCAGTCTCGTTGCCACTATTGATCTGCTTGGACGTAAATGTCAAGCTAGCTATACAAATAGTAAATGTTATTTTTGTTCAGGTCATTCGCCTTCCCGAGTTACCCAACTATCTTTGGTTTGGTCGATATTTGTTGATAGATAATTCTCGTTAATTCATTTCACGGCAGGTAATGGTATAATTAAATTCTAATGAATTGTTAACTTTAGGCTTTTTAGGGTATCACTTTCTGATATATCATGGCTTGGTGAGAGATTTCTTTCGGCAACATTTTCAACTATGGATTTAATTCATTTTATTCCTATTTATTCAATAAATGTTTGGAAAAACGTTGTTTATTATTGTGTTCGGGAAGAGGAATAATTTGGGAAAATGAATGGGCTAATATTAGGATACTTGTTTTATGCCGGAAGTTGTTTGCGGTTATAGTTGTTGGTAGGGTGTTTAGTGATCTAATCGTTGGCATTTTCCTATGCCAATTTTATTTACTACTTAGACGTTAGCAGTATCGATGTCTGACGTGCCGCTATTAGGTAGGAATGAATTTTTATCGTAATAAGAATTTTGTCGCGTTGGGGAGATATGGATCCCTACTTATCGAATTATCATTTTTATCTCCGATTTTAACTAAGAAAAATGCTTAATGGTTATTAGTCAGTTATTTGGGTTTAGATTGTCGGGGATTTTTATTACGGTTGACACATATGTGGTTCGGGGTTTTATTTAATTTTTAAAATCTAAAAATCTTGGAAATTCTAAGTTTGATTTTGAATTTAAATTGTTCGAAAAGAATTTGCATTATTTATTCTTTACTCCTAATTAATTTTATTGATTTTAAATATCGTATCAGAAGTCCATAACATTTACATTATTTATTCTTTACTCCTAATTAATTTTATTGATTTTAGATATCGTATCAGAAGTCCATAACATTTACATTATTTATTCTTTACTCCTAATTAGTTTTATTGATTTAAAATATCGTATCAGAGGTCCATAACAACGATTTCATTTAATTATTTCCCCGTTACCTTCCCTCCGATTGACCTTAGGCGCATTGTGTTCATATTATAATTAATGAATGACCGTATGGACTACTCGCTGTGGTAATTTTGAGCCGTTTGTTGACAGTGATTTTAGGTTGAGTTTACGGGAAATGAGTGTCGACGAAACAGCCAAAAGACTATTTCCCCTTGACCCCTTTCCCTATACAGAATGATATTGACGTTCCAGCTCCTGCGTTCTCACGCCGGAGCCTTCACGGGCACGAGTTATTGGCGATTATACACGCAATTACACAACTCGGTTGTATGTTTGATTTTAATAACTTGTGAGATGTTTCGGCTGTGGACCGGAAAACATTTCGACGGAAAAATTCTATTTATTTTGATAAATATATATATTGCCACATAGTACATTATAGTTCATAAATCTTCGTGCATAATACATCATAATTCTCTCCCCACGCCGACACCCAAGCAGAGCTCATTTGAGGTTGCGAGGATGCGACGTGGAGAGAGTTTTCGAACATTCTCTCACTCACATCGAAGTTTTAAGATTTCACTAGTTAAGACTGCTTCAGACTAGAATCGATTTCAAGTTTTGTAAAAACTGATTAAAATTATTTAAAAATGAATCGGTTTATATACCTATTGTGCGACCCTAACCTTGCGTGTTATTTTTGATTTAGTAAACAAAATTTGACCTTGTGATTTTCTAGTATATTCTATTTTTAATTTTTTTTATTTTGTAATTTAATTTGACAATTTTTCTTTTACATTTTTTAATTAAATTGTTTCCAATTCAAATTATTTGATTTTTATTCCATTTTCATGAAATTTCGCATTTTTTTGTAAATTGTCAAATTTCGGTCAAATTGTTAGGTTTTCGCGTTATTTTTTATGTTTATTTAGTGCGGATCTTGTTGCACTTTGTTAATATTTTAATTTATTTTTGTGTTTTATAATTTTATATTTAATTGTTCTCTTTCTCGTATTTTAGCAGGGTTAGTTGATGTTTTAATAGGTTCGATTTAAATCTGCATGTTGTGTCTGCGTGTGTATTACCGATTCATTTAAACAATTACAAGGCCATTTGTGTTCTGGCCCAACAGGTCACTTTGCAATTTCCTTGAAATTGTGGGGCTTGTGGCGTTTAACCTTGACCTCAGATAAAAATTTCACTTCGCCCCCAATATTTACCCGTTGTTAGGCAACGTTGGTGATGTAACCATTGGTTTTGAGATCGCCAAAGGTGAGCGCTACGAAAGAACTACTCTGGCTCAACCTCAAAGTGGGTTCAACGCACAACCGTTAGAAAGTTTGCGTGCGATTTTCTTTCCCTGGTACCTCACTCATTACCCAAAGTCGCTTCTGGTTTAAATTCGTGATTTTATTATTACAGGTCGTATTAACTTCAAATTGCATTCGTAAGCATTTATTCAACAATAAAGTAAAATAATATTAGCATGATCATGTGCCTTTCATTTGAGCGGCACGACGCTTGGCACGTTCTGATCTCCCTGGCCGATGTCGGAGTTGCTTGCTTGCGGGCTTTGTTGGGACCATTGTGTCTCTGTAGGCCAGTTGCGCTGGGGCGAATAACAAAGGATAAGTCACCGCCGCGCCCTCTTGGCATGCCGGTAGCGCCACCTTCAGGACTAGGATCTGAACTTTCTGAGACTGGGTGAGCTGTTTTTCTTCAGCCCACCCCTTTTGTGCCGCGGTCATTTTCTGATATAGGGTCTTCACCCTCTTCGGCTCAATCCAAGTTGCTTTGACTTGTTGTATCTCTCGGGTTAACTGCAGGAGCTGTTGTTGCAGTTCCCGATTGGTAGAACGGGCCTTGTCTAGTTCCTGTTGCAATATTTGGTATTGGCATAACTCCATGTCTACAATAATAAATTCTTGTCAGATTTAGTTTTACAATTTTCGAAAAATTTGTTGATTTATCAATACAGTTCGTTATTACGTGCGCTATAATGTTCGCTCATCTACTTCCTTACAAGTTACTATCGAAATAAAGAAAAGAAAATTTTGTTCTAAACATTTATTTGAATCATATACATCGACGAGCTGACTCGAAATTACTTTAGTTCCATTTCCGGCTGAAACGCTCGCGTGCATATGGGTGATCGCGGCGATTTTCTATAAATCTTTCTTCGTTCAGCTATTCTCTAGGCAGTTCCCGTCGCGGAACTACCACGTTGATGGCCGTGGTCCTTTCTCGCAATTTCGGGTCGTGCAACTATTACGATACGTTGTAGCGGGGGGGCGTATCCATCCGTACTGGGTATTTTGCCCGCCGCAATATCTGCGTTAACCTGCCTCAAATATTGTCTGGCCTTCTCCACCTGTCTGTCGGTTTCCTTCTGGTGCTCTTCAAGGCGAGCTAGCAGAAACTCGGCTTGGCCTCGAATCTCCCGGCCGAGTTGCGGCCAGGCTCCTATTTTATCGCCACATAAGGGAGTTCGATCTCCTAACGAATTCATTCCAATCAATATTTAGTTACATGTTCGATGAAAATAATAAATGGATGCGAATAATAGTAGGATTAATGTATATGAAATACATGATATAAAAATCTGGATCCGACTATGAAAATTATTTCCAATGGTCTATAGAGGTAAATTACTTTATATTGTTATTAATTTATCATTATTTAGGTGATAGAAACAAAAATTGATCCGTGGGTAGAAATAAACGGTGGATGGTCAGCGATTATTGAAGTTGTCACAGAAGCCAAACGTTCAGATATTTATATCGCAAATTGTAAATTTTTATTAAAACTATTAACTGGAGCATCGGTTTTATATTTATGTAATAAAGTTTAATATAAATTTTAATAAATATTTCTTTGTTATTATTATTAATAAAAACTATATTTTTAAAGATTTATTGATTATTACATCTACATTCTTCATCATCACAATATTCTGTCATTATATTTTCTATAACATGATCAGCACAAGTCTTAAATTCAGTAGGCTCAATTTCATCTTTAATAATTTCGGCATCATTATTAATTTCAGTATTTTTAGTATCATTAATAATTTCAGTATCATTAATCATTTCAGTATCATTAATAATTGCAGTATCATTATTAATTTCATTATCAATTTTTCCATCGTCACTCTGACATTCAGAATCACAACACGAATTTCTTTACTCAATGCTTCAACTAGAGTCAACATATCTCTAATTTTTACACCGGTTATTTCTTCGAGTTTATCAAACAAAAAGTTTATATTCTAAACAAAAATTAATTAATTATTTTATATTTTATATTTTACCTTTTTCAGACATCATTTTTAAAACTATTTTAAAACTAATTATAATTTTGTTTATAGAATAACAAAGAAAACATTAATACATTTATTAAACACCAAACATTAAAATATTTGTGAAAGTTTAGCAGTGACAATTTTCCAGATTGGAGAAAGCACATCATTTTGATAAGCTTTATATCCTTGAACTGCTATTGTTAAATACCAGTTTTCCTGTTCTTTGAAACCTATTTCTGTAAATGCATCATAATATCTGGTATATTGACTGATGAAGAAAGCATCTTCATTGCATTTTAAATTAAAATTGATATTTTTGAAAACCGCATCAATATCCTTGATATCTATCATTGAGAGAGTCCCAGCGAGAGATTGAAATTGAGTCCTATTGAGTTTGACTGGATTTGCCAATTGCATATTGATAGGCTTCTTTAAAAAATACATTTTATAATTGTGGAACATCTGAACTGGTTGGACACTGATAGCATTGATTTTCTTGGTCATGTTTGATTTATGATCTTTATAAGGTGGTGACGCACTTTTATACCCTTGACAGATACTGATTGACCAATCAGAATTATGCATATTATTATTAATTATAACAAAGACAGTGCATGATAAGTGCGTGACTGCATACATATACAAAACTGTATGTGAATTACAAAGAAAACATTGAGTTTGTAATGTGATTTTACATACATCAAAATCTTTCACCTATATAAATTTCTTTATATTATTAATATCACGTGTTTTATATGATTATTATGAGTTATTATTGTTATTATTATTAACAAGTTATTATTTTTATTATTATTGTTACCACCACCAAAAAAAACTATAATTTATTACTAACAAAACAAAACAAAATCAAATTCTAAACATTTATTTCCTAAAAAGTTAAAATCTACAAAAATTCTTAACCGATATCTCAAGGCACCATTCCACATACCATTGGTATCTGAAATCGCAGCAACTGCAACCCAAAATACAAGGGTATTCGGGTTTCATCTCCTTCGGTCTTCGGTCAAGCTTTATATCCCATAGAGCTTGATTTATGATATTGAAGATCCATAAATTAGTCTCGGTGTATACGATATCTGGAATCATTGATTCTGGCTGGTATTTCAGTATTGCTCGTAGTTGAGGTTAGAAGAAGAACAAACTTTCTAAAATTAAGTCCTGATATTTATCTGTAAAAATAATAATAATATTAATAAAAAATAAATAATAAATTTACCATAGCTTTCTATTTCTTTCTTTGATAATATAGTGCTTGTAATCGGCATAGTTTTTTCATTTTTAAAAAATGAAATAAAATGAATAACCAAGTTGTTTTAATCAATCATTAGCCAATCAGATGTCGACCAATCCCGTGATTTCATTTTGTATGTCACAAATAATATTTTTGTACTCTAGATTTAGCAACCCTAACATGACTATTTTCACACTAGCAAACACGTTAACACACATTGGGTTGTATTTTAAAAGCCTCGGTGCAGGAAATAATTCTGGCTTGAACATACAAAGAAATTTTGTTGACATGTTGTATAGATTGATAGATTGTCCCATATCCACGGTAACCGTAATTGACTGTATTTTAATTTCCTTTATTCTATATTGTATTTATTGACGTCTAAAGGTTTCTTGCATCCCATGATTCTGCATTTGCCGGATTTGAAAAATATTATAGGTTATTTTCCACTTCTATCAACAGTTTGCTGGGGTTTACCATTCGGAAACTTCATTTTTGATACATCGAAAGTTCCTTTATAATTTATATTTGATAACATAATTAAACAATAATGAAATATTAATCTATATATATGATTTTAGAAAGAGTTCAATAAATTATATAATATAAACAAAAACCTATAATTATACAAATAATTAATGGAATTAAGAAATGATGCGGTATATCAAATCGTCGGCCTAAGTGGTAGTGGTAAAACTATGTTTGTGTGTAAATTACTGAAATATAATTTATTCCAAACAAAATTCAACAAGATTTATTGGTATAGAGGTGCAGATGAAGAACATGGATTAACTCAAGATAATTTCTGTAAATTGAAAAACATGAAAATAGTAAAGGGTTTCGAACAAAACTGGTCAAGTTGTTTAAGGAAAGGTGATGTCATCATTATCGATGATTTGTATCAGGAAGCTAATAAAGAAAAGGATTTTAATAATTTATTCACAAAAATCAGTAAACATGTTGGTGTTACTGTGATCTTTATGACTCAAAATCTATTTCATCAGGGTGGCGCACATCGAACAAGGAATTTAAATGTTCAATATTTAGTTATTTTCAAGAATCCTAGAGATGCAACAGTTATTGATTTTCCTGCTCAACAAGTATACCCTAATAATCGTAATTTTCTCATCAGTGCATTTCAAGATGCTACAAAATCACCACATGGATATATATTTCTTGATTTCACACAACAATGCAATGATGATTTACGGGTAAAAACAAATATTTTCAATAAAGAAGGTGCCATGGTATATAAACAAAGTTGAAAACATTAACATGTAAAAATGTTTATGAAATCCAGGCTTAAAAATGTCTGAAAACTTAGAAAAAGTATTAAAAAGAAAGTTCCACCAAAGACCAGTTATACACCATCTAAAAAACTAATAACCGAGAATTACCCTACAATGAATCTAATTTCGAAAAACATTATTAAAAAGATTAAGAAAAAAGTTAAAATTGTAAAAAATCATAGGAGTTTCCATATTTTAATGCATTGTTAAAGGCATCGAGTATGAAAAGAATGTCTATTTTACAATCATTTTCAAATTTTGTTATCAATGGTTTACTCAAAATCCTACTAAAAGTAGTCAGAGGTAAAATTAAAATCAGTAAATCTAAAAAACTATTATTTAATATACATCGTAAGCCTTACTTATCGCTAGTAAATAATAAAAATCGTCAGCAAATGAGAAAAATCATATATAAACAACAAGGTGGTTTTATCGGAGCAATGTTACCATTAGCATTATCAATGTTATCACAATAAACGATGGGGCAATCATTACTTAATGTTAAATTTAAATTTAAATCATCTTGTTGTAATGGAGAAGATTTGGACGAACCCAGAAGACGAAGCAGGTTTCGGTGGAGTGGCAAAGTTAAAGAATAGACTCCCAAAATCGAAAAAAGAAACGCAAAAGTGGTTGTCAGATCAGCTTGTGTACAGTTTAAACAAACCAATGCGGGAAAGATTTCCAACGAGAGCTTATAAGACACTCAGTATTAATGATTTATGGCAAATGGATTTGATGGAGACGATACCGTATTCGAAGATTAACAAGGGTTATAAATATATTTTAACGTGTATTGATGTTTTCAGTCATTTTGCTCGCAGTGTACCAACAAAGACAAAATTTGCAGAGGAAATATCTAAAGCAATTAATAATATATTTAAAAATGGGCATCCAGACAATTTGCAAACCGATTTAGGTATTATTATTATTATTATTATTATTATTATTATTATTATTATTATTATTATTATTATTATTATTATTATTATTAAAAGATAACGCCAATAAAAAACCTTTCGTACGATATATTTCGATAGCACAGCTATCATCTTCAAGTACTCAAAACCAACTAAAAATATTATGAATTAACATTTAATTTAAATAAATTATTTTTTATTAATTTAATTTTTTAATAAATAAATATTTTTAAAAAAATATTCAATTCACTTTTAATTAATTTAAAATTTTAAAATTTTCACTTATATTCTAATTTTTAAAAAATTAATGTAATTTAAAATTTTCAATTATTTTAATAATATTAAAAAAACAAACATGATTTAACATACGTAAACTATTTAAAAACATCCAAAACATTCGTAGTCACAGCACTTTGCACATTAATCTTTGGATCCAATGACCTTATCAGCAATGCTTCACATATCACGCGTTCCCAATAACTATTGAAACTTCTCAACAAAATTCTAAAATCAGACATTCCTATATCACTTTTACAGCCTCTATTGTGTTCACTAATATTGGTCAAACCCTTCAATCGACAATTCTATAGAACTCGAGTATTGAGATGACGGGAAGTCTCTCCAATGTATGTGGCATTACACCCATTACATATAAATTGATAAACGAGATCAGAACACAATCCAACCGGAGTTTTTGATTTATTAATAAACATATTGCGTACCTTACACGAATTAGAGACGATCTTATACTCTAAATTTTCCATCTGTTTACTTAACTTCCTTTTATAATTTGTAAAGCCTTCAGAGTACGGCAATACTAACACATATTTAGGCTCAATTTTTTTATATCCATTTTTACCATCACCCAGACCAACACTCAATTCACACCCATCCGACAAATTACATTCATACTTTCCAAAACATGGATCCTTAGGATTTTTAATCAATTTATCTACAGTCTCTTTTATCATCAACAATAAAAATGATTTAGAATATCCATTCTTTATCAACAACTCAACCAATTTATCAACACTTTTTACCGAATTATCAAAAGTAGAAGATAAAGCCCATGAACGATATATCAATCCTTTCACCATATTTCTCTTATACTTAAATTCACAAAAGCTTTCTGGAGAAGTATAAAGACCAGTATCAATTGGTTTGAAAAAAAATTGACATTTGAAGTAGCAAATTCAAGAAGTTTACGAAATACCCTTCTATCCAAAATGTGATGTTCCGAATCATTTTCATTCCACAACGCACAGCATAAGTCAATCGTCTCAACCAGTGGCACATTCGTAAACAAACTACAAACATCAAACGAAACCATAACATCATTCATACTTCGTTTTTGTAGCTTTGCAATACAAGACACAAACTCAAAGCTGTCCTTACATTCAAACTCTGATCGCATTAACGGTTTTAATAATCCATCTAAAAACTTTGCTATTTTATACTGGGCAGTACCAACCATCGATAAAACTGGTCTCATAGGTACACCATCTTTATGGATTTTTGGTAGCCCATATAGTTTTGCTGGCTGTGATCCTATTGGACGAATAGACTTACCTACCTCTTCATCAATAAGCTTCTTCTCAATAAAACCATTCAACATTTTTTGCACAAACTCTTCATCCTTAAGAAGAAGCAATTTTCCATTCTTCCGACCCTTTGGCAATTTCACAAACTGAGGAGAATTTAACAAATCATTCAACTTATTTACATACACATCATGGTCAAGAATAACTATTCCATTTCCTTTGTCAAACTTACAGATATTTATATTTTTTTTTAGCTAAGTTTTTTAAAGTCATAAAATCCCTAATATTCTGCTTTTTGTTTTTATCGATATACTCCATCGTACTTGCACTTAACGAGCTCTTCACATAATTACCATTAATGCCTTTTATAGATCGGGCTATATGAAAATATAAACTTTCAATTTTTTTCACACAATTTTGTTTCATCCAAGCGATTATTAATACAGTGTTTGATGTTTGTATTTTGTTTACGAATGTGCCACTGGTTGAGACGATTGACTTATGCTGTGCGTTGTGGAATGAAAATGATTCGGAACATCACATTTTGGATAGAAGGGCATTTCGTAAACTTCTTGAATTTGATCTTCAAATGTCAATTTTCTTTTCAATGATGAATGGTATCAACAAATAGATGGAGTCGCTATGGGTTCCCCTTTAGCACCAACGATGGCATCAATATTTTTGTGACCTTGAAAAAATTTAAATGACCTTGAATGAGTCATGGTCTTTATTTCAATGACCTTGAAAGTGTTTGATCAGTCATCCAATGACCTTGAGAAATTTTAAATGACCTTGAATGAGTTATGGTCTTTGTCTTAAAATTGTTTTGTACTTTTAGACTTAGAAAATTTTTTTTTAACCCAGCGATGACACATCCACTACTATCATTATAATGGATGTACCAAGCGCAGTTCAAGCAATAAATAAAATTAAACATTATGGTAATTAATAATTACTAAATATTATTATTATTAACTAATTGATAGATGATTATTTTCAAGTTATTAAAGAACGACTGGAATTCTATTATCCAGAAATAAATGAAATATTGAAGAATAAGCCAAAATCAATAATTCCAGATTTAGTCTTTAATTATACGTCAATATGGATATTTACCGTAATCGACGAGTTCCTATGGGATGTCAAGCAAACCAAATTAGTAAAAGATATGGAACCTGAATATCCATGTGGTGATGGATGTCATTGCTGTGTGGCGCGATATCGAAAGTATGTGGAATGGGCTTTGAATAAAGCTCTTCGACAATATTATTATAGTAGAATTATTTCTTTATAATAAAAGTTTTTGTTGTATATGTCTTGGTTTTTTATTATATATTATTAATAATAATATTATTAATAATAATATTAATAATAATAATAAAAATAATAATAAAAATAATAATATTTATAAAATAACAATAAAAATAATATTTATAAAATAATAATAAAAATAAAATAAATTTACAAAATATATACTACTTATAAAAATAAGTAGTAAATTAAAATTTAAAAATGTTTAAAAAAACTATGACCTTGAGAAATTTTGAATGACCTTGAAAAAAATTGATGAGCCATCCAATGACATTGACCTACTTTTGAATGACCTTGACTACCTTTTGAATGACCTTGAAAAATATGATGAGCCATCCAATGACCTTGAATGAGTCGTGGTCTTTGTTTAAATGGCCTTTGGAAAACTTGGTGGTTCATCCAATGACCTTGAGAATATTTTGATGAGTCATGGTCTTTGTTTAAATGACCTTGAGAAATATGATGAATCATCCAATGACCTTGAGTGAGTCATGGTCCTTGTTTAAATGACCTTGAGAAAATTTTGATGAGTCATTGTCTTTGTTCTACAAAAAATTTGTACTTTTAAACTTAGAAAAAAAATTTTTTTTGCTGGTGGGGTATGTGAGCTACATGGCCTCTGGGCTAGAGGGCCGGTATCCCACTACTAGCTTGGAACAATAATTATCCGTATTAATAAGGTTCGAAATAATGGTTTTATTTTTATTTTGAAAATTTGTTGATTTTGTAATTATCTTTTTAGTAGCATCTGTTTTTTAATTTCACTTAACTTGATTGAAACGCAGAGATTGCCATTTCTATAGAATAAACTTAGAATTTTTCTTTTCAAATAAAATTATGAAGCATGGATAATTATTAATAATATTACGACGCTCATTTTTATTTAAAATACGTGGAAGGTAATTGGAGTTAAATATTTTCATATTTAAAGCATCTTTAGTTTTAGTAACTTTAAAATTTTTAAGCTGTGTATTAATGGGATTTAAAGGAATATTTTCTGCATTTGAAACTTTTTCAGTATCATTAAATAATTCATCAACTGATGATTCCTTATTATATTTATTTAAGACATTTTCTGAAACAAGATTATAATTAGATGAGATATTTAAGTCATCATTATTATCGAAATTAATTTTATTTAGTATATTTAAATTACAATTATTATCATTAAAATCAGAATTACTTAATTTATTCAAAACAATATCAAACTTACTATTCATTCGCAAAATATGCTCTTCAAGTTCCATTAGCTTCGCCGAAAGTGGCAATATTTTGTTTGAAAGTGCTTCCTTATCACATTCGTCGAACGATTTTTCAGGATCCATTGCATTCGTTGAAGGTGGCAATTAATTATCATGAGTCGATTTCTTTGATACTAAATCCAACGAAAGATCTGGATGAATTGGCTTCGCCGAAAGTGGCAATTGATTATGTCCGTTAGATCTTTTTGAGATAAAATCCAATTATTGCTGGGAACAAATTATCTGATTTTCTAGAATTGTTTTGAAAATAACCAGTTCTGATAAACTATTATTCAATTTATTTGATTTAAATTGATCTTGCACTATCGGAAGAGATTGCGTCATCGTGTTGTGTGAGAGGAAAATAATTATAATATGTCACATGTACCAACACGCTTATGCGTGGACCAACACACCGATTACCTAACTGTTATTATGTCACTCAGTTGTGGACCAACACACCTACCTTCTAGAGCCTTCGACACGCCTACCTTCTAGAACCTTCCACACACCTACCTTCCAGAACCTTCCGTTCTTAAACCGTTCACACACACTAACCTACGTACACTGATCCGCACTCATCCGCACCTATCCGTATCCATCAGCAACCATCATCGCCTAACACGCCTACAACTACGTCTACGACTAAGTCGTAGACTTAAAAAAATCAATCACAGTAACTATAAATTACGACATTTGATAGTCAATTTAACCAATATTTGTTGTACATGAAAATTTTCTAGTTGGTCTGTTTAATTTTGCTTGAATCGTTATAATTACAACTTTTATATGTAAAGATTTGGAAACATTGTTGAAGTATTGTTTATAAGGAAACTTTAAAGTAATGAATTGTGATAATGATAATTGTAGCGTTTTAAATGAAATAAGTTAATTATCGATGATTAGCAACAAGTTCAACATTATAATAATTTTAAAAGACTGCTTTTTTGTTGATTTATTTAAAAAGATTAATGAAATTATGTTCGATTGAATAGTATGATTTCCTATCAACTAATCAATGCCGTACCAATAATATTTAGAAACTAATTTGGAGTGATAAAGTACTATTTTAGAACATTAAAATTTTAATTAATTTGAGTCGTTGTCATTGTTAATAAATAGAATTAACCAATTAAAATTAAATATTCTATAATTTCATTTTCGAATTATTGACTGCCACCATATATATAAATACTACATTCCTACGGTGCCGTAGTACACTATAGACTGTGGCAGCCGGCGGTACACGCGGCACCTAGTAAATACCGTTTTCATTATGTGCCGCATGTGCGCAGGCTGTACACAGTAGTATTATGTATGTACCGCCGGGGCTACATGTGGCATATGTATAAAAATGTACTGTGTACTGCGGGCGGATATATGGCAGTCAACGTGTTAATTGATAAATTTATTAGTATTTTCAACAACCTGTTTTAGTTAAATAATAGGTTTATTGAAAAATGGTGTGTACGTTTTCAAATTATTTTCAAGAAAACTGTTATAATTTTAATATACTGATAAATTTATTAGTATTTTGAGTTTAGCGATGAAATTTATCAAATAAAAGTGTCGTTGTCAATAGCAATAGTAACAGTCAATCAAAATCAGGTATTTGGTTTCTACTTTTACAAAATTAATTTCAAGAAAAGTTATTGAAATATGATTTTTATGTTGTTTCAAGAATAACTTTCTTTTGAAAATTAGTTCAGTCAATAATATTCCAATTAATATTTCTAATTAACAATCGCATTTAATCAATCAATAATTTTACGAGTTTATTTACATCGACGATTAACAAATATACTTTTTAATCTAATTTCAAAAGAGATTTTCAATTTAATATTCTTAAATTAAAATATTTATTCATATTTTCAAACCATTTTTAACAGGTACTTAAAAATTGTCAACGATTTTTAAATATATGTATGTTTTTTACCATTTAAATAACTACTCTTTATTAAAGACATGTGTTATAATATACTTGGTATTTAGTAATTATTGGTGTACATAAGGTAATAACTTTTCATCACATAGTGTTAAAATTATTACCTATTTCATCATTAAGGGTAAAAAAATTGTGTCTTCCTTCATTATTTAGGGTTAAAATTATTACTTCTTTCATTATTTAGAGTTAAAATTATTAAATATTGCATTACTTAGAATCATAAATTATTGAAATATTTAATAGGTATCACATAAGACCTGGTGAAATTTTAATGGTTATTTAATCAATGTTTGGTTACATAAAGCTTTAATATCCGAAATTATCGGTTATTTAGCATGTTGTTAATGAATGTATATCTAATTTTACACGTTTTGGTATCAAAATTTAATTAGTATTTAGATATTTTCAAAGCTCTTATTAAAAACAAAAGTTTATTTAGATATCATTAGTATCCACTTGACTGATATTGATAATGTTTACCAAATACGTGTTTGTAATAAATTTACGTGTGAAAAAGTGTTTGTATTTTTTATTGTTGTGAAAGTTAAATTATTATTATCAATAGCATTTTTATTAATTGTGTGAATTTTGTTAGCATTAATTAATCCAGTATGCGTGAATTTTTAAAAAATATTGATATAAAACTCATGGATCGATTATTCGTTATCGATTTATATAGTGAGTCCAGTGACTTTCATTTGTAAACCCAGTGACTTATTTTCATGAAAACACTAAATCTAAAATAGTTGTTACAACGAATTTAGTTTATGGTATCGCTAATAATTTATAGAGTCGGGTGAAGTTGATTGAATTTGTAAATTAAGTACTCTTTTACCTGCAATGGTTTCGGATAATCTTTTGGACACTTCGAATTATGATATTGGTCATCCTTTGTATTCAAGAAAACTTGACTCAGTAATAGGTAAATTCAAAAATGAGAGTAAGGGACTTGGATATAAGGAATGGGTTTTCTTACGAACAAAATGCTATAGTCTTTTAGGTGAAACTTAAAGTAATAAAGCAAAGGGAATTACTTTGGAAGGAACTGAAATAAAGCATCTTTCTTATCTTGATTGTTATAGAAACGATACAATTTTTTCTGCTCCTCAAACGAAAATAGGGACAAGAAATCATCAGTTGTTTACTTTTAAAAATTGTAAAATTGCTTTAAGTGACAACGAATATAAACGTCAATGGGTATGTAAAAACAAAAGTTTTGCACTGGGACATTATTTAGGTATCAGTACCACTAAAGATATTGAAGCTTTTATTTAAAAAAATGTTGTCTTATAATGTGTTTGTATTTTTATTCTATTGTTTTGTAATTATTATTATTATTATTATTATTATTATTATTATTATTATTATTATTATTATTATTATTATTATTATTATTATTATTATTATTATTATTATTATTATTGTTATAAATTTGGGTAATAAAATGAGACTTGTAACAGTCTAGTGTCGGTAATAATTAGTTGAGTATGGGGTTCAAATCGCATTGTGGGCGAATTATTTTTTATTTTCAAAATTAAATTTTTTAATAGAATATAAATCTGTATATTTTATTTGCTGTAAATTTTAAATTTTATAGAAATTGGTAAAGTAAATATTGTATAATTTAATTTTTTTACATTTAGTTAAGTTGAAATTTTAAACTTAATGTATTATTTTGTTAAAATATTGAATTTTGTAAATCCAGTGTTCAAATTTAAGTTTTGTTATTGACTTATTTTTAATTAAATAAACTATCAATATACCATAATTGTTGTAAACTTAAATTTTCATGAAAATTATTAAAGTTTTATGATTATTTTGATAGAATTATTACGTAATATACTACTAACTAAATAGCCAGTAAGCTAAATAATTTAGGATTGAATATTTATTTTAAGACGCGTTTGATGTTAATTTATTATGTTTAATGATTATTTTATAAGTTTTTTATATCACATGCAAGTAACATAAATTAATGAGGTAATTACAGTTTTGTAGGAGTGTTAGGCGATGATGGGTGATGGTGGGTACGAATCGGTGATCGTTCGTTGGTGTGTGTGAACGGTTTAAGAACAGAAGGTACTAGAAGGTAGGTGTGTGGAAGGTTCTAGAAGGTAGGTGTGTTGGTCCACAACTGCGTGACATAATAACCGTTAAGTAATCGGTGTGTTGGTCTACGTGACATAATAAGGGTTAGGTAATAATTGTGTCTCTGGGTAATGACTGACAAGTGACATAATCGTAAGTGGATCTCCTGGTTGTCACTGACCAGTGGACACGTGACATAATCGTGAGGTCACCTGGAAACAGTGGACAAAGGTCAATTATTAGGTAGTAACTGAGTGGACAGAGGTCAATCTCCAGGTAGTAACAGCGTGGGCAGAGATCAGATATTATGTAATAATACGTAAGCCAAGGAGGGGTTGTATCTGACGGGCTCACATCCTATTACTGTTCACCATAGAGAGAAGCCTTAAAATTATTATAAATCAAATTATACCGGAAAACTTTGAGAAGATATGCATTCTCTACAGCATTTCTGGAAGAATCATATAGTGAAATTTATTCAAAACTTTCTAAATTCAATGGAAATAACATGCTGATCAGCAATGTCAAATAAATGTCAAATAATGTTTTAAAAAAATGACTTGAAGTAGAAAACTCACCATAAAACAAATGAAAGAATAAAAAATTATGTATTATATATTTATCTGAAATCAGTTTTATTGTTTTATTGAATTGTTTGAGCAATTTGATTATTGGTAAATATTTATTTATTTATCAGGTTCATTTTCTTCCAACTGGGTATTTGATTATTTATTAATTATAAAACTTTTTCTTAACAATCTGAAAATAAAGTCATGTAAACTAAATGGCCTTTATTCGCGTAAAATAGAACCCGTAAATGCACCTGCTCTACCAATTTACGCATGAAAAATGAAATCTCATTGACTAAGAAGTGCTTTGAATCAGCCGCATTCCGGAAAGCTTATATTAAATTAAATTTTGCTTTTGTTTTATAGCGTCAAATTGAACCTCAAATTCTTTCTAACACTCAAAAAATATTATTAACTTTTTTTAATTTACTTTTCTTAGAGTTGCACAAAATTAAATAAACATAAATTAATTGAAATCAAAAGTAAAATCAATATTTAGCGGAGGAAAGAGCGGACGCGAGGTCTGCGTCAAACGGATATCAAACCGAGAGGAGTTTCTAGAAAATTAAAAAGTACAAAGATTCTGATTAATTAATAAATGAAAATTTATTTACATCATTCGATTTGTGGCTTAAAAATTAGTGATGTCACTTTGCAAATTAAGAGCACCAGAGATATCTGAAAGCCTTTTTATTAAAATGTCACTCAGTAAATTTAAGTAAGATTTTTAACGTTCGCAAGGATGAGAACCGAGTCTCCTAAAATCTATAAAAGTGTAAATAAACTTAAATTAGGAATTTTATCGTTTTAGTGCTACGCAGCGCCATCGCGTTGCGAAGTCAGTGTGAGTTTAACGTCATGCGTGTGAGTACTTTAATAAATCTTTTGTTTTATTTATTGTATTAATACATCAATGGTCATTTAATAGGACATTCAAGTATATTTTATAAGACTATATATTTTTTATAATGTTTTAATGAGGTTAAAACTTTCTTTATTTAAGTAAAATTTTATATTTAATCACATTTTATATACATCCAACATTATAGAAAGAAAAATGACAAGGCTCCAGTTTTCATCTCAAATAATTGAAGATATTGAAAAAGAATGGAAGGCTTGTGAGTAAAGTGAATTTGCACAACCTTCTCCAAACAAAAAATTTACCCTAGAAAGATTTCCCGGACGAAACTTACATTTGTGTGTGGTCCATAGTAACAGAGAGATTGGGATAAAGAGTTCTAACTTTATCTGTTCTCGATATAAAAAATTTTTAAAAAATCGAAACACTAAATAGAAATTGGAAACTCATTCAAAATGAAACAATTGCAAATAACAAACAAAATTAAAAAAACTGCAGGAATAAATAATACTTCCTAATTGAGTCTAATCGTTATTCGTTTTTTGTTATAACGAGATATTTAAAGATTTGCTTATCGATAAATTTAAATATATCGCAAAGCTCCGTCAGCCAGTGTTTGTGTGTGTTTTGTAGTTATAATTAATGTAAATTTATTATCCAAAAATAAAAAGTTAGAGATATTAGAAAATCAAAGTTTGGTAAGGTTTCACAATTAACGGCTAAATTATTAGTTTGACCGTTTTATTTGTAAAACTTTATGTTTTATTTAGTAAAATATTTGATAAATGTGTGTTTATTGAAAATTGAGTAATGTTTTCTTTGTAAATATATCCATGCAAGGATCCGTTTTTTACTTTTCTCAAACCAGATCTTCCAAATAGGCTTAATATTGTTTTAAGATCCTTATGATAAGACATATGAAGTTACCGGAACGTCTACGGGTGTCATGCCTGTACTTCTCTAGGTAAATGGTCTTCCAAATGGAATGACAGAGTGACAATGTCATTTTGAAATAAAAGGTTTTAATAAATATGATTTCAATCAATAATTTTATCTGTTGATATTCTCAAGATCATAATTATTTATTTCCAATGGTTCAGACGACAAATTTCTCCAAATTTGATATGAATTTACTTTACTATTAAACAGGCATTCCAAAAACATGAACACCATAAAAAGTCATAGTAGAATGAAATCACAATTGACCACAATCAAAGATGATTCCCCTAGGGTTTGTATAGACTGTTATTGGCAAGGTTTAATTGACCTTGAAGTCACAGATTTTCCCATTTTCTTTCTCTTTATTTCACGAATTTTGCGAAATGGGACTTAATTATCGGTATCGTTCGACAAGTATAGTTTCTTTTCAATAAAAATAATTTTATTCATTTAAAATTAAGTAAAATACAAATTTAATCTAAAGTGGGTCAAGTAGACAAAGGTCAATTGGTAAGGGTTATCAAATAATGTTAGCAAATATGAACCACGCATTCTCGAATTAATCTTGATAAAAGGTCATTAGCACTAATGCATCTCTCTGCATCCTTTTCTCCTATATTGTAGCGCATGGCATGCAGAATGTGCGGTTCCCAACTTCCAAATGAGGCGTGCAATATAAACATGCTTTTCTAAATTCTTCAAAAAGGCCTTTTTGTATCTCATTTTCAATGTTTTGCCTACTCCATTATTTCAATATTCATGTGCCAAATAAATACCAATCTGATTTTCCTTGCATTTACCATATTAAATCCGGAGAAATTCTAATTTTAATCCTAAATCTGAATCTTTAATTTAATTAGCAAAATATTTATTGCACAAAAGAAAAAAAATCATTTTATCACTTTGTATAAATTAAATATCTAAATTGAGGCGCCATAAAAATTGTGATTGTTATTTAAATAGCTTACAAAATAGAGGAAAATTAATAAAATGACAGATCTAATAAAGTTCAAGACACCGACTAGTGTTTGTAGTAATAATCTAGCTTATTCTCTATTAGCTGAATTTTCACTTCATTTTGACCAATGACAACTGAGTTAAAGTTAACAATAATTTTAAAATTGAATATATAATTTCTAATTGTTACCATATCAACAGAAAGCTTGAATCCATTTATTTTATTATTATTATTTCTTTTTACTGAAATTGGCAAATGGGCAGTTTTTTTGGACATGCTTTACCCGGCACGTTTTTCTATATGTTTGGAGTCTGGCATTTAGTCAATGCATTTTACTATTTTATCAAGTACAACGGTTCACAAAACAACAATTCGAAGAAATTTTTACTCGCTCACTCGCTTCGATGTTGCTGTTCAAACAACCACAAACCGTTAGAAGGAATCGTGAAATTGGCGTGTTGCACAATTGGGATGTCAGTAGAATGTTTGGGATTCTTTTGGGGCATCCCAGCAATGTATCAACATTTTACGATGTACGCGTTTTTCGGATTTGCCGGTCTGGTTGACATTTTGCTTCACTACGACTTTTCGATTCCTGAAAAGTTTGATTTCTGCATTCATGCGTTGAGTTTATTTGTCGAAGGAATGCTGTTTGCATTTCATGTTCACGGAAGAACAAATCTAGACGTGGTTCTTCATGTCCTCTTAGTGTATGTTTGTTATTTTGGTGCGCTAGTAGTAGTTTTGATGATGATATTCAATAAACAGTTAATTTTTAAAGTTTTATTCTCGTTAAGTTTTCTGATTCAAGGCAGCTGGTTTTGGCAGGTAGGTTCAATCCTTTATCCAATTATCAAACCCTCAAAATGGTGTGAAACTTGTCATGGAGACGTCATGAATGCCACGATGATCTTTTGTTGGCATATCTTTTTGAACGCTTTGTTTGCGATTATTCTTTATTCAATCCTCTTTAGAGTTATCAACCCAGTTGAAACTAAAACGTCAACTCGATACAAACATCTGAAGAACGACCAAGATTTCGACATTGAAGAACAAAGTACAGAACAGTTTTTAAAGCCCAAAATGTCGATTAATGATTCTTTCTTATAAACAATAACTGAGACATCATAAATTTTCTGTGGTTTGATATATTAATATAATTATTAACAAAGGTTCTAATATTATTTAATTTTATTATTATTATTATTATTATTATTATTATTAATTATTATTATTATTATTATTATTATTATTATTATTATCATTATTATTATTATTATTATTATTATTATTATTATTATTATTATTATTATTATTATTATTATTATTATTATTATTATTATTATTATTATTATTATTATTATTATTATTATTATTATTATTATTATTATTATTATTATTATTATTATTATTATTATTATTATTATTATTATTAATGTACATATCACAGATAATCTTTTCAACTTGGAAAAGTCCATAAGCTTGATTTTCATGTTGGCTTTATCTGCTGGAATTACTGATGCTATCTTCGGATTTCTTCATCCGGCTTTGCGACTCTTACGTTGGGAGAAAATTTGGCTAGAGATTTAAGCGACACTATCGTAGAATGCTTGTTCTCAGAATTTAAAAGTTTTCATAACCAAATTTATCAGATTTTTCTTTTCCTTTTATAAATAAAAGGGTTTATTTACATATAATAATATAAAGCTATTACTAGTTGCTTATATAATTTATAATATGAATTATATGATAGTTTATAATATTTAAATTAAAACTCTAATAGAAATTTTGATTTTACTTTGCTTACAAGTTAATTATACAAAGGTTGAAAGGAAACCAATGGTATGAAAATACCAAATGTTGGCAGAATGTGCAATGTTACTTATTGATCATTCTTTCATCAGATTGTTAATTCGATTTTGAGATATTCTCATTTTAATTAGAAGATCAGATCTTTTTGTCTCAATTGATCCAAGAGATCCAAAGATGCATGTAAACAGTTCGACTTTGTCGTCTTTTTTATCATTTGTATTTCAGATCGAAGCCCCTCATATTTCTCCAAGTTTAATTTATCAACTAATTCAAAATTAGATACTGAGTCTATTGGACATTTCATGTCAACCAATAGAATAGTCTTTTTCTCAGTATTGATAATGATAAGATCAACGTGTTCATTTGAGGTTGGCACAAGAGAACACTTATTATTGACGACAACTAGAAGTTCAGGATTTATGAGCTCATTATAGACTTTATCTAAGCAAGAATCAAGTCGATTCATTGCTATTGATTGATTTTACACGTTTGAAGAACATGTGCGATTGTTTCTTCATTAGATTTACATCTTCGACAGAGGTGATCCTCACCGTTTCTATTTGGTTTTGTAAACGTCGAGAGTGTATTAGTGCGTGCACCATGTACAAATCTCCATTTGAATTCCGTTAAGGCACTTCGGAAAACGATTTTGTTGATTAATGGAAAGAGTTTAATCGCAGATACAAATAGATTGCTGTTTTTGCTCATTTCCTATCTTTAAAGATACGAATCTTGTACAGCTGAGTGAAGAATCATTGACAAAGAATATCGTAATTCTGGTAATAGAATTCGTGTTCCGGTTAAAGAAGTCGTTAGACGGATTTCCTTTGAAAGTTTCAAACACGATCTTAACATTATGTACTCTATTATAAACCCAAATATTAAAGTTTCCTGGAACATATGCCAGATTAAATCTTATCAGCCGTTTTATCAAGGAAAATTTAATTACATACGGATTACACGCCATCCAAAACATGAAATCAATGTCTGAGAAAGTCACGCGCAGGCGCCCAAAACCGACCAGTGTTCCGTGCCACACACTTTGCGAAAAACTGATCTAATTAATCAATTTTACGTATAAATATTTGTACATATACATATATTTTCTTAAGAATTAAAACATAATAACTAATTAATGAGATATTTAAGCTTATAGGAACTTTTTTTGGTTTTCAACTCTAATTTATTTTCATTTTCCAATGACATTAAAACATTTTTTTAATATGAATTCAGTAATGATATAGAAAATTCGTGAATATCAATAAAACAACGACATAACTACTGATTAATAGTCAAAAAAAAAGTTTAAGCATGTTTTGATGAACATATAAATTAAATGTAAGAAAGTGCAACCCGAACTTCAGGTTCAAGAAACTTACAACACGATTGATTGTCATTTTTAATAATTTTATAAAGGTACCTAAATGTATTTTATTTATTTTAGCTTTTCTTTTAAACATTTTCAATAATTTTCATTTATTTCATAATATGCTAAAAATATAATGAAATAAATGATTTTATATTTGCATAAAAAGGATTCTATATTTTCTGATTTCATTTATCTTCCTTTTATTTCTCGACAATAGACAATTGTTTCGATTTCAAGTGGTTCTCAGTTTGTATAAGCATGGCCCATCTACTGTTCGTCTTATTCTTGGTGGCCTCGATCTTATAATGTTTGACCTTTTTTACAAAATATCGATTTTTTTATTACTTTACTATTATAAAACAAATATTCATAAAATTCAATTTAAAACCTTTAAATTGTTCTAAAACTCTCAAAATGTAAGGCGTTATGATATATAAAGATTAATGTTGTTTAAGTCCTAAGAAAATAAGCGTTAGCAAAATTTAAAAAAAAACTTTGTGGAAAAAGATAGAGGGTTTCTGTGCCAGAATGGACGATTTGAATTTTTTTTGAATATTAACTAATTCACAAATATTTTTCTTAAAAATAAGCCAAAATAAAAATTAAACGATTCCTATCAATATAAGAATATGTTTTATTTTGACCGGAAAAAATCAGCTCATCTTATACACATAACTCAACAAAATGTCTTTCGACTAATGACGCATTGAATGGAATATTGCCAAGACGAGTCATGCCTTTTTTCAGCCAATTAGAATCGATTGTGTCAGAAACTCACAAGTCCTTACTAAATTCGCGGATATCCGATAATATTTTATTTTCTCGTATAAATTATGAAAATAGGAGAAAGAAATAATATGAAACTGCTTGTGTGCTTCCTTGGATAAATGAATGCATAAAAATTCAAGTTTTGAAGTCATGAAAAATCTAAATTCAAATCTTTAATTTCTAGTTAATTTAGTTAAATTTTAAAATAGTACCAAAAATGAAAGGCATTGCCAATTCAATTCAAAATATGTAAAAAAAATAATTCTTAGCCATTGTAGAAAATTCACATTTTCTCAGGAAACAATATTTTTTTAATTTTCCAAATATCCGAAACTGAAATAACTATTTTATTTTTGTAGGAACGTTTTTAGCCAGAGAAAACTTGTTCTGTGGAATTATTAGTTACCATTCTCCCAAAAACCATTTTCAAATAAGCAGTCCCCTCTGTTATTCCGTTCAAAATTTTGAAATATACCTTTTGAATTAATGTCAATCACCAAGTAACGTCTATCAATTAAAACTAATTTAATTACTTTATGAATTTAATCTTTTCAATGCACGAGGTTCTGCTGTCCACCATTTGACAGTTGCAATGTGGTCTTTAGAATAAGGTTTTTATTTTCTAAATATTATTCTTCTGCTTGAGTTTGAACAGAAATTTTTAAATCATTTAAGTGCTAACTCACTTTTTAATCAATAAAAGCTCAGTCGATAATTTCTGGTTATCATTAAGAATTTTATTGATTTATTGATTTATTGTCACCTAATAACAATGAAAACAAAATGTTTACTGACAATAAATTTTACGATCTAATATTTTAGAAAAATATTATAATTATGATTTTTTTAGAAATGATGTTTTTAGAAACAATCTCTTATACTTTTTGACTTAATTTAATTATTGACTTGTAAATTCTTTTTATTTTAAAAAAGTATTTTAACAGATAAAAATGGTTGTAAAACTCATATTTATTGTAATTGATTATTTGAATTTTATAATTAGTCACTAATTCGAGTTAAATAAATAAATTTTAATTTAATTTAAGTTTATTTAAACAAAATAAGTAATTATTTTTTAATATAATGGGAAAATATTTAAAGAAAATTTAAGAAATTATTCGATTTGAATAGATTAAAAACATTAAAAAAATGAAAATTATCAGATGTTGTGATGAAAGTACTGACAAGAACTAACAAGCATCAAAGTTTACACAAGAAATATGCAAATAAAAGAATGAAATTTGTTTTAAGTCAAAATTGAGTAGCTAGGTAACCAATTTTTTTTTCTATTGAGATAATAATAATTATTTTGACATTGCTCGTGGAAAGCAGATTATATTCAAAATGGTAGAAAGTGATATGAGGAAAGTGGATTGAGTTTTTTGTTTGAAATGATAAATATTTTCATATTTTTTCCTACAGTCACTCTTACTAGTCGTATGTACAAACTAAATTAAATCGACGGAACTCATAAAATTCTTGGAAAAGTCAGAATAGGCGTTAATGAAACATAAAAAAATCATCAAAGCATGAAAAATAAATTGCCTACAAAAACTACAATCCCAAAATAATCAGTCTAATTTGCTTAAAATAATTCCTGAGAAAGAGTTAATATTATAATTTATATCATTAATTATATAATGTAATTAATATACATAATTTAAATAAAATGATTCCTGAAAAATAGTCACATTTTTAATTTAATTTCATTAACTGTTGAATTAATTAATATTTATTATTATAAGGACTTTTTTGTTTTTCACCTCTGATTTTTTTATAAGTGACAATATTTTCTAAAAAATTTGACTCAGATTTATTTAAGGTATTCACGAATTTTCGGCACAGCCTTTTTCAAGTGATTTCGATCATTACTTATTTATTTAAAAAAATAGGAGTAAAATTTATATATTTTGTATTTTATATTGATTTTATTGGTTAAATATTAATTAATATTTATAATTATTTATTAATTATTACGTATTGAGAAAATAATTATTTGGATGGCATTTTTTAACTTCTGTATGAGTTTTTGAAATTAATTTTCAACATTAAATCGCTTCCTGGAGAAAAAAGTTTACAAGATTTTTATTTTATTTAAAAAAATTTAACATTGTAAACTTAGCTAGTAATATTGTTTACAATATTAATAAAACTCTATCATGCATTACAAATCAAAATATTAACAATTCACTGTTGCCAAATGGTTTGAAAGTAGGGGCCCTGAAATTTCAAGATTATTACCACCCCATCCGAAAGGGATGGCCTCTATCATATTTTGCATAAAACAAACTCAAAAATAATCCATTATTTTCGGTATTACTACAGCTGTCGGGATTTACCAAAATCTTATGATTTTATTTGCATTTTAAAAATTACTTTTTTAATATTTATATAAATATTTTTTTATTTTTTTCCTCAATTTCAAAATTTTATTCTTGAAAAAAACGTTTTTTTGTCAATATTTAAGAAATATAAAGAATTTATGAACATAATTTAATAATGTTAACATTTTTAAATACATTTAAATTTATTAATTAATATATAACTTATTCCCAAATAATATTGTATTAAATTGTTAATAATTATAGTTATTGGCCATTAAAAATTATGAGATTCGGAATCATGAAAAGTAAATTAGGCCATAATAGTTCAAAGATTTTGTCGTTTGTATTATCCGAAGAATCTTCCATTAAAATTAAAAACTCAGAGTTGCATGTTTTTGTTTACCCAAAAATCCAAATACCTCGAAAATAATTCAAAATATTTATTTGTGCAGTTTTGTATACTCAACAATTTAAACAAACTCAAAATATTCTCTGAAAAATAAATTTTGAAAAAGAACGTTTATTTTTACTAAATTATATATATATATATATGTGTGTGTGTGTGTGTGTCCATCGACTACGTCATTGATTGTTAATCAATGCACTCAAGTAAACATGCAGGCATCCATACACAATAATTATAGGAGATAAATATACTATATGAATTATGAAGAATATATCTCTTATTTTTAAATCACAACTTTGAAAATTCCTGTCCCCCTCTATTGTCATATACATCTCTTGTATTTGCAACATGGCGATTTAGAAATAAAAATTAAATTTAATGTAAAAAAAATTACAAATACTTTTAATTGATATTTAATTTCAAATGACAATCAAAAAAATAAAAGAAAATTACTTAAAAAACTTTTAGCCATCACACTCATAAAAAAAATATTTAATTCTAAAAAGCATAAAAGAAAAAATTGGAGACATAAGTTCAAAGAAAAAAAAACCTTTCATAATAATCATGTAGTATAATAAAAAATCTCGTTTTTTCAAATTAAGAAAATTCTAGAATACTCCTTAATTTTCATAGAAAATTAACCACTGAGGCCCTCTGGGAACTCACAAAGCTTAATCAACCGTAATTCGAAACTTAATGACGTTTTAATTAATCGGGTTTCAAGTAAATTCGACTTTATAAAAGTCTTTTTTTTATTGTTTAAATTATCTAAATCATTGAATTTCTTTTAAAAAAACAACAATAAACTATTTTTTTTGTTGCTATTTTTATCATTTAAGATTCTTGTTTAAACAAAGCTTAGAAAGTTTTTAATAAATTACTAAAATTGTTTTTATTTTATCTTTATTTTTTTATATACTTCAGTCAAATTTTTTGCTCAAATTTACCACAAATGTTTGCTGAAATTATTTAAGCTTTTCATTTTCATTAAAAATATTTTTTTTATCTATTAGCGTCACTTTGACAACCGCTTTACTCTTCCATTCATTAGTTTATTGTTTTTATTTGATTTTACAAAAAGAATTATATCTAATAATCACTATATGTAACTGTACTTTTCCTTTGAGATGTACTACTTACCTCTTACTCTAAAATTTTATTTCCTTTTTATGCAGAAAGCTTTTGGGCTCCACTAGCAAAAAGCTCACATTTGATCAGAGCTAAGAATTCATCACGCTGAGGGCGTACCCGGCCGAAATCAGCCTAATTTGTAAAGTTATGTTGAATATCTTTCTACACTTTTTTAAAGCTTTTTAGACTTTGCTATTCAATATTGTAGATCGTTTTGCCGGCCCCATAAATTCAGCAATCCGAAATACAGCCAAATAAGCTGAACGAATGACAACGACACCCAGAAAGGCAAATAGTCTAGTAAAATGGAACTCCACAAGAAAAGCGAATGTCATTAAACCCACATTTTAATTAAAAATGTTGTATGGTAATTTAAATTTAATTAACGCACGTTTATAAAATAAAAAATTATGATTATTTTGAGTTTATTGTATTTTCATTGGACGAGTCACTGGTAGCACTTTTGCCACTTCAAAAATATAAGAAATTGTTTTAATTAATAACAATTTAACAAAAAAATTAATAAGTATCCGAAGGCAAATGTAACTAATTAAATTTAAAATGCAAATTTTACTCTTACCATAATATTTGATTTAATTTATTAATAAATTTTATTTAAAATTGGAGTTATTATTTTGTTTATTAAGCCTTTATTATCTAATAGCGCTCACAAGTGTCCATATTTCATGTCTATTTTTAAACCTTAATAATCATCATAATTATTACATTTATTATTACTATTATTATTATTATTATTATTATTATTATTATTATTATTATTATTATTATTATTAGTATTATTATTATTATTATTGTTATTATTATTATTAGTATTATTATTATTATTATTATTATTATTATTATTATTATTATTATTTTTATTATTATTATTATTATTATTATTATTATTATTACTATTATTATTATTATTATTATTATTATTATTATTATTAGTATTATTATTATTATTATTGTTATTATTATTATTAGTATTATTATTATTATTATTATTATTATTATTATTATTATTATTATTATTATTATTATTATTATTATTATTATTATTATTATTATTATTATTATTATTATTATTATTATTATTATTATTATTATTATTATTATTATTAAAATTATTAAAAGATAACGCCAATAAAAAACTTTTCGTACGATATATTTTGATAGCATAGCCATCATCTTCAGGTACTCAAAACCAACTAAAAATATTATGAATTAACATTTAATTTAAACAAATTAGTTTTTATTAATTTAATTTTGTAATAAATAAATATTTATAAAATATATTCAATTCACTTTTAATTAATTTAAAATTTTAAAATTTTCACTTATATTCTAATTTGTTAATTCAACGCAAAGATAAACAGTATGAGACAGAGATTTATAGAAAACCAACTGATACTGGTCTTTATACTTCTCCAGAAAGCTTTTGTGAATTTAAGTATAAGAGAAATATGGTGAAAGGATTGATTTATCGTTCATGGTCTTTATCTTCTACTTTTGATAATTCGGTAAAAAGTGTTGATAAATTGGTTGAGTTGTTGATAAAGAATGGATATTCTAAATCATTTTTATTGTTGATGATAAAAGAGACTGTTGATAAATTGATTAAAAATCCTAAGGATCCATGTTTTGGAAAGTATGAATGTAATTTGTCGGATGGGTGTGAATTGAGTGTTGGTCTGGGTGATGGTAAAAATGGATATAAAAAAATTGAGCCTAAATATGTGTTAGTATTGCCGCACTCTGAAGGCTTTACAAATTATAAAAGGAAGTTAAGTAAACAGATGGGAAATTTAGAGATTAAGATCGTCTCTAATTCGTGTAAGGTACGCAATATGTTTATTAATAAATCAAAAACTCCGGTTGGATTGTGTTCTGATCTCGTTTATCAATTTACATGTAATGGGTGTAATGCCACATACATTGGAGAGACTTCCCGTCATCTCTGTACTCGAGTTCTAGAGCATTGTCGATTGAAGGGTTTGACCAATATTAGTGAACACAATAGAGGCTGTAAAAGTGATATAGGAATGTCTGATTTTAGAATTTTGTTGAGAAGTTTTAATAGTTATTGGGAACGCGTGATATGTGAAGCATTGCTGATAAGGTCATTGGATCCAAAGATTAATGTGCAAAGTGCTGTGACTACGAATGTTTTGGATGTTTTTAAATAGTTTACGTATGTTAAATCATGTTTGTTTTTTTAATATTATTAAAATAATTGAAAATTTTAAATTACATTAATTTTTAAAAATTAGAATATAAGTGAAAATTTTAAAATTTTAAATTAATTAAAAGTGAATTGAATATATTTTTAAAAATATTTATTTATTAAAAAATTAAATTAATAAAAAATAATTTATTTAAATTAAATGTTAATTCATAATTTTTTTAGTTGGTTTTGAGTACCTGAAGATGATAGCTGTGCTATCGAAATATATCGTACGAAAGGTTTTTTATTAGCGTTATCTTTATATTTAATTAGTTGCCAAATTTATTTAATTATTTATTTATAAATTATTATTATTATTATAGGCAAGGAGTTTTACAATAGTAAAGTTAAGCAAATCCTGGATCCTCTCAAAATAAATCATTATTCTGTACATTCTCAATAGAAAGCCGCACATGTTGAAAGATTTAACCGGACATTAAGTGATAGATTGAAGAAATATTTCGTGCATCAAGGTAATAAAATATGGATAAATGTATTACCGAAAATACTTGTTAGTTATAATAATTCATCACATCGAGGTCTGAATGGTTTGAGACCCGTTGATATCAGCTCGAAAACACGAGTGCAGTCTAAGAAAGTTACTATTACAAAACCAAAATATAAAGTTGGTGATCACGTTAGAATTAAAAAAATATCTGCTTCACCTTTCATCAAAAATTTCGATAGTAATTGGAGCGATGAGGTATTTCAAATTACTAAAATTAATACTAAACAGAGTCCTGTAATGTATGTTATTAAAGATAGTGATAACAATGTAATACAAGGGAAATTCTATGAACAGCTAAACAATGTTGACCACATGTTAAGGTCCATGGTTTTTGATACATAGTTTTATTATATACAATAGGTTTACCCATTGTTTGCAGTTTCGAAACCATTAAAGCCGGATAATAGAAACCCATAGAATCAAATACAAATATCTTGCTAGGTTTCATATATATTGCCAACCAATGTTCTCCACCGAGATGAGACGATTGAGTATTGAAGATTATATTTTGATTATCACGTAAATATGGAATTTTATCAAGAGGAAATACCCCTTAAAATTCATGTCCTAGTATTTGTTTTCCAATTCAATATACCTGAACAACTTCATCCTGGTAATGGTGATCAACATTACCAGGATGAAGTTGTCAATATAAATATCGATAATCCCATGTACTTACCGGTATCAACATCATGTATAAACAATATAGAAATAAATATTCGTGACGATAGCGGTAAATTTGTTGAATTTAGTAAAAACACAAAAACTCATTTGACATTACATTTTCGTAAATTAGATGGCCAATAACGATATTATTAGTATGTATAGTAGTAGCCAAAGTGGTTGCGAATTACCATATTTTATTGGTAAACAGTATGGATCAGGATGGTTGAGAACTATTGGTAGATTTGCACTTCCTATTCTTAAACGCATTGGTAGTTTTGGTATGAAAACCGCTAAAGATGTGATAATGAATGAGCAGAAAATATTACCATCTTTGAAATCAAATACATTATCCGAGTTAAGGAAAGTTCTACCTAGTGTTGCAGGTAGGTTTCAAAAACAGGAACAAGCACCAGCACCAGCTCAAAAACGTAAAATACGTCATAAACATATAAACAAACGAATGAAAGACCATGGAACTATATTTCAAAAATGATTTGCGGTAATTGAAATGGGGGCCTTTGAAGAAGTATTTCCGATGAATTCTATTATGGATAGTAGAACTGATATTAAATTTTATATTAATGGTTCCCAAACTGAATATCTAGATTTGAACGATACATTGTTAACTGTTCAGATCAAAGTTGTAGACAAAGATAGAAAACCGTTGGATGAACCATGTGATGTAATACCAAATAATTTCTTGTTTCATACACTTTTTAAAGAATCAGTACTCGGATTTAATAATATCAAGATTGAGGGAGGTAATATATACTTTGCTTATATAAAAATTTTGCAGTAATCCATCCTTATTTTTTCAATTTTCGACAAAGTATTTTCCTTGAGTCGAAAAACTTTAGCAGCGTACCGCCCTTATTTTTACAGTTTTATAAGGATATTATACTAACAATTGAACAACATTCCACTTTTACTTTACTATTTTCGATAAGTATATTAATTATTTTGGAAAATTTGAGCAGCTTTCCGCCCTTATTTTACGGTCTTATCCGAATATTCTATCAATTATTGAGCCGTATTCTACTTTAACTTTGCTATTTTTAATAAGTATTTTAAGTGATTCGGAAAATTTCAGCAGCGTTCCGCCCTTATTTTCCATCTCAATTCAACATATTTTATTTAATTCTTATATATTATTCTAAACCTTATTTCCCTGCTGCCACTGGAAGGACTTACGCTTCTTACTTACGAAATATACCCAGGACACTTTATATTTACGCCCGTTAACTTGAGAGAATAGTAGGATTCATTCACACCACATATTAATTTTACAAAATACGTCTGCCAATTTATAGTCAACAGACATTGTTATCTCGCCAACTTTAACTGAACAAAATGAAGTCTAATTCGGAGAACAACAAAACATCAAAAGAAAATTTAATAACAAAGAAAATTAATTGTATTGGAACATTAAACACAGATATAACAATTTGAAGTAAGTGACAAAAACAATCCGTTTTGAGTCTAATCGTCCTCGGCATCCATGTCAGTAGACAGGTACCTACGTTTGGCTGGACGATACGGTGGGGGACTGGCTTGGCAATTCCCATCAACACGGGTCGAAGGTCCCGCGATTTCGATTGAGTGGGAAGCCATAGTAGTGTTAGATGACGAAGGAAAACCACTAGACACCTTCGTGCTGACAAAGTACTACAGAACAGGGCCCAGTAAATATAGAATCAACATTTACGCAGAAGAACGATCATAAAAAAATCCCAAATCAGAACGAGGAAAAGCAGACAATCAACATCAGAGATAATACTACAATTAACAATCATTTATTATATTGCTATTTGGTTGAATTCATTCATTTAGACAATTTCATCTATCCCATTACCTGTTTGACAATTATTTAAACATTTGAAAATAATGATTTATATGTGTATTTTATTTTAAACATTTGAAAATAATGTTTTATCTGTGTGTTTTATTCATTGTAAAGGGTGTAATTCATTTTAATTATTAAATTTATTTTGTTATTCGTTTTGGTACAACTAAATAAAATAAAATAAAAGGGTAAAAATCACTAGTATTATTAATATTAGTATTATAATTGTTATTGTTATTATTATTACTATTATTGTATTATTATTAAATTTTAAAACAGCTTTCCAAAAACAGCTGTAATCATTCAATAATTTCAATAGCTCTTATAGCATTGAAAAATAAATCAAATAAATTCATTTAAGCATTTAATAGTAACATTGAAAAATAAATCATTTGTTGAAAAATAAATTCATTTAAGTATTTAATTTCAATAGCTCTAATAGCATTGAAAAATAAATTAAAATAATTTAAACAAAACCCATAATATAATTTAGTATATATACTAGAGTTAAGCTCAGTATATTCGCCCTAAAATATTGCGACATATTTCTTTTAGAGTTAATCTCGAAAAAGAACTTAAAATCGGAGCAGAGCTCAACAAACCATTTTTTGCATAACTAACACAACACGCATACACAACATTTAACAAAAACAAAGTTTAGCACGCATTTGTTTAGATTCGAATATTACATTTTATTGTGTGGAAATCTGTTCGAAATCGATATTATATTTGGTAATTTTTATTTAATAAATCTTATAAAACAAATTTGTGTTTTTGATTAAAATATATATACTAAAACCAGTGCACGTTGAGATCTCGATCTAAAGTAGTGAAACCTCAACAGTAGTATCGCCGGTGAGGACAGCGATATCATCTAGAGCTAATCCCAACCGATCCAGAACTCGAACGACTTGGGGAGAATCCGAATCCTCATCCACGAGATTTATGTGGATGGGGGAAGCACGCGACGGAAAGATTGCGTTAGGGGCATATAGTATGTCCGGATCTAGCCCCGGAATCTCAAATTCCTGATAGGGGGGCGGCAAGTCGTCGATCCGACATGGGCCTTCGATGGGCTCCGTTTCTCGGAGGAGCTCCGTTTCCCGGCGACGACGGTCGCGACGTCGCCTGTTTCGATTTGGCCGTCGATGGGCCGGGTGGGCAGGCGGTTCCATCACTGGAATTTGGGGTGACTCCATTGATGGAGGAGCAGAGGCTGTTGGATTTGACGGGAGTTCGATGATAGGTAGGTGATGCGCGGGGATTATGTTCAGCTGACGGGTTCGAACACTCCCCGGGACGTGAGTCTGAAGCTCCACGTCTGTGAATGCCTGACGCAGGGCGGTAGCCTGCTCTTTTATCAGCAGCCGTTGGCTGCGGGATTCTGCTATTAACTCCTCTCGAGTTTGAGTTAACCTTGCGATCTTCTGATGCAGTCCCCTGACGGTTTCCGGCGGAGCCTAGGTGCCCTTTACCCGCTCGTATTTTGTTCGGAGCGCGGTATGTTGCAGCTTCAATTCTTCGTATTTGTGTCGTAGTGCTACCACTGACGGAGATAGCCGTGGAATATGTGGCAGATCATTTGTTGTTGAATTGGAAGGGGAACTGATGTCTGTAGATAAAAAAAAATGTTCAGGAAATAGAGAGTTATTGAGAACAAAAGAGGAAAAAATTCGACGAGAATATCGGCAAAAGGACTTCATGAATGTTAGTTAGGCGGTTTCCCGATTTACATTACCCATAATTATGGTTTACAATTATTCGGGGGTCTATCATTTTTACTGGGCGTCTAAGATCATGATTTATTCACGCTACACTAGGATCTTTGTATGAAATTTGCATATCAATATCGACACAGTTATTCAATAATTTGGACCCCTAGCCCTCATCCGGAGTTATATTAATGTTATCACTGCGGTCAACTTTGGCGGGTTCAAACATTGTATATTCCGCGGTGGGGCTGCGCTACGATGTTGCTGGCCTAATCGTCACCACAAAAATTTAATCGATATCAGTATCAGCGACCACTTCGGCATTTAGATTCAGTATAATTGGTTTGGTATTTGCCCTAGTACTTCCATTTAATATTTCATTTTAATGAAGGTAATATCTCTAGATTTAATGATTATTTAATTTATTAAATTAAGAAAATTTAACAAAATCGATATTGCCGTCGTCGGGGATTATCATTTCCGAACAGAACCTTTAGTGCACCGGACTTATTAATATTACTTTGATAATATCGGAAATCATAGTCAAAGAAGTTTAATTTAATTAACAGCAAAATTTATGATTAAATGTAAAAATTATGTAGATTATTATGATAACTTTAAACTGAAATATGCTTAAGAGAACATGTTAAAATATGCTCACCAGCAAAAGATTCTTGCGGGTTTGCGTGAATTGATCCTTAATAACTCTAGATCTTACAAGTCGAAGTAAATCCGCAAAGGTAGTGGTGCGTAATATCGTTAGTGTTATAAATTATAATCGATACTTGCAACAAGAAAATGTTGTGAACCGTGATTAGATGTGTGGTAATGTCATTGATCATCAACGGTTACACAAGAAATCAATAATCAAAAATCTTGTCACGATTATTGGAGCGTGGATTAGTTAAAACCGGAATATTTCCGAGACGACAAGATGTCCAAGGGGGCCTCTCGCGAATCCAGGGACTATGAACAGCTTATACCGATAGTAGTCAGCCTCGCCGGGGTAAAATTCAGGTTCCGTGTACAAAGGGGACTTTTCTGTTTCCTCAAACTCTATGTTTGCTCATTCTAATTCGTGTTGGATTAATTATGCTGCGATGAGCGATCAATCTGTAGAATTCTATCTGAGGATCGGAATGTTCGCGGAAAAAGCGTATCTCGCGTCAATTCCTGCAGGTTTCGTGAGATCTTATCAATAAAAACAATCTCGAGCTATGCTGAAGACTGTTAAGAGTATCGTTCAACTTTTTATCTTTATGTGTGGATTTTTATGCTTTTGGGCTTGCGTATCAGAACAAAATAAAGGCTTTTCGGTGCGTTTTATTATTGCTTTATTACTTTTCGTTTTATTTTCACGAGATAATTTGGCGGTTTAGTCTATCACACCTATACTTATCCCTGCTACCCGATCTGAAATTTACAATAAGTTCGAGATTTAAAAATAGTGTCTAAATCATTTCATGATTCTACCTAATATCCCCTTGAGTGAATGACGCCCTTCCCGTGATTTTAGTTCTACTCGCTCCGGCCACTTTTCAGCAGCCGCCTCGAGTTATACAACGGCGCCCTGCGTAGCGGTCCTGTGCATATTGCCAGACCCAACTGCGGACTGCCGAGGTGTTCACGAGGCATGACCCGCGAGCTCAACTAGAGGTTTTCACCCACCAGCCGGCACGAGATCCATCCCATGAACTGCTATTTACCTATATATATTATTTTACTGGACTCGAACGTAAATGAATATATGATTATAGAATGAATATTAATTAATGAAATTATTAATACATAGACATTATGAACGTATACTTAAATAAAAAGGTTTACATTAACTTAAAATGATCAAAATACATAAAAACAATGAAGATTCTTACGCTTTTCAGATTATCGTAATGATGATTCAAATTTTTCAAAATTGGCATAAGTTAAAAATAATGAATTTCGTCACTGTATATATACTATTTTTATGCGTGTGTGCGACCAATGGGCGATTTTTCGCCATTTTTGGGGCTTTTTAATTATTTTATTTATTTCAAAATATTTTTTTAATTTTTTATATATTTTTCTTTATTTTTTGATATATTAATAATTTATTGTTGGGTTTTATTTTTATTATTATTTTCTTAGAATACTATTTTTACCCCCATATTTTGTTTTTCTGGTCGCCGCTTCTGCCTATGTTTTTTCTAAACCTTATTTTGCAAGGTTTTAGCAGTTTATTTTACTTTTCAAATGTTTCTTTCTGCAGCTGTAGGCTTTTCAATGATTTTGATTAATTATTTGTTTTATTTAATTTTGTTATATTTTTATTTTTTTTTTAATTAATATGTGTTTTTCATTAATTTTTGGTATCTTCGTGCGGTGCGTGCTTATTTTCAGTGACTCGTTCAATAATTTTTACTTTAATTTTTAACTTTAATTTTTATTTTTTTTTGTTTAAATTGTGGCTCTGAGCCCAACATTTTATGTTTTTAATTTTATATTTATTTATATTCTCTCAGATTTTAAAATGTTTAGTTCGGGTTGTATGTTATATTTTAAGTTATCTTGGTGCTGGGTTTTCGTGCTGATGCATTTAAACAATTCTCAAGGCTATTTGTGTTCTGGTCCAACAATTGTTTGATCACTAGAGTTTAAAACGAGCTTCTGATCTCTAAAAATTAGATTAAAATTCTGTGAAAATGATTCGGTATATATACCTGTTCTTTGACTCTAACATTGCTAGTAAAATTTAGTGCAGTAAAACAAAATTTGACCTTGTGATTATCTGTGTAATCTAACTCTAATTTTATTATTTTCATGATTTAATTTGACAATTTATTTTTTTAACTTTTAATTGAATTGTTTCCAATTCAAATTATTTAATTTTAGTTCTATCTTTCATGAACTCTTGCTTCGTTAAGTAAATTGTCAATTTTCGTTCAAATTCTTGTGTTTTCATGTTATTTCTGTGTTTATTTCGTGCAGATCTTGGTGCATCTTGTTATTATTTTAATTTATTTTTATGTTTTCGATTTTATATTTTAATTATTTCTTTCTCATATTTTAAAGTGATTATTTGATGTTTTATAGGTCTGATTTTAAATCTGCGTGTTATGTTTGCGTGCTATTACCGATTCATTTAAACGAAACCTTGTTATGGCCCAACAAAATTAACTAACTTTTTCATGCCAATGTTGGGTTAGTGGTTTGCAATATTGACCCCATGCATATAACCTTTCTTGTCCTCCAATGGTTACCCATTCCTAATGTGGGCTTAGTGATGTTTACCTTGACCCCTAGCATACAATGCTTTCCTGACTGCCACTGGTTACCCGTGCTAGACAATGCTGGTACTGTAACCAATGGTTCTGTGACCATCAAAGGTGAGCTTTATTACTTATTACTAAAACTGCTAAGACCCATTCTACAACTGGTTCAGCGAGCTATCTTTAGAAAGTGTATGCTCGTATTGCTCTTTCAGGTCCTTATTTTCCTTACATCTTAATCATTCAGCTTATGGCTTACTTCTCCAATGACAAATTACTGACAACAGCATAATAATAGAATTATAACCAAATTAAACATAAACATTTATTATAATATTGCAAAACAATTTTGATTTACAGGTGAAAACCAAATTAAATTCACAAAACATTCATCATAATGTTAATTACACTTATTATCAGTTTATTCCTAGTTACTGGACCCGTCTGTGTTCTCTCTCAGCTCGTCCTGGCCTTGTATGAGTCTTCGGCTTTCCGGTTGGTTTGCTGGACGGCTTTTATCCGGATAGGCAACCTGTGCCGGGACGAACACAAAAGGGTAAGTTACAGCCCTCCTCTCTTGCCATGCCGCTACTGTGACTTCTAGCCCTTTGATTTTGACTTTCTGGGCCTTTTCTTCTCTTCACCCTCTCTGAGCCACGGTGAGTCTTTGATAAATATGTTTCACCCGGGAGGGTTCAATCCACGTGACCTTGGTTCGTTGGAGTTCGCGACTGAGTTGTACACATTGTTGATGGAGACTCATATTCTCCCTTCGTAGTTTCTTTAGCTCCTGCCCGATTTCTTGGATTGCGTTCATGTCTTAATTTATAAACAGCGTTAGTGATTTGAAATTATTCAAAGTTCATAATACAGAATATATATATATATATATATAAAACTCGTGTAATTTCCATTAATAGGTATAATTAATTATTCACAATAATTAATAATAGTGATCCTAACTTTTACGTAATTATATTTTTGTTTTTACTAACTTCTAATTTACTTTTTAATTTAGAATTTCGTTATTTATTTAAATTTTAACTTATTTAATTTCTAAAATTTACAGTGGAATTTTTCAATTTGACACAATAAAACTAACGACAAAACGTTTATTTTTCATCATTACAATTACGCATTTCAACATGAGTTCATTTCATGATTTTGTTTCCACAGAGTCTGTAGATAGCTTCGCGCCTTAGAGGACGCTGTGAATAAGCATGTTCACCGCTTGCTCGATATGTCAAAATGTTAAGGATGTCCGGTTGAATTATGTGCTTGGGCACTGCTAAATGTACGGGTGCATCGATACTTAGGAGAGCTGGGTCGTCCGGATTAAAGGCTACACCATAATCGGGAAGATGGCCATCAGAGCTGTGGATGAGGCCTCTGGAGATATCAGAATTGATTCTTGCCAATCGTTGGCGCTTGAGGCTTGCTTTCCATCTGTATTTTCTCGCTAGATGTTCGAATTGCTTTAACATAAATTCAGCCTCATGGCGGATCTCTCGAGCCGGATTCCGTCCTGGCTCTCTCTTTACTGCGAGGCTGGGCACCTCTATGTCTTCACCATGATTCTGATTCCGGTAGGACCATTCCCGATTACCGTATGTGTACAGAAAATATCCCCGATCCCACAGGGCTTGCCCTTAACGTCCTGCGAATCGGTTGGGAATCGTCAGAGTAGTGCGTGAGTCGTCCGTCCAATTGCTGCGAGTGGAGCCAGATGCTAATGATATATGGATAAAATATAACATAAATGGATCTCGTATTAATTCAAAGTAAACTAGATTTAATGGTATTTTTACGATTAATATTTAATGAAGAAATTTACGGATATATCCACTACCTTGTACGTGGACCTTTTGGTCGAAGCTAATGTCAATTTTGTCTAATCGACTGGTTTCGTGGTGATTAATGTCCTTTTTTTCATCGTCCTCGTGTTCAAATTTATCATATTGCAATAAGTGATGTCATTATGTATAATCCATTCATATTTATATTGAGTGACGAGGGCTGGTTGCGAGCATTTTATTATCGCTCGAGAAGTTGTGCATGAGGTATGTTAATACGGCTAGTATTTATTTATTTATTTATTCGCAAATTGTAGCGGCCGTTTCCAATAGCGTAGCTAAGTTTGTCTATTTGACCGGTGCATATGAGTAATCTGCAAGCCATTTTTCACTTTGGATTGATTTTCATGACTCATTTGCGATTTGGTTATGAAGAGACTACCGATAAAACAGATATTCTACTAATTATATCACTGGTGTCCATGCTAGTAGACGGTTATGTTACCGCTGAACCACATACCCCCTGGGGTAAAAAACTTTCTAAGTCTAAAAGTACAAAAATGTTTCTAACTCAAAGACAAAGAATGTGACTCATCCAAAAAACTTTTAAGGTCATTTAAAGAAAGAGCATGACTCATTCGAGGTCATTTAAAAGTATATCAAGGGCATTGGATGATTCATAATAATTTTCAAGGTCAATTTCAAAAAGGCCATGAATCATTCAAGGTCATTGGATGACTCATAATATTTGCAAGGTCATTTAAACAAAGACCATGACTCATTCAAGGTAATTTAAAAGTAGGTCAAGGTCATTGGATAAGTTATCAAATTTTTCAAGGTCATTCAAATTTTCTTAAGATCATTGGATGAGTCATCATATTTTTTCAAGGTCATTTAAAAGTAGTTCAAGGTCATTTAATTTTTTTTAAAGTCATAGTATTTTTAAACATTTTTTTATTTAAATTTAATACTTATTTTTATAAGTAGTTTTTTAATGTTTTTTAATTTTTATTCTATTATTATTATTATTTATTATTATTACTATTATTATTATTATTATTACTATTATTATTATTACTATTAGTATTATTACAAGTTTTTATTATTTTATATAAATTTTCAACAAAGTATATAAAATTAATATTGAATAGAAAAGAAAACTCAGTTCTTTTCAATCTAATGTGTACATTAACACCTGGGAGTAAATATTTTGGTTGATCCATAAAATCGAGTTGTAATGAGCACATGGTAAATAATTTCGAGCCTTTAATCCACTTTTTCCTATCAACATCACTACCATAACCCATAGAAGTTAAACATGTATTTTTAGTATCGCTATTGTAATTTATAATAGTTTCTATTACAGCTTTGTGAATATATGTACTGTTACATCCCTCAATCTTGATATTATTAAATCCGAGTACTGATTCTTTAAAAAGTGTATGAAACAAGAAATTATTTGGTATTACATCACATGATTCACCCAATGGTTTTCTATCTTTATCTACAACTTTGAACTGAACAGTTAACAATATATCGTTAAAATCTAGATATTCAGTTTGGGAACCATTAATATAAAATTCAATATCAGTTCTACTATCCATAATAGAATTCATCGGGAATACATCTTCAAAGGCCCCCATTTCAATTACTGCTTGGGGAGATGGTCTATCAAATAAGCACAATTCAGATTTACCACAAATCATTTTTGAAATATAGTTCCATGGCCTTTCATTCGTTTGTTTATATGTTTATGATGTCTTTTACGTTTTTGAGCTGGTGCCGGTGCTGGTACCTGCAACACTAGGCAGAACTTTCCCTAACTCGGATAATGCATTTGATTTCAAGGATGGTAATATTTTCTGCTCATTCATTATCACATCTTTAGCGGTTTTCATACCAAAACTACCAATGCGTTTAAGAATAGGCAGTGCAAATCTACCAATTGTTCTCAACCATCCTGATCCATACTGTTTACCAAAAAATTATGGTAATTTGCCATCACTTTGGCTACTACTATACATACTAATAATATCGTTATTGACCATCTAATTTACGAAAATGTAATGTCAAATGAGTTTTTGTATCTTTACTAAATTCAATAAAGTTACCGCTATCGCCACGAATATTTATTTCTATATTGTTAAACATGATGTTGATACCGGTAAGTACATGGGATTATCGATATTTATATTGACAACTTCATCCTGGTCATCTTTATCAACCAAAACAGATTTCAATAGAGGAACCAAATAATCACCAACAATTATAGTATCGATGATGTTAGTATATATGAACATTTGTCTATGAAGTTTTATTATTTTTGGTTTGCGTACACCAAAAGCACTTGCTTGATATGTTTGCTTATCTAATCCCAATGTATTAGCCAAATTTTCATCAAATGTAACTTCACAAATGCTATTATTCAGACTGAATTTACATAATCCATCTTTAACAAATTTAATAGTTTTAAATATATGTAAAAACTTGAATGAAATATATTTATGTAATTCTTCAAGTGTTTCAATATATAAATCTTTAGTAAATGTAAATGTATCTTCCACCTCATTTATATATGATACAGTTATTTTGATATGTTCATTCACAGGGCCGACATCAATAAAAGTTAGATGAGGGTAGATAAGGATTTGTTTAGATTATAGAGAGTTAAATGCGGTGACAGAAAAGATCAATTTTCCCCATTCCGAATACTCAAGAAATGTTAGATATTTTGTATGGTGCAAAATATTTCACCATCCTTGATTTAGGAAATGTTTATTATCAGTTTATTAAAAAAGAGATAGAAAAGAATGACATTATTCATTCAGGTAAAGGTAAAATATGGATTCCAAACGAAAGAAAACCAGAATTTGTTTTGTACACTTATAGAATTCTGTGTCATGCTGGAGTGAACAAAGTTCACGAATATATTTCTAAGAAATTTGATATGAGAAACAGACAAGAATTTATTAAAGAAGTAGTCGATCGTGCGAAAATTGTCAAAAAATTAAATCTTTGACTACTCGAACAGCAGAGAAAATAAATTAAACCTAAAGAAGTTTATTTATTTGAATCAATTTTCATCGCTTTTTGTGGCCCAATGAAAACTTCTAGTAGTGAAAGAGATATGTTTTGGCAATTATAGACTAGTTTTGTAAATATATTTCTTTGAGTGCACCTTTTGATCAAGATGAAAAGACAATTGCAGCAATAATTAATGAAAAATGGATTTTGAAATTTGGAGCTCCAAAGAGTAACAGATGAAAAGCATTTGAGTCAGCTTTAATAAAAGGATTTGCAGATAAACATGATATTAATCTAATGTATTCAAGTCCGTATCATCATTCTGCTAATGGAAAAATTGAACGCCAATTTAGAACTATTAGAGATGCTATCCAGATGTCGTTAAAAGAAAGAATTGGCAAAGACTGGCAAATACTTCCTGAAGTTGAATTTATGTTGAATGCGATAATTCAGAAAAATACTCAGTTGAGTCCTGCACAAATTTCTTTTGGGAAAATATTGCAAGAAGGCGGAATTATTTATGAAAAATTGTAAATCATAAAGATTAGAGTTAAAAAAGCGGATACAAGGGAGAAGAGAAACTGAACTATTTTCCGAAGAACAAACTACCAAACCGAATCTTCAATTTTAGAGATGTTGTTCGGGTAAAAAAAGATGTTGTTAATAAAAATGAAGATAGATTTGAGGCTCCAGGTAAAATAGTAAAGAAACTGCATGACAGAAGTTTCATGATTCAATTTCAGAATGGAAAATTAGAAATTTTGAATGGATCAAACATTTTAATATGAGGTAAGATGTAGTAGAACAATAAATAATAGGTATTCTAAATAATATAATATGCATGTATGTGTATGTTGAATTTGTATGACTGAAGATTATGTAATATATATCTGAATGTCAAAGGAGTGATTTATGTGATTTATGTATGCATGTGTGTATCGTACTCAAGATAATTACAATGTAATAATTTTCTCCTGGGAGTTTCCCACTTGTTTTAGATAATAACTATTATGTCTCCAAAGTTTTCTAACAGATCTGAAGTGCACGTTACTTTCTACTAATTAAGCAATTAAAAAAAAATTAAAAATTATAAAACTACAGAATAGAACAATTTGAAAAAGAAACAATAAGCATTGCGAATTCTTTCTTTTTAAAAATAAAGAGCTTTGCCCCTGGGGTTCTCTTACCAACTATAAATAGAGATCATTCAGTGTCAATATAATAATAATTTTTTAGGATTCTAAAATAAATTTTCCGTCTTGATCAATAAGCCGAAAATTTATAATAATTGATTTTTAATAATTTTGATAAATTAATATTTATATATTATTGACAATTTTCATATCATAAAAATAATTTTTTATTATCGACAATTTTCATATCATAAAAATAATTTTTTTAATAAATTTTGTTTTAATTAATAACTAAACCGACAATGAATAAAATAATTTTTTAATCGTAATCAAAGGCGGTTTTAACGGTGTCGGGGCCCCTGGTGGTAAAAAAATTGGGCCCATTCCCTGTAAATTATATGGTTAAATTATAATTTATTAAAAAAATTGAAATCGTTTTAAAACAAATTGTAAATGACATTTGACAACTGTAATATAACGAAAATATTATTGTAAACAATAAGCAAAACATTTGAAAAAATTAAAAAAAATCATTCTAAATTACATTTGACTTAAAAAGAATGATGAGATATTTGTCTCTTTTTTTGTGTTATCAACAATATTAATTATTTTTGCTAATAATTTTAGTTTTTGATAGGATCCCTTCTAACGCGGGCGTTATGTGCGACGCTTCTTGGAACCGCCACTGATCGTAATGATACTAATTATTTTATAAATAATAAATTCCACCGTAAAACTCATGATTATAATTCTGCAGCTGAGTAATAAACTCGTTTATCAAAGGCGCAACTTTACGCCGCAGCAGCAAACAATGGACAAACTGTATAAAAAATGTAAAAATCAATCTTATTTCCTTTTCCTTCCCTCTCAATCAGTCCATTTATTCATAAAATATTGAAGTCACTCTCATTTGAATATTAAATATTTTTGTTTACCCACATTTTTTCTCTCATATTGCTTCTGGTTTTACATTTCAAGATTGCGCAAAATAATTTCCTGTTATTTCATTTTTCACGTTTCTTTTTCAAATTGAACAATTCAGAACGAAAGATTTCCATTATCAAACCAAAGTAATTTTAGTATGTTTTTTTCGTTTCAATTCTTGTCGTTTTTTAATTTTTAAATAATGATTTGCTTCATGGTAATGCATATCATTTGGAATTGCAATTGGTGGTGAGTTTTCATTGGGATTTCTAGGGATTAGTGAATTTATTTCAAGCTGAATTTCCGCTTCTTCGTAATTCATCTGATTTGAAATGATAAAGACTGATTTTGTCATTGTATTTCTATTTCAGAAAAAATTCCAAAAGTTACGGATATCGTCGATATCATATCGAACAAAATTGAAGAATAACACACACACACACATTTAGCAATCATTGATTGGCAACTTTACTGTCAACATGTGTGCGGCTGCCAGCGATGTGTATGGCTAGAATTGATGTGTGCAGCTGAAATGTATGCAATTCATAGACAATAATAGACTAATTATTAAAGTTGCTATTATTGAACTCAGAAGTTACGTGAAGCATATAATATTGTATTTATTAAATGAGAAATTGCACTATCTTTCTGATATAAGTTTTTACTTTGAGTATTTGTTTGATTTTGGTAATTAAAAAATACCGACTTTCAATGAAAACCTTGAATGAACTCAGGGGATAAGTAGATTAATGCTGATGCAATTTTAACAACTAGTATTTATTAAATAACAGTAAATAATAGAAGAAAAAAGGAATACAAAAATTGAACTCTGAAAAACTACGAGAAATAATTTATTTAATAATTCTTTAAACATTAATGTGATAGTATCCGGGTTGATTTGTCATGAGATATGATTAGAAGGACATAGGTCTAGAATTGTATATCTACTAGTGGAATTGTAGACGGAATTAGGAGTATACTATGATAAGTGTGAATCATTATCTCCGTCAAGATCAAAGGGATCAGGGTCGAATTTTGAACAAAGACAGTTTTCAAGCAAATTTTAGTATCAAAATCTATGAATTAAGGGTCACAATCCATCTAAATAGGTTTAACTGGGCAATTGAACGAAAAAGTTAACTCCAGTGTGAAAAATTAAAGTAAGGGTAATCTATATTTTCAAATAAATGGTTCAAACTGAAATTAAAGAGGCTTGAAAAAATGCGCTTGGCATACTTTACAGATGTGGTTTACCAATTAAGGGGCAATATGGTAATATAATAATAATACACACATACATCGTTTTACAACATAGATACGTTCCAGTAAAGTTGGCCGTAAAGCGAAATGCTGTTTAACGAATCAGTTATTTTGATACAACTTCAATGTGATCCGTTCTAATTTTTTATAAAACAACGTCGTCTTTAGTTTAAATTGCATTTTCATTCATTTCGAAATGCATATAAAATAAAAATACATAATAAGTACATCCATATTTCGTTACATAGCCGCTTTTTATACGGCTTTTCACTATAACTGCTTTTTTTTAATTATGACACTGTTTTAATTTATAGCTAAAATGTTTCGTTATACGGCAACAAAAAAATACTGCACCTAGAAAATGCACCTTGGTTTTGAAAATTTGGAAGAAGGTGATATGCTTGATTTACTAAATGCGGATAGAGAATCCCTTTCAGACGAAGAATGATCCAATGAGGAACCAGGGCCTGAGTTACAAGAACTTTTCGAACGCACTTTCTTGTTTCAAAAAAGACATAAATATCCTTCTTCAAAATGATCCCGGCGTAGAACGCAGCGCTAAGGTTTCCCAAGAAATTATTTCAGCCATTCTCTGTTATAAAAAACGGCAATAGGAAGCAGGAAAAAAGCAAGACAAGCAACGTTGGACCAATTTTTTGTACCAGGTAAATCCATTTTAGTGGAAAGTGAGAATGACATCACACCTTAGTGATTCTCCATGTTTGTAATTGGTAGGTCACAACTCTTATATCTTCGATAACCCAGATATACAAGTTGTCTTTCCTGTCCTCGTGTTACCCGTAACTAGGCAACGTTGGTAATATAACAAAGGTTTGTGAGTCTGTCAAAGGTAAGCTTCGCTAAAACGCACCCTGGGTTCAGCGAGCGTCCGTTAGAAGGCCTGTGATAGTCTCATTCCATTCGTCCTTAAACATCTAGCTCCTTGCAATAGGACAAGAAATAGTGCTAATCTTGTTTATTTACTTTCGGTTATTTTTAAAAAAAATTCTTTAATACGAATTTGTTAATACAGTATTTATCCAATTATTTTTTGTTAACGAAAGATAATTTATTAATACAAATGCATTTTACTAATACTAAACATTGCTTTCATACTTCTCTTCTACAGCCGTTTTTGATTTTAAATTTTATTAGATAACAATTTCAATTAAATAAAATTAAGTTCATATTGTAATATTATTTTTAATATTTTTTTATTCAAATTTCATTGGATAATAATTTATTTAAATTAAATTAGGTTTAAATTGAAAAATTATTTTAATTAATTGTTTTATTTTAAATTCCATTAAATAATAATTTAATTAATAATTTAAATAAATATTCAAGGTATTTTTTTTAATTTCAAGTTTCATTGGATAATAATAAAAATAAATTTAATTAAGTTTAAATTAAAAAACAATTTTTTATTAAATTTTTTATTTTAAATTTCATTGGATAATAAATAAAATAAAATAAAATTTAATTTAAATTAGAAAGATATTATAATTAGTTTTTTATTTAATTAATTTTTTATTTTAATTAATTTTTTTATTTCAAATTTTATTGGATAAAAAATAAAACTAAATAATATTAAATTTTAATTGTTTTGTGTTTTAAATTAATTTTTTAATTTCAAATTTTATTGGATAAAAATTTTAAAATTATTTTAATTAATTTTTTTTAAATTTTTTTGGATAATAATGTAAATGAATTATATTAAGTTCAAATTCTAATTAATTAATTTTAATTATTTTTTTTAATTTCAAATTTCTTGGAAATAATTTAAGAAATTTCAAATTGTGATTTGGTACAAAATACCAGTTAATTTAAGTGGTGTATATGATATCAAATATAATCAAATCGGTTATAGTGACGACCAATATGAGATTCGATGTTAACACTTATTTTTATTCCAAATAAGTGTTTGAATCAGAATTATTTCTTTCGATAGGACTTGTGTAGTATAATTCTCTATTTATATTATTTTTATATTGGTTTTGATATTAATTATTTTATTTAAGATTTGTAACTAGAAATTCTGATGACGATTTATCATCCAAGTCAGTAGTGTACAATGAGGACTATGCCCGTGGATATTTGGCTTGAACAAAAAGTGTTACAAGTGTCGTTTTACAAACTAAATATGAACTCCAACCTATTTGGGAAGATGTAACTGAAGCCGAATATAGTATGGTTGAATCTATTTGGGAAGAAAATAATTGTAACACTTTATTCGATTATATGATGGTTTATCTCAAACTTGACTGACTTTTTCCAGCAATTTCGTTCAAAATCCTTAGTTGATAATCAATTGGAACCACTTAAATTTTATGGACTTCCTGGTACAACTTGAGCGTCGGCACTTATAACTCTTGAAGAACCAATTGAACTTCTCACTGATATGGAGATGCACAATCTTTTCGAAGGGGGATCCGTGGTGGTTAATTGTTAAAGGTTAATTGTTAATAAACATCACGAAGTAACTGATGACAATACAGAACTACTTTACATTGATATAAATAATCTTTACGGTTTGGTTTTAAGTCAACTATTAGCATATTGAGATTTTGAATGGGTTACAGATAATAAATAATCAATTATTTATTTTCCGTCACATAAGAATTATTTTCCTTTAGCTTCTGAAAAGATGTGTGCTCCGGGTTCTAAGGTTGAGAAGTTAATGCTTACGCATTATCCAAAGAAGAATGATGTTCTTCATTGGAGACTTCGGCAGCTATTTGTTTCTTTGAAAGCAATTAATCAAAATTAAATATAATCAAAAACTAATATTTAAAAAATGTATAGATACAAACACGCAACTTAAAGCGCAATCAACCAATACTTAGACAAAAATTATTAAAAACTTTTAAATAATAGCTTCTGTGGAAAAACCTTAGAAAACCTTAAAAAACGAATTAATTTAGGATTGTGCAATTCGGCAAATAAATTAATAACTTATTGTTCAAAACCAACTTTTCGAAAATCATTTAAAATCGACAATGATTTAGGCTTTGTATTATTAAATACGGAATCGATTTGTTTCGATCGACCGAGTTACATTATTCAAACTGTACTCGATTTATTTAAACTTAGGATATATCAATCACAATATATTGAATTCGAAAATATATCGATTCCTTTTTTCTGGAAATTAAGAATTGTAAGTTAAACATTCTTTTATCTGCAATAGTTCATGATCAACTCAACGATACTTCGAATTATGACCCAAAACATCCCTTGTATAGTAGAAACCTTGATTCTGACATTGGAAAGTTCATAAACGAGAATAAAGGATCTAAGTATAAGGAGTGGGTGTTCCTTCGTCCAAAATGTTATTGTTTTTTGAGCGAAACGAAAAGCATCAAAGCTAAGGGTATAATATTGAAGGGTACTGATTTAAAACATAAGTCATACCTAGATTGTTATAACAAAAACTTAATTTTTTCGGTACCACAAACTCGTATTACTAGTAAAAAACATCAATTATTTACAATTAAAAACAGTAAAACTGCATTAACAAATAAGGATGATAAAAGGGTTTGAGTGGGGAAAAATATAATTGTAGCATATGGTCATTATAGGGGAGGTGATGTGGTTTTAGGTAACAGTCCAAAAGAATGTTCGGAAGTTATTTTTATTAAGTATTAAAAAATGTCAAAAGGTAAATCATGTATATTTAAATATGTATTTTATTTAGTTTATCTCTTTGAAGTAATTTTAAAGAAAATTCATAAACTTTATTCAAGAATAAAAAAAATACGTTAGATTATTGCGAAGCAGAGTTTCTCGCATCAAAAATTTACCATTTCACAAGGATTAACATTGAAGAACTTCGCGAGATGCACTATGAAAACGTTCAGGGATCTGCTGACCGATGTGTTGCAAATTGCATTGTTTGTAAAGATAGTATGAGAGTAACATGTTCAAATGGATGTTCATGTCACCACGATTTCAAACGTGACCAAACAATCCATATATTGTTGGTCGAAATGCGTAAAGCATATTACTCTGAAATTTTTGATTTGAAATAAAAATTAATCTTTTTTATTTAATCTTTACTGTCAATAAAAATATTTGTATGGATTGAAAGTTTGTTATTTTTACAATTCAAAATTTATCGATGATTTTTAATTCTTTTTTACATTGAAAAATTTTTCTTAGACTTACAATTAAATTTTTAAAAAAAAGTAAATAAATAAAAAAAAATTTTAATACTAATAATAAAATAATAATAATATAAAATAAATAATTAATTAAATAATAATATTAATATTAAATAAATAATTAAATGAAAATAAAATAATAAAAAATTATTTAATTCACTTCATTAAAACAAACAATTTAATTTAATAATAATATAATTTTAAAAAATTAAATAATTAGCTTGATTAGAATAAACAATTAAATTTAATAATAATAATGTAATTAAAAAATAAATAAATAAAATTATTGACTTGATTAAAACAAATAATTAAAGTAAATAAAATAAAAATATTCAGGATTTTTAATCGAGCAAATATATTTTAGGCTTTATAGTCGACAGGCGATTAAACATCAAGGATTAAAATGCACACATTTACAAATAGCAAAACTTCATTTAAAAGATGGTCAAAATTATTATAACCTTTAGCAATTATTTATGGAGATTTCGAGGCAATAAATGATCCAATAAATACAGTTGATCAAATTGAAAAGAATTTAATCAAAGAAAATTACCAAAACTATAGTTTTGTTAGTAATGAATTTGAAACCCAGATTATGAAAAAGAAGAATTTCTTAATAAATTTTTCTTATACAATTAATCTTTCACATCAAATATAGACTTTATGTAAAAAGTAATTATCCTGAATTATTTAAATCTTGTGAATATAGTTTTAGAGGAGAAGATGTTTTGAAAAAATTTACAAAAGCAATTAATGATTTGAAACATGAATTTCATCTAATTTTTAAGAAAAACAATTTCAAGTTAAACATATCGAAAAAACAAGAATCTGAATTTCAACTAGCTACTAAATGTTGGATGTGTAATGAATCTTTTACTAATGAAGATCAAGATCAAGATGAACAAGATGAAGATGATCAAGATGAACCCGAAGCTGATCAACCTCCATTCAACAAAATGAAAGTTAGAGATCATGATCATTTTATAGAATTAAATAATTATCTAGGTGCAGATGATAAATCTTGAAATGTTAATTGTAAAAAACCTAATAAAATTCCAGTAATATTTCATAACATAAGTGGATATGATCTTCACATGTTTATAAAAGTGTGGGGTTACAGGTGATCGGTATAACCTTGACCCCAATCATATAATTCTATCTGCCTGCCACTGGTTACCCGTTGCTAGGCAACGTTGGAACTGTAACCAATGGTTCTGTGACCGTCAAAGGTGAGCTTTGTTTCCAAAACTGCTAAGACCCGGTCTACAGTTGGTTCAGCGAGCTATCGATGGAAGGTCTGTGCTCGTGTTATCTTCTTTAGGTCCCTTACTCACTTTACTTTACATCGCATTGTCTTTATCCCCCAGATAATCGTACTAATATATTTACATGGTAAGATAGAAATGACTGACAAAGAAGATTTTATTTACTCATGTATTACATTATCAAATTAAATTCTGTCCCGATGGCAGTTTATGTTGTTTCTGCCGTCTTATCTCCGCTCGTCCTGGCCTTGCGCGGGACTTTGGTTGGAATGGTGGTTGCGCCGATTTGGTCGTATTGTTGGGTTATTATTATTGAAAGTCGGTTCCCTCTGACTCCTCGTGTCCTTTTTCAATCAAATAAGCAAACCCAACACAGAATAATTTTATTTGCACTCTATCACAATGACAGATCAATCCATTTTATTTCAATGTTTGTAATCACAATTTCACTAATTGATTTGCACCTTTTAACCACCGTATGACTCTGATTACCTTAGGGTAGGTTGTCCAAGGGAGAACCACCCTTTCTGATAGGTAACTTTGATTTGGATTCCTCTACTAACCTAGTTACTGCTTTTTTAATAATACATTTAAGGGTTGTGCTACATGAGAAAAGCTTTTAATGAATTTTCTATAATAACTAGCTAAGCCCAGAAACTGCCGAACTTGGTCTACATTTTCAGGGATTGGGTATTCTTTAATTTTCCTCACATTTTCTGGGTTTGGTTGCAATCCATTTCGAGAAATAATATGACCTACATAAACCACTTCCGATTTTCCCCATTCACATTTAGAGGGTTTTATTTTTAGATTAGCCTTTAATAATCTTCTAAATACAGTCTCCACATCTTTCACATGTTCTTTAAAAGTATTTGAAAATATTATTATGTCATCAATATAGACTAATGCATGTGGGATATCACTTAAAACAAAATGCATACCTCGCTGGAACGTAGCAGGTGCTCCAGTTAATCCAAACGGTAACGCATTAAATTCATACAATCCTTTAACATCGGAAAAAGCCGTTTTTCTTCGATCTTCTTCTTTCACTTTAAATTGATTGTAACCTTTATTAAGATCGATTACTGTGAAAAATTGTACTTCTCCCATTTGATCAAACATTTCTTGTGGAACTGGAATAGGATATGTATCCTTTCGCGTAACTTGATTTAATTTCCGATAATCGACACAAAATCGCAGATCGCCGTCTTTCTTTTTAACAACTACTATTGACGATGAGAATGGTGAAGAACTATCTCGTATTATTTTGAACTCTTTCATTGCTTTTATCTGCCTATCACTTTCCTCTTGATGTATATATGGAATTCTATACGGTTTCAATTTAATCGGAGTTTCGTCAAGTAATGGTATCTCATGTTCAATTACTTGGGTGAGTCCCAAATCGTACTCGTGTTTTGCAAACACCATTTTATATTTCTTTAATAACTCTGTGAATTCCCCTTTTCGTGATTCTGTTAAATCATTACTAATGACTTGTGGCTCTTTGTAAATTTTAATATTTCTCGGTAATTTTGGGGTTTTCTCTATTTCAAACTTCGTTAGTTTTCCCAGTTTGGTTTTTGATTTCATTTGGATGGGTTTTGTGTTTTGATTTACTATTGTTGGGCCAGAACACAAACGGCCTTGTAAATGTTTAAATGAATCGGTAACACACATGCAAACACAACATGCAGATTTAAATCAAACCTATTAAAACACCAAATAACCCTATCAAAATATGAGAAAGAAGACAATTACATATAAAATAATAAACATAAAAATAAATTAAAATAATAACAAAAAGCAACAAGATCCACACGATATAAATATAAACATAACACGAAAACCTAACAAATTTGACCGAAATTCGATAATTTAACAAAATGTGAAATTTCATGAAAATGAAATAAAAATCAAAGAATTTGAATTAGAAATAATTCAATAAAAATTTCAAAAGAAAAATTATCAAATAAAATTGAAAAATAATAAAAATTAAGATTAGAATACACTAGAAAATTCCAAGGTCGAATTTTGTTTTACTAAATCAAAAAGAACACGCAAGGTTAGGGCCAAAAAATGTATATATACCGATTCATTTTCACATAATTTTAATCGTTTTTTAGTTTTTCAAACTTGAATCAATTTACTTGATGTAGTGTGAGTTTTATTTTGAAACTCTCTCTCCACGTCACATCTTCGCAACCTCAATAGAGCTCTGCTTGGATGTCGGCGTGGGGAGAGTGGTATTTTTATTTCGTTATGTTTGGATCAAGTAAAAGTTATGTTATTTTTAATATTAATAAATTATTTATAATACCTAAAATTATTTTCTTTATAATTTTAATTGTCGAAATTTTTCCGGCCCACAGCCAAAGACACATTACAAGTCATTAAAATCAACACATTATTCGAACTCGTGTAAGTGCGTGGAATATCGCCAATGATTCGTGTCCGTGAAGGCCCGGCGTGAGGAACGCAGGAGCTGGAACGTCAATATTATTCCGTATAGAAGAAGGGAGGGATAAGGAAGTGGTCTTTTGTCTATTTCCTCGTCTCTCAGTTTCTTTAAACTCGACCTAAACTGAATTTACATACGGCTCAAAATCACCACACCAAGTATTCCAGTGGGCACTCATTAACTATAATATAAACATAATGCGCCTAAGATCAACCAGGGGAAAGGAGACTGGAATATAAAATGAAATCGTTGTTATAAATTCAAAGCAAATTATAGATACGGATTATCACTAGGTGTTTAATATGATTATAAATTTTCAAACTGTAGAAGCGAAGTCAAAATAGTTATAAATATTGAGTGGTTATCCTGAACGTACAATAATTAATAATTCTAAATTCGGGTTACAAATATTATAGGTTTAAGTGGTTGCTAGGAACTAAAACGTAAACTAAAATAGTAGGTACCTGGTGTTAAAGTCAATAAAGTAGTCATCGTAAACTCCTAATATCCGATTAAGAATCAACCAAAATCTATTTGAGTAAGGAATGAGATAATATAGTTATCGTGAACCTCAGGATTGATTACATTAGAGTAGAAAATCACTTAAATTAGATATAATGACTCTTTCCAGTTGATACTTAAATTTAAGAAACGAAATTAATAGTTAAGGATTCGCAAACCCAGTGCTTAAGGAATTCAGAAAATTTTTAAATAGAAATTAAATTAACTGTTATCCTTTAAAAATTACAACAAAAGTAAAGACCTCTTAAACCTTTATTAAAGAAAAATATTCACTTACAAAATTAAAAATGAACTCCACAACATCACAAATAGACATAGAATTGCCAGCACCAACTCGATAATTCCATTGAAGCTGTGATAGAATTTTCTCTCCTTTACATTTAGGAAAAATCCAAATCAAGTAGAAATGTTTAGAAAACTATTAATTGGGTTAGACCCGGCAGACGCTTGAACCAAAGATAAGACTTCCCCATAGCGATGGTAGTAACATTTCGATTTACCAGAATAACACCTAAATTCAACAACACCCAATTTGGTCACACTAAACCAACATACTTACAATAGATCTTGACCGCGAACCAAAGTTCTAGATAATTACCACAACAGCCACAATTTTTGTTGTAGCCCCGAGAACCTAGATAGGCCAAGGTCCTGTCCATGCCGTAGATACAGCGGATTTATATCTCAGTCGAGTATCCAAACCAGCCACCCATTAATAGGCCCAAAGCTTTCCCTACTCGACACCTTAATAGTTGATTATGAAGTAAGGAGATTGTTAAATTAAATGAATCAACCCAAATTTGAATCCAGCATCTGGTTGTTGAGTGAGGAATTCCGACGCCCAGAAAATACTACTAAAAAGGATAAAATCAATAGCTAATAAAGTAAAGTCATGATAATACCTACCAAAAATTTGACTCGAGCCACGAGGGAAAATAGTAAGGACAAAATTCAAATAGGATTCAATAGATCTGACAATCGTGACCACTAGAAATAACATTTCCTTTTGTCTATGTCTAATAAATAATTTGCCTCGAAAATAAAAGATCGGGAATGAGAAGAACCGTCACCAATAAACCATGAGACGAATAGTATGGCTGACTTTTGTATCTACAATATATGACCCAAACCAATCGATGAGAAAAATTTTTTTTAAGGTGACATTTCGCGAAAATGCCACGATCGCTAAATCGCTAGTAGACACACATCAGACGGAGACCGACATAATTCCCCGAGAAATGGTCGGCACCACACACCCATCCTAGCAGTAGAGTACATACTCGCACAGTGCAAAGGGCTCTCTTAATACTAGCCGGTATGACTTTTCCCCGAACACGCACACCGATGACAGGCATGCACATACGTCACCTCGTCTCAGTAACCGGCACACCGCTTCATATAATAAGCATCAATAGTGTTCGGATTATCAATTACCGTTTTCAAACAGGGAGAAAAAACACTAATCATTTAAAAAATGCATCGACAATGGAATTTCGATAAGGTGATGACCACAACCAAATGGTCAGGAAGTGAAATAACGCGGGATCCAAATCCACGAATTTATGGTAAATTTTGATTCTGATTATGTATAACTATTTTCGAGATCTTAAATGTAAATAACTTTCCTACTAATTACATAAATAATTACAATTCTAGTAATCGATTCTAAGGATTTTTAAACCTCAGAATTCACGAATTAAAGAGATGAATTTTAATTTTTATGCGTTTTTACTTTATCTATATTAGGGAATGGTGGATCTTAGAAATCAATGGTAAGAAAGAATACTAGGTACGATGAAAAATTTGCTAATTTACCATAGCCAGGACTAAGCACCGCCAAGCTGCTCGAGAACGCATTTTACAATGAGTCTTGATGTCCAAATACGGAAAAGTAAGGTTTGGCAAGAGATGAACAGGTTCAATCGACTTCCTGAAGGTGTCCTGGAATTTACCATTTAGGCGTTTTGCTGCAAAGACCTTAATTTTTCCACGAAACAATAGAGATTAATCCCCGTCCGCCGATATCAATGGATCGTGAAAACGTTACGATGTTGTATAAATTCCTTAGCGAGGATATTTACAGTTAACATTATTCCTCATATTATCCTTTGTGCTTGATGTGATTTTGTATTTATTATGCGATTATTTACCATTAGTTTAAAGTGCTAGATTTTGTCATTTATGGTTACTAGGCATGAATATATTAAAAGTGAATTTAAAATAAAATTTTTTTTGTTGTTTTGGTTAATTTATTATAATTATCTTTGTTTATGTTGGCTATCACGCAGGAAATTTTTGGTCGATCAAAAATAATTCAACAAATGAAATATATAGAGTGGGGTGTCGCCGTGCGTAATCAACCTAAAATCATAACCGTAAGTTCGGTTTGTGACTACCTATGAAGACTATAATTAACGAGAAGCCGGACCCACGCTATAAAAATTAAATTTATTTGAGGGAACTGCTCTGATTTTTGATACTATAAAATTTTGGGCTATGATAGAAATTGTGATTTTTTTTTGATTTTTTCTAACCGCCATGACAATTCGTTTGATAAATACCTTGTTTCAGAGAGATCAGGACCTTTTATTCGGGTCCCCACACACGTTGCCGACCGGTGGAGGCAAGCGTGGCGACGCTTAGGATGAGAAAGGTACCCCGATATGCCCCAACCCGGAGAAAACCAACGAATGCTATACTCATGGTAGAACACACTATGAGACAATTTAGGGAGAACGGACAACCAAGCAGCCCAAGACATCTATGATCGGGTCCAATCACTTCTGGCCCGCCTCGAAGATCACCAACGCAGAGTCGACCGCCATGTTATCTGGATCAGACAATACCTGGCCAATGTGGAAGAGGATATCGCGGCCGGTAGGTTCACAGACACTTACGATTATCTGCCGCCCGTCAGATCCAACCGAATCAGAAATACAAAACGCCCAGTTTTTGTATACTATGAGCCTTCTCCCGTTCAGCCGGACACTGACAATGATATTCAAGGACCCCACTCCGGTACTCAACCCAGTGATTGATCCATATGCTCGATTTTTAATAAATTTAAATAAATAATTAGTTACCGTTTCCGAGTTTTTCTTATTTACCTAGTTAATGTTGTCGAATTGTGTGATAAATTAATAACTTGAGATCTATGAAAATATTTGATAATAAAATTTGTAGAAATGGAATCTCAAAGAATCTTGCAATGGGAATTAGAGCATGCGAAGGCAGTCAATAAAGGCTTCTATGAGCAGATTTTACAACTGTCCAAAGAAGTATAGCAGACAAAAGCCACATGGGTGGAACCAAGGAAAGCCAAGCGAATCTATCAAAGGCTCACCGCAGCGCAGAAGGGCTGGATGGAAGAAAAGCAACTAAACCAAAGCCTAAAGGTACAAATCAAGGGACTGTAGGTCGCATTAGCTGCCAGCCAGGAAGGGACAGCTGTAACCTATACCCTCGTGTTTTCTCCTGCCCAATTAGCCTACTGAGAAACGGCGGCCACCCCAACAACGACGCCAGCAACAAGTAGTCATCGTCCCGGACGAAAAGAGCGGGCTAAACGTCGAGCCGCTCGATTATTAAACAAGGCCTAATCAACTAATAGGACGTGTTTTAGCTTGTGAATTATATATGTTTAATTATAAATTATATATTTCTTGTTATTCAAAACGATGTCTTCAAAAGTTTGATAAGTATTTAAAACCCCGCAATCAGTACACTAAAACGCCCATTACGATATGAAGCCGTTTGTTTTGTTTCTAAAATATCATGGTCGGATTCCTTCTATACCATGATGAACTCCAACGATAAAACTTACGATGTACAAGGGACCAATAATCTAAAGCGGGCATAAGTCTTCTAACGACGGCTCGTTGGACCCAGTGATCGTCCGAGCAATTACAGCATTAGTAATAACGCTCACTTTTTGCGGAAGATCTACCCACTCGAACACAGTTCCAACGTTGCTTAGCAACGGGTGCCGAGCGGTAGCAAAGAAATATTTATATGGCGTTACCGGGGTAACTACAGAAAGATTAAAAACAAACAATCGTACCCTGTAACCCCCTGTAACCCACCACTATTCTCACTGGCACTGTTTGGTCTTTGACTTTTACCACTTCATCACACATTGGAATTTCATATTTTTCTATTAGCTTCTCATTTGGTTCAAATATACACTCGTCATCTGAAACATCTAACACATCTGCATAATATATCACTTCACTTCTTGCTGACAATTCTAGCGTCTGGTTTAAAAATACTTTTCTCACCTTGTGTCCTTTTTCATCTGTTTGTCCTTTCATTAATCTCCCAGTTTTTAGATCAAGAGAAATTCCTTGTAGTTGTTCCATTACATCCATACCAATTAAACATCCGACAGGACTATTTCTCATCACTGGCACATAATGCACTAATTCGTGATCACCAATAATTAATTCAGCTTTTAAATTTCCCAATTATACTTAAAACATTGTGCGACATTGACCTTATTACTTTACTTGTTGGTTTCATCTTTGATTTCTCTTCCATTGTCAACAAATCATCTGATACTATAGTGTTAATGGAACCTGAATCTAATAAAGCTTCCACTTTTCTTCAATTGAATAGAATGTTTATTCGAGACTGTTTGCCTTTGTTTCCTAACGTCATCATTGCATAACTGCATGGTAATCCGAGCATGTTTTTCCGTTCAATTTCTGCGCTCGTGGGTTCAATGTTATCTAATTCAAATTGAATATGTTCTACCGGTTTCATTTCTTTCAATTTTTCCGTTGGATACTTTGTGCCGTTGGCAAAAACGTTGGTGTATACCACTTTGAAAGTGTTTCAATTCCGCTAAGTTTTGGCATAGGTTCTAATAAAAATTGTAGCTCTGGCTTTTTCTCACTCTTCATGATTCCTTTTTGAAAATATCTTTGCTCCTTTTTATTATCATTGATGTCATCATTATTATCATTATTGTTATCACTTGCTGCACATAGAGACATTTAACTTTTTTGATCGGTTTTCAGTTGTGCTCTCACACTTGGCATTTCTCTATATTGATGATGAGTAATGAAAAATCTCGCTAAAAGTGGAAAACAACCAATAATTATTTTCCATGACCATCCGGATATTACGTATATTCTATGAGCCGATAATATTTGTGACATTATTACCTTTATTGTTATGATTACAACATAGAGCCCAATTAAGCCTGCGCATGCTTGTCCTAAAAACATGAATTTCCCCCAGATCTTTTTCATCGTTTTATATGTTGCCTTCTTAAAGTGATCTGGTGTTAGAAGGTATTCATAATTGACTTTACCTTCCCGGTTAGGTAAAATTGTATCAATCATTTCTGAGATTACACGTTCCTTTTTTGACGGAAATAACAAATTTCTTTGAGCTTCTTCGATATCCTCGCTTGCATAGAAACCCATTTGTGCCATCTTATTTAAGGATGTAAAATTTACTAGATATTCTAGATTTGTTAATTCTAATTTATCCGGAGTTCTCACTCCTCGGTAATCGGGTAATGCTATCCATGAATCCTGTGCTAAGCGATACAACGGAGCAAGTAATCTATTGCATTGAAGAATTTTTGGCTTAGTATGCTCGTCCAGTAATATTCTTGTTATGGGTTCCATAAATCTCATTTTTCCGTTTATACTCACCGGCAATTCATTTGTACATTTTTCGTATTTCATAATTTTTACTGTAACTGCTTTACATTTGTAGCTATATAGGGCCTCTCCGAAGATTCTGGCAAATACACCATTTTCTGATATTAGCATGGGTGCTACTAAGTTTGGATTTGTAATGGCCATTGCCATCCTGTTTCTAAGTATCTCTTTATTCAATTTACAATCATTTAGAATCATTTCCCGATATATGTTCTCCATAATGTTTTGATTAAAATGGTACAAATAATCAATTTTATTGTTAAAATAGTGAGTAAGTTTAATATCATTTGTATGTATTTTAGTTTTCGCCTCCTGCACCATCATTTTTGATACGTAAACACCTCTGTAATTTGTTACATAAACCATTTGCCAGCATTTATTGGTAGCCTCCTTTTTTATAAAACGCATACTATCTGTTGGTAATGTCGACATTAATACTGGTGTGGTTTTCCTCGTCCATACTGGAGTCGACCTAATTGTGCCATTCGATTTATAATTTATATTGAAATTATCGGGGCTTTCTCTAAACTGTTTCCCACTTAACTCTTTGAAAGTCATAGTTTTCAAATGCGCTAAATTACATACATCAGTTTTAACATCAAATACTAGAATGGATTCTCCGGTTTGGCAATTACTTTGTCTCATATTACAAAACGGATGAGTTTGAAGTTTTCCTGTTTCATCATCAAAAACTCCTTCAAATTCTCTTAATTTTGTCAAATATTCTTCAATCACCACTGATTGTTTAATAATTTTCCCATTTACTTTATATGGTTCTCCTTCGCACGTTCCATCTTGTTGTATTACTCCCTTTACAACAACTGTCTCTCTTATTCTGTGATTTACTTTTGCTTTTAATTTAATTTCCGGATTAATTTTTAACTCCTCAGTTTGAAACGCAGCTAAGCAGTTTTCTGGCATTACCTCTACTGGTCGTGGAATAGCGTGCATTTTTATCAATGATGTGTGGCTCCATTTACCACAGAAAAATACAAAAGTATTTCACTTCACAATACATTCTCTAACTTTGGCTCGCCGTAGATCAGATTCCTGATACACATAATATTTTACATCATTTTCTACTTTCAATTTCTTTGGATATGCATCCGCACATTCTGCCATGTCCACAACCGAATAAATTTTTCCCATTTCTGTTTGGGAGCAATCGTACGCTGTCTTACCTGTAGCTTGTGTAGTTATTGTACAAAAAATAAAGAGCATAACTATTGCCCATGGAAATATCAACTTTTTCCTTAGCTTCGGGCTATCCTTTCCATTTAACGGTTTGTATGGTAATTTTATTTTATCACTTTCATTTACTGTAAGATCATTATTCAACTTCTTCCAACCTCCATTATTTTTAACCCACTTCATAAAATATTCATTTGAGATTCGTGCTGCTACATCTATCAAATTTTCCAAATTATCCGTTTCTGCTATCGCATGAGCTCCAATTTCTAAGACCATATAAGTTAAACTTGTTAACATTACTTCTTTGTCAATTCCATTTTTAGTCAAATTTTCAATTAGTTTCTTATCACAAAAGTTATCGTTTTCTTCAAATCTTTGCACAACATCTGGAAGTCTGTTTTTCATTTCAGTTACCATATTTCCTAACTCATACTCTACATCCATTTTTATTTCAAACATCGGATATACTGCTTTAATCAAGCCCATTAAGACTATTTTTGTTCACTTCTCACTAAACTCCGCTTTATCTCATATAAAGTTCTAGGTTTCCTAACAATTATTTCACTATTTATTTCACCTCTTGGTGCCTCAAAAATTTCTTGTTTTTCAAAATGTTCTACCTGAATTTTATTATTCAATTCATTTTCTTCCTTATCACTGAAAATTTCATCTACTTTTGTTTCTTCTATTCCGTTTACGTTATCTTCCTCTATATCTGTATTTGAATTCTCCAAATTATCTACTGGATCTACTTTCTGTTCTTTTATTGCTACTACCCTATTTACTAAATACCCTGCCCTTCCATCAGCATCTAGGTATCCGTTTTCATCTAATTCCTGTGGCTTAAATCCACAATCATATAAATATTCATCGTCATCTAACTCTTCATCTTTGAACATCAATACAATAATTCCATCTTTTCCTATTTGGTTTGCAGCTCTTTTTCGTAACTTTGAACCTTTTTACACCAATGTTCCTCTATATACTCTGTTTTTCCGCAATCTTCATAATCTATTGCTATAATAAATGGTTTTAATTCCATTCTAGTTTCTCTTAATTCTCTACCAAATCTTCGCATCAAACATTTCAATTTTTCTCCATACCTTGATTTATCATATAAATATGGTCGTATTATGTTTACTATTTCTAGTTTAGCCTTCTCCTCTAGTTCTATTTTATCAAGTAATTTTAATTTCTCCGTAATTTTAACTCCATCCCACTCACTTAAAGCATCTCTTAAGTCTCTTATTATTTCTTGTGAATCACTTTTTTCCACTACTTCTTCCCTAATCATACACGCAACCTGCAATTTATTTTTATTTCCAGGTATAAAACCACAATCTATTAAAAATTCATCGTCTTCTAAATACCTATTCTTAAATTTCACCTTTATTATCTGTCTTCCATTATTCTCTTTTAATCTCTCTTTTAAATCTTTAACATAATCTCCAATTTCACAACGAATACAGATCACACTATTTCTACTTTCATCTACAACATCAATAAAAATAAAATCTAACCATTTATTTTCTCTGAACGCTTTCCCAAATATTTTCATCATATTTGTTATTTCATCTCTATCTTTTAAATTCACCTCATAATAATCAGTACATAGTTCAATTACACTTTTCAATCTTTGTACACTCAGTGACATCTGACTCAATTCCAGTAATAATGTCATTATTTTAGACGTTTCCACTGCTCTCAATTCTATTAATTTATTAACCCTCGACATAATCATTATTGCCTTTTCGCTTTGCAGATCATCTTTAATCATCATTCTTTTCAACTCTGTGTCTGATGCTTCTGATTGCGACTCATACATCATGTGGTTATCCGTCTCTTCATCAGATTCAAACTTGCATATTAAACGATCCAAACGTCGACTCATTTGTTTCACTTCGTCTTCAATTCTATTTTTAAAATTATCTGGCTGCACAAAAGCAACATTGTCTGCTTGTGATTTATCACTTTGGAATCTAATTTTCTTTAAGATTGGCCTTTGAAATCTCTCATTATTCCTGGGACATGACCTCGCCATATGTCCATAACCTCTACATGAATGACATTGAATTCGGCCTTGTAAATTAACTCTATCTCTTTGAGGTGACGGTGAAGTTGATGGAGATCTTGATCGTGCGAAACAGTTTCGTGATACATGCCCTCTCTTTCCACAATTATAGCACCGTATCTTATCATTAATTCGCTGACTATTGGTGCTCATTTTATTAAAACCTTTCCCACCATTGCTCTTCAACCAATCTGGCCATATCCTCTTTAGACTTCGTTGCTCTTCATTTTTAAACCAACATTGACTATTACTATGTCCCTTTCTCTGGCTATGATCACACTGGACAGGACTTGGACTTCTTCGGGTATTGTTTTTAAACCAGCATTGATTTATATTATGTCCCAATTTCTGACAATGACTACACTGAACTGGTTTTTCTCTCTCCTCGTTTGAACTATTTGTAGATTTCCTTGGCTCAAATTTTACTCTAAATTTTGGTGATGGACTGGTGGATTTCTGGAATAAATTATTTTTGATTGGCGATACTGATCTGTCTCTAGATTTATCAATAGTTGTAAAAGATTCTGCTTTTGGTTGAGTAGTTTTTAAATTCAATTCATCCCTCATCGCCTTTTTAATTAGCTCATCAAAATTGTTGAAATCTACATAACATAGGGCCTTTTTAATTTCTTTTCTAACTCCTGTCAAAAATTGGTCTTGCAACAATTCCTTCACTTGTTTCGCCACATCAACTTGTTCGGGTTTAATCTCAAAAGCTTTCTCTGCAAGGGTTGTCAAATGATAAGCAAATTCACTTACCGACTCGTCTGGCCTCTGCACTCGATTGTAAAACTTTTGACGCATTATTCGTTTGATATCACAACCAATTAATTTAGCTGCTAAGGCATCTTTCAACTTGGTCCAATCATTGGCAATGAGTCTTTTATCAATTTGTTGCCAAACCTCTCTCGCTGCTCCTTTTAAATATAATGGTAACCGTTGCACCATAATCGATTGGCTCCATCCGTAAGCAGTGGCATACATGTAGTAATCAGCCATAAAACTAACAAATTTGACAGGATCCCCTTCATATTGGTGAACTGGTAGTTTCTGACAACTTGCATAATCATTACTAAGAGTTGCAGACATATTTGTTTGGACATTAGATACAGGGGTTGTCATAGTAGACACCGGGGTTTGATCATTATTATTGGAATTGCTCGCCATTATTTCTGATTGCTTCTGGTTTCTCAAATTATAAAATCTTTTTTGAACAACTTTTTCTCGTCTGAATTTTAAAATGTTACAATTATTAATGTTACCTTTTGTTTTAATTTTGGAATTTATTCTATAATAATTTTCTTTATAAATTCTGTCGTAATGAATCAGGAAGTTTCTCAATAATTTGAAAGTTTTCTTTTAATTCAATAATTTATTCTCTTTTCAGTTTATTTTTGCTCTGACACTCTTCTCTTTTTTTTCTCAGCTTTTCTCTTTTCAAACAATTCAATTATTTTTAGCACTATTCTCAGCCTACTTTAGATCACGTCGTCTCTTTTTAACAATTCAATTATTTTCAGCACTATTCTCCGCCGACTTTCGAATCACGTCGAGCTCACCAAAATGTTGGGTTATTATTATTGAAAGTCGGTTCCCTCTGACTCCTCGTGTCCTTTTTCGATCAAATAAGCAAACCCAACACAGAATAATTTTATTTGCACTTTATCACAATAACAGATCAATCCGTTTTATTTCAATATTTGTAATCACAATTTCACTAATTGATTTGCACCTTTTAACCACTGTATGGCTCGGATTATCTTAGGGTATGTTGTCCAAGGGAGAACCACCCTGTCTGATAGATAACCTTGACTTTTTACTTGGATTTGGATTTCTCTACTAACCTAGTTACTGCTTGTTCACGTCGATTCACTCTAGTTAATAATATCTGCACTTTCGTATCTGGTTACTAACGATTGTCTTTTCTTGCCTGGTTGATAATGGTTCTCTTTTCTTGTCTGGTGAATAATGGCCGCTTTCGTGTTTTTCCCTCTTTCTTTTATACTCCTGCTCAGACTGTTTTCCGACGATTGTCAACAATATTTTCTGCATTATTAAATTATCAATAATAATTACTTTCCAGACCGACATTTGTCAACAACGTTTGGTCCATTACCAAATTACTAATTGCAACATAATTACCTCTCCGTTACTTATTGGCGCCCATTTAATGTTGTTTAGGCTAATTTATCCTACTATATTATTCCGTCTGTGCGCCGGGTTTTCCTCATCTCTCGGGTTTTCCTCAGCTCTCGGATTTTCCACATCTCTCGGGTTTCCCATTGCCTCGGGCTTCCCATTAGTAATTAATTTTTCTTAATTAATTTTCTTTTTTATCTTATATTATTTTCTAGGGACCCCTCACTAAATTTTTATTATTATTTCTGGACACGTCTCTCAATTTGGCGTTCAACCATACCAATTTCCCCCGATCAATATTACTTTCGAATTTTTTATTAATATGCACTTTTATCATTTTTTGTGTTTTATCGATTTTACTGTGCTTTTTCGTGATACCCCAACAGTATTCTGGTAGGACACTTGGGCTGGGGCAAATACCAGAGGGTAGGTAAGGGCCTGTCCCTCCTGGCTCACCGCTACAGCTACTTCCAGCCCACGTATCTGGACTTTCTGGGCTTGGTTCAGGGCTCTTTCTTCTTGCCAGCCCTTCTGTGCCGCATCGATCTTCTGGTAGAGTTGTTTCACTCTGGCCGGCTCGGACCAAGTAGCTCTAACCCGTTGTAACTCACGACTTAATTGCAACCACTCCTGATGTAATTTTGTGTTTTCCTTTCGGAGGTCCTTTAATTCTTTGCTGATTTTTTTCATGGCGTCCATCGTTGTTGTGGCTTAATAATAAATTAGATTTAGGATAAGTTTCGGAGATTTCATTTAAAGGCAAAAATAGACAAAGTTCTAGTCCTTACCTTGTTGTCATCCTATGCGTGGTAATCATCCGGAAACCGGTTCATTGCTCATTTTATCTAGTTCTTGCGTGCCATTTTATTATTTAGATTAATAAATGAGAGTTACTGATACAGCAAGTTTATTGAAACACAAAAAGGAACAAAAGCAGATTGTAATATAAGTCCTCAATTTCAGTGCGGTCGTTTGTCGGTGAAGCTCCTCCGCGAACAAGCGTGCTCTTCGACGCCCCGATCTTCCAGAATGTCCCGAATATCAGGTTGGAGGAGGCTTCTCGGGACCACTAAATGCACGGGCGCGTCACTCTCCAGTAACGCCGGATCTCGATGATCGTAGGCAATTCCGTAAGAGGACAGGTATCCGTCCGAGCTGGGAATACGTCCACTGGCGATATCCCGATTGATCCGGGCGAGGTGCTCCTTTTGCCGTCTCGCCAAAAATTGGTATCGCCACTCTAATTGTTATAGGCGGTGGAGCTCGCCTTCTGCCTTTTGCCGGATCTCACGAGTGGGGTTCCGACCCGGCTCCCACTTAATCAGGATACTGGGAAGTTCGACATCTTCTCTTGACTCGTTAGCTTTTTGTTTCCCCCACTCGAAGGTATCATAAGTCGATATGGTATAGCCCCGATCCCACAGGGCTTGCCGATACCTCCCGGCAAATCTGGTTGGCACCGTTAAGGTGGTTCGATCTGCATCTTCCAAGTTATCACGATGCGTACCTGTTAATGGTGAATAAAATAGATTATCATTGTTTCCTTTATCCCATCGATAAGTTTAGTTTAGTTCTAGAATAGGCCTGAATGAGATTCCGTGTCTAGAGTGACGCTGAAGACAAGGGGAACGGATTATTCGATGGGAGCCAATCAATCAGTTATCCAGCGTCAACAATGAATAAAATTAAATATGATTATGGGTTAGTTGTAAAAGCTACTTAACTAATTAGCTACAATCTTCATTTAATGAGCCTTGGTCACCTCCAGCGGGTGATAAAATACGGGTGATAAAATAATATGAGTGGTTGATCTCTTCTCCACTCCTACCATCGATCGTTGGACAGAAAATGATTTCTGAATGTTAACAAACACTATGTTGCTTCTTCAGAGGACACCGAATTGTTGTATATAGACATAAATAATTTGTACGGTTAAAAAATCTTTGACGTATGCTGATTTTGTTTGAGTGTATGATGGTTTGGATGATGTATTGAATGAGTGTATGAATGTTGCGGATATTGAAATCATTCCATATGGATATACTATGGAAGTTGATATTGGTATCCCTGAAAATTTGCATGATTTTTTAAATGACTTTCCGATTGGACTGGAAAAGATGTCCCCACCAAATTCAAAAGTTGAGAAGCTAATACTCACGCATTATCCAAAGAAGAATCATGTTCTTCATTGGAGGCTTCTCAGGCTTTATCTTTCGCTTGGAGCTAAGGTTGTGAATGTACATAGATGTATAAAATTTACACATAACTCTATTTTTAAACATTATATAGATAAAAATACTGACTTGCGAGCGAATGCAGTCAGCGAGATATATAAAGATTTATTTAAATTATTTAATAACAGCTTGTACGGTAAATCCGTTGAAAATCTTAAGAAGCGAATGAATTTGCGACTATGTAATTCATTTGAAAAGTTAGTTACATATTTGTCAAAACTGGCATTCAAAAAAAACATTGAAGTTGAAGAGAATCTGTTTGCCGCGCATCTAAATAAGGATTCAATATGTTTGGATAGGCCTAGTTACATCGGACAATCAGTACTAGATCTATCCAAACTACGGATGTATCAGTTGCAGTATATAGAGCTGCAAAAGTATAGAACTATTTATAATTGTGATATAAATTTAATTTCCGGTGATACGGACAGGTTCATTTTTGAGATAAAAAATTTAAAATTAGATATTTTATTAAAAGCGATGATTTCGGATGATCTTTTAGATACATCTAATTATGACCCCTCTCATCTTTTATATTCAAGACGACTAGCATCCGTTATAGGAAAGTTTAAGGATGAGAGTAAGAGGGTAGGGTATAGAGAGTGGGCTTTCTTGAGCCCTAAATGTTATAGTTTATTGTGGAAATAAGTCTACTATGAGGGCTATGGGTGTAAAATTAGCAGGTACGAATATAAATCATCAATCATATTTAGATTGTTACAATAATAACGAGATTATATCTGTACCTCAGACTAGAATAGGGTCCCGGAATCATCAGCTTTTCACTTTTAAAAATAGTAAAATAGCGTTAAACAACCACGATGATAAGAGGGCATGGGTTGATAAAAATGTTAGTTTTGCATATGGCCATTATAGAGGGGTTGATGTCCTTGATGTTGGCGGTAATATAGTAATGCCTGAAGCCGATCCAGCAATTCGTGATGAACAATTCGCAGAAATATTTGATAACATAATAGATATTTATTGATATTTATTGATATTTATTGATAAATCTTTGTATATAATTAAAAAATAAAAAATAGTCAAAATAACTTGTCTTAGTTTTATTAACATTTTTAGATTTATAAAAAATTGTCAAAATAATTTGTCTTAGTTTTATTAATATTTTTAGATTTATTTGTTATAGATTTTTTAGATTTATTTTTTAATATAATAGTTTGCAGTGAGCATGCAAATATTATATATAAAGGTTTTGTACATATATATATATATATATATATATATATATATATATATATATATATATATATATATATATATAGATATATATAAATTTATTATTTTATACAGGTTTTGTATATATTATTTGGTTTATAAAATAATAATAAAACTTGTAATAATAAAAGTAAAATTAATAATAATAAATAAAAACTTTTAATAAAAACTTTTAATAAAAAAATTTGTAATAATAATAAATAAAACTTGTAATAAAAATTTTTAAAAACAATAATTATAATAAAATCTTTAATAAAACTTGTAACAATAATAATAATAATAATAATAATAATAATAATAATAATAAAATAATAATAATGATAAAAATAATAATAATAATAATAATATTAAAACATTACTTATAAAAATAATTAATAGAATAAAATTAAAATATATATATACTACTTATAAAAATAAGTAGTAAATTTAAATTTTAAAATGTTTAAAAATACTATGACCTTGAGAAAATTTGAATGACCTTGAATTTTTTTGACGAGTCATCCAATGATCTTGATCTACTTGTGAATGACCATGAAAAATATGGTGAGTCATCATATGACCTTGAATGAGTCATAGTCGTTGTTTAAATGACCTTGAAAGGTTATTATGACTCATCCAATGACCTTAAACGAGTCATGGTCTTTGTTTAAATGACCTTGAAATATGATGAGTCATCATGTGACCTTGGATGAGTCATGGTCTTTGTTTAAATGACCTTGAGAAATTATTATGACTCATCCAGTAACCTATAATGAGTCATTGTATTTGTTTAAATGACCGTGAATTTTTTTTGATGACTCATTGTGTTTGTTTCAATGACTTTGAATGAGTCATTGTTTTTGTCTCAGAAAAAAAATTGTACTTTTTCTCAGCGGGGGAAGGGGGTATGACCACGGTGACATGTGCCCACGTTGACACACGGTGAACCTGATGAAAGACAATATGGACATCGTAATGCCATACAACTATAAATTTATAATTCTTACAAAACGCAAACTCTTTTGCATTCACTATTAATTGTGATTCTTCGAAGTCCTTCTAATATTTTCTACAACTTCTATCTGAATAAATGTCAAGACTATGAATTTAAACTGACTAATCAATTCTCAACTGCTCAACAGAAATTTTGATATAATTCAAAACCTTATTTCCTCACAATCGATAAGTCGCAAGCTACAATATAGCTGAACTATGAAAAAATCAACTTAGAATCCTTGTCAACAACAAAACATTTCCCCCAGACCAGCAAGGAGAAGTTAATTCAAAATCGTACTGTTTAATGAATGAAGGACACATAATCCACAACATCGAACAAATAAAATACTTCCATCATAAACATATTCATCAGAGCTCGCAACGGTGCCCCACAAAGAAAATCGATGAAACTCCTACTAAAACAACCAAAAACGAAACAGACCCAGAATGGATCACACTTTTTCACTCTTCGCAGACCCTTTTTCACTCTTACCACCTACAGCCTGGTTAGCAGTGGTCAAAGCTACCTTTCTCACAACAAACAATCGATCGCCCCAAAGGAAATACATACACATAATACGAGGCTTACCACAACACTTACAGACCTAAATGTGAGATATATTGATCGTAATGGCCAAGCCAGACCATCCAACACCATTCAAAACCCTAAAGGAAACATTGATTTTACTTGGAAAGAAACCTCAGACCGACACTTTCAAAAACATACTTTAAAGAACAGCATCTAGAGTCTAAATGACCTTCTCAATTTCTTAACAAAATAGTAGATGACCTAATAAAACTTAAAATCAACTTAGATCAAACATTTTTTCATTTCAGCTTTATCAATTTTAACATAGACAATTCTAGCTGCTTCAGACACGGATGACATAAAAAAATTGGCAAAAAAAGCTGCTAAAATATTACCACCGATGCCAAACTGTACGATTCCAACATTATTCACCACAACGCCAATAAACGACCATCAATAAACAATGACCAGCAAAACCTAATTTCAGCAATAAAACAATTGAACACGAACCTCACACAACTCAACTACACAAAAAACAACAAAAACATACAAGGTTGACATCACATTACGATACACATAAACCAAGGAACGAAAATTTATGCTTCTATCAATTCAATCATATGTAAGAAAGAATATCGAATTAATTTCTTCTAAATGTTAATACAAATAAGAAATATCGAATGAATTTATAATTTCCATATGTCAATATAATCGCCTGGACGAATAATTACGTATTACACCGTTAATTATATAGGTGTTCATCTCATTTTTGAGCCACCATAAATAGTCAACAAAGTGAAATTCAAATGATGAGAAAATCCAAAAACGACGAAGCGAAAGATGATGAATTCCATAGATGAGACGGAACAAGAAATGCCAAACGGAAAGATAGAAGCGACGAACATGAAAACGTTATGCCTTATTTTCTTAATGAGAAATTTATTTAATGATTGCAAGGGACATCTAAATCGTAAAATCAGCTCTGACCCAAACATACACTCGAATCAAATGCATGGAATAATAAGAAACCAACGAATACGAAATCGACATGAGGAGATAATCTGGTGCAATGATAACCACAGCACACCCTGAATACGGAAGAGAAAATCGCACCTTATGATAAATTATTCTGACGTTCAACAAATAAATTATCATGATAGTTTCTTTGATTGGTCTTCGTTTGGAACGAATATAGTATCACATGCGATGAACAACGATTACAACATACTGTTGGAAAACCGACTTAGATAGAATCACACCTTTGTAGCGTGAACTAGAGTAGCTAGAAAGCAACCTATTAATGCCGTCTCAACGACGTGGTTTGTCTTGAATTAGGACCAGTATTTTTTTTTATTTATTATTCTTACATTAAGGCAGTAAATTCTAGCATAATAACGCCGCCAAAACATTATCCAACGGCTGATAAAAATTCGTTAGAATCATCACCGTTCACCAAAAGAAACCTTAAGTAATTAACCCTAACTAATAACTTATGAATATTGCAATATTTTCGAGACATAGATAAGCTGCTTATTAAATTATCATTTATTCTCCAATTAATATAATTTTTCCGTCATTAATTTGATATTACAGATGATTCCTGGATCGATGCATCCAGAATTATGGTGCGTTTCCCGGCACGAACGGCAGCAAGGTGCCGACAGGCTGTGAGACGCAGGATTTTTGATCTCCCCAGTGCGTGAATCCAGAGATGGTCGTATTTGCGACCACGATGAAGTGGATTTACCATATATGGCCATCAAAAGAGAGTCAGGCCACAATCCAGCTCGTGAAGCCAGATAACGAGTGGAATTTACCCTTGCTCGTCTCAAAATCCACCAGCAACAAACAAACTGGCAGGTGACCATGGCAAGAAGGCGTCTAGCTAGGATAAACGCGGACATCGCCACCGGGAGAATCCCCAGCACAGATGACTACGCTTCAAATTACGGAGTGTCATATGAATTAGATGACCCGGCTATAACAAAACCAACAATGTCCATGAACGTGGTAGTACCCAGAAGGCTGCTACCGAGGGACATCCAGAACCTCAACGGATGTTCCTCGACATTGCGAGAGCATTCATATGCTCGGAATCGGAAACCAGACAAGAAGATAGGAAAATTGGAGTCGAAAAAATTTTTATTAGAAACTCTTAATTATTTGATTCAACATAAATATAAATCTAAATGCTCGAAAATGGACATAACAATGATAGATTATAGCAATCGGGAAAGCATAATTAGGTAGAGACCCAATAGATTTTTGAGTAATCTAACCTTAGACAATTAATAACATACAGATCCAGCAATAAATAATGAGAATTTCATAATCAACTCTGTGAAATTGTTGACGAGTGATTTAATTGTAGACACGGAATCTCTCAAGACTTTGAGCAAGGACTTAATAAAATCGTGAAGGGATAACGCGGAACTACACCCTCAGCTACTTCAAATGACTCGCGAGATCCAGGAGATCCGTGCATCATGGGAGGAACCCACAAAAGCAAAAGTAGTTTATCAACGATTGACAGCCGCAAATCCGAAGTTTAGAAGTGTCACTGTCGGCTGCCAGGAGCGCAACGCAGTGGCATATCCACTGACGTTCGCACCAGCCCAACTAGCATACAGAGAGGCGACAAGTACTACTCATCCAGCAATAGCTAAGCGATCCCAGCGACTCCCATGGATGGCAGAACGTGTGAAACGCCGCGCAATACAAACTGCAGGCCGAAATTGAAGTCTAAATGTCTTAAAAATTTACTGTATTGATGTGATGATAAATAAATTATCTTTGTCGTTATTTTAGAGGTTAAATAATTGATTTGGCAAATGAATCTGTTGAATTAAAATTGGCGAGTGAGGTTCGCGAATTAATTAATTCTTGAAAGTATCAGATACATACGGACTTGACCGAGGTAGAAAATCACGCGTAGACTTTCCGTTGGGCCAGAACACAAATACCCTTGAAAATTGTTTAAATTCATCAGTAATACAGCACGAAAGCCCAGCACCAAGATAACTTAAAATATAACATACAACACCAACTAAACACTTTAAAATCCGAGAGAATATAAATAAATATAAAATCAAAAAACATAAAAGTAAAATAATATAAATAGAAAATGCATCACGAACCGCACGAAATTTACATAAAAAATAACATAATGGTGGGTTTCTGGGTGTTGATATTTTGAACTATATGGTTGTTACCCAGACAACCCCATACAAATATATTTTGCTTACCACTCGGCACCCGTTGCTAAGCAACGTTGGAACTGTGTTCGAGTGAGTAGATCTTCCGCAAAAGTGAGCGCTATTGCTAATGCTATAATTGACCGAACCATCCATGGGTCCAACGAGCTGCCGATAGAAGGCCTGTGCTCGATTTCGATTTTTTAGGTCCTATTATTCTCCTATCTCTTTCACAGGTTAACCTATACTCTCATATCATTCATTGTTATGTCCATTCCCATAGTCCTTCTTATCATCGTCCGTGTTGATGATTATTATATGGCATGTACACCTTTAATTATGTTAAATATTCACACAGTATCTCTCTTACCCTTATCCCTATTACAACCACAATGTTCTCTATTATTGATACTAGCATTATCATTGTTACTATTATATGTATTACATTTATTAATTGTTACTACTATTACAGTTATAGTTATTCTTATTACTATAATTACCGTTACATTTATTATTATCACTATTATTATTATTATTATTATTATTATTATTATTATTATTATTATTATTATTATTATTATTATTATCATTATTAATTATTATTATTATTATTATTAGTATTAGTATTATCAAGTTTTTGTAGGGATTCGTCCTTATTCCTCAGCTTTATAAAAATATTTTACTTATATAACAATTTAGCCTTATTTCATCCTTATTCTACAGTTTCCGACAAAGTATTTTTATTGATTCGGAAAATTTGAGCAGCGTTCCGCCCTTATTTTACCGTTTTATAAGAATATTATACAAACGACTGAACAACATTCCATTTTTCCTTTAATTCGGAAAGTTTGAGCAGCGTTCCGCCCTTATTTTATGGTTTTATCCGGATATTCTATCAATTATTGAGCCGAATTCTACTTTTACTTTGCTATTATTGATAAGTATGTTAATTGATTCGGAAAATTTTTGCAGCGTTCCGCCCTTATTTTACAGTTTTATGATGAATGTTTTAATTATTTCCGAAAATTTACGCAGTGTTCTGCCCATTTTTTACGGTCTCAACTCTAATTAATTTATTTACTTTTTAGATATTATTAAAATTTTTCTTTTCACAATTTTGGTCATTTGGATTAATCTTTTTCCGATGGCTATTCATTTTAACTGTCGCAACGATCTCGCAATTTTTCCCCGCTACCCATTCCCTCTCTTTGTCCTTATGATCTAATTATGTTCATATTATATTTAATGAGTGCCCACTGGACTACTCGGTGTTAGTGATTTTGAGTCGATTTCTGTTAAAGATTTTTGGTCTATTTTTCAGGAAACGGATGGCGAAGAAGCAGCCAAAACTACTTTCCCACTTCAGAATTTCCCCTTTAAATGGACAATATTGACGTTCCGGCTACTGCGTTCTCACGCCGTAGCCTTCACGGGCACGAACTATTCGCGATTATACACGCATTTACACAGTTCGATAGATTATGTGTAATTTTAATTACTTGCAGTTTGTTTTTGGCTGTGGGCCGCAAAATAAAATAAAAAAAATTAAATGTTACCATCTAAATTCGATAAAAGTTTCGAGGCGTAATCGTATATTCTTCATATAAATTCTACATTCATATCATAAAATTCCATAAAGATTCTCCACATAAACTCTTCATTTCATATCATAAAATTCCATAACTGTAGGTAATTGAAAAATACTACACGAAAGTAATACCACAAATCGACAACAGTAATTTAAAATCAATCTGACCAGCTACAGCTAACAGTAGAATTAAATTTGTCTCTCTGCACACAGCCTGTTAATTTTGGTCTGATATTGTCTGGTCAATATGGCTGTACACAGTATGTTAATTTGGTTGAAATTTGGTTATCAATTTTGTGCTGAAAATTTGTGAAAACACATCAGTATAAATTTATTCATCCAAAATTATTTTATTTTTATTCATTTTATTCATTAATTTTTACTTTTATATAAATGGTCACTTTAAGGTCAAATTTTTCTTGTTATTATGTTATGTTTTATGTAGATTTCGTGCGATTCTTGATGCATTTTGTATTTATTTTATTTTACTTTTATGTTTTTAATTTTATATTTATTTATATTCTCCTAGATTTTAAAATGTTTAGTTGATGTTGTATGTTGAATTTTAAGTTATCTTGGTGCTGGGTTTTTGTGCTGTATTACTGATGCATTTAAACAATTCTCAAGACTATTTGTGTGCTGGCCCAACAATAATAACAAGAGAATTTGACCGTAAAATGACTATTTATATAAAAGTAAAAATTAATGAATTAAATGAATAAAAATAAAATATTTTTGGCTGAATAAATTTAATTAAAAATGCTAAAAATAAATTGACAATTTAAATTAAAAAATTAATAAAAATTAAATTTAGATAACACCAATAATTTCAAGGTCAAATTTTGTTTAATCGCAATGAAAATAACGCGCAAGGTTAAGGCCAAATTATAGGTATATATACTGATGTGTTTTGACAAATTTTCAGTCTTATTTTTCAGAGAAAAACTTTCAGTCTAAATTGAGTTGGTGTGCATTGCAGCTGTTAGCCGTGCATTCAGACAATTAACACTATTGGGTGTTTTGTCTGAACACGATAACTTTCAGTTGCTGTACATTGACATTTGGAGCTATGTGAGTGGATGATTTGCGAATTTATTGACCAATTGATCAAATGCTCTATGATGAAGCAATGAAAGATGTTTATGCCCTCATTTATGAACAATGAATCATGATGCTATATGATTATTTACGAACTTCCGACAATTATATGAATAAACGGTTTTATGCATTCGAGACTTTTACCCGATTGGTACGGTAATATTTATTTTTTTTTTTCGGCCCACAGCCAAAACATATCGCAAGACAGTAAAATAAAACACTCAATCGAACTATGTAAGTGCGGTGTAAGTCCGCCAAAAGTTTGTGCCCGTGAAGGTTCCGGCGTGAGAACGCAGGAACCCAAACGTCAAATCATTGAAGTAAATAGCGAAAGAGAGTAGCTTGAGAGTGGGTCTTTTGACTCAACTTTCTTGCACTTAATTTCGATAAAATCGACATAAACATTTTAACAACATTCGGCTCAAAATCACTAACACCGAGTAGTCCAGTGGACACTCATTAAATATAACATGAACATACATAGATCTTAAGGACAAAGAGAGGGAATGGGTAGCGGGGAAAAATTGCGAGATCGTTGCGACAGTTAAAATGAATAGCCATCGGAAAAAGATTAATCCAAATGACCAAAATTGTGAAAAGAAAAATTTTAATAATATCTAAAAAGTAAATAAATTAATTAGAGTTGAGACCGTAAAAAATGGGCAGAACGCTGCGTAAATTTTCGGAAATAATTAAAACATTCATCATAAAACTGTAAAATAAGGGCGGAACGCTGCAAAAATTTTCCGAATCAATTAACATACTTATCAATAATAGCAAAGTAAAAGTAGAATTCGGCTCAATAATTGATAGAATATCCGGATAAAACCATAAAATAAGGGTGGAACGCTGCAAAAATTTTCCGAATCAATTAACATACTTATCAATAATAGCAAAATAAAAGTAGAATACGGCTCAATAATTGATAAGATATCGCATAAGACCGTAAAATAAGGGCGGAACGCTGCTCGAATTTTCCAAATTAATTAACATACTTCAGCGAATATTGTAAGGAAAAGGTGGATCGCGGCTCAAATGTTGGTATGATAATCCGATAAAACCGAAAAATAAGAGTGGAACGCTGCTAAATTTTTTTCGAATTAACAAAAATACTTTATCGAAAATTTTAAAATAAAGATGAGTTACGGCTAAATTTTTTTATAGGTAAAATATTTTTATAAAGCTGAGGAATAAGGACGAATCGCTACCAAAAACATTTTGATAATAAGAATGATAATAATAAGGATAATGGTAACTATAATAATAATAATAATTATAATAATAATAATAGTAGTAATAATAATAATAATAAATATAATAGTTCTGGTAATCATAAGGATAATACTAATAGTAGTAGAGGTGATAATGGATTAGAATGATACATATAATAGTAACAATGATAATGCTAGTAACAATAATAGAGAACATTGTAGTTATAATAGGGATAAGGGTAAAAGATGTACTGTGGGAATATTTAACTTAACAAAGGGTGTACAGGCTATAGAATAATCATCATCACGGAAAACGATAAAAAGGACTATGGGAATGGACATAAAGATAAATGATATGAGAGTATAGGTTAACATTTGAAGGTGAGATAGGAGAATAATGGGACCTAAAAATCGTAATCGCACACAGCCCTTCTATCGGCTGCTCGTTGGACCCATGGATCGTTCGGTCAATTATAGCATTAGCAATAGCTCTCACTTTTTGAGGACGATCTACCCACTCGAACACAGTTCCAACGTTCCTTAGCAACGGGTGCCGAGTGGTAAGCAAAATATATTTGTATGGGGTTGTCTGGGTAACAACCGTATAGTTTCAAAATATCAACAGCCAGAAACCCACCACTTCTATCGGTAGAGCGTTGGACATACCATGAAGTCGGGCCTTAGCAGTTCTACAATTAAAGCTCACCTTTGGCGGTCTCATAAGTATTGGTTACAGTTCCAACGTTGCCTAGCAGCGGGTAACCATTGAAGGGAAAGAAGCATTGTATGTAAAGGGGTCAAGGTTAGAAACCACTAACCCCACAAAAAGTAAAACATCCAGAGACCCCCAATGAATGCGTTTGAAAACAATAGAAATTCGCATCGATTCAATTTAACATTAAACTGTTTAACAACATTCAAATCACACTTGTTCATAGCTTTTTGCTCAATAATTTTTGGATTCAAAGATCTTATCAACATCACATTACACACTAAATGTTTATTATAATTTTTAATATTTTAATACTTATTTAATAAAAAAACTTAACGAAAAGTTAACCTCAATAATAAGCACAAAATTTAATAAATTAATATTTATAAAGCAGATTATATTTTTTAAAATATTATCTATCAAGGTTTTGTTTTACTGGATCTTTTCAGTTACAAAAATTAAAATTACTAAATTTCACCCAAAAATTGTATTATTTATCTATTTACAATATTCATATGTCTGGAAATCCTTTTGAAATCCTAAGCAAAAAAACCAAAATCCAATCAAATGATTTATGTATCGTTGCTTTTATTTTTAATCTTTAAACATTCTTTTAGTAAGGGCAGTAGAAGATGACACCGAAAATTCCTCTAAAACTTTAATTGAAGAAATATTCTTTGTAACTGTCGAAAGAGATTGCAGTAATATATTAAAAATTTTCGTTTCTTTTTATTTATATTATAGATGCTATTAAATTAAGTTCACATAGACCAGGATATTTGTATTTTATTGGGGAAGCATTTGACAATCAGAGTTTCAATATTACAAATATAGAAAATGTTATTTAACTTTTATTCATTACATATTTTAATGTTTACATAGATAATATTTGAAAGACTTTTTCTAGTTGTCGACAAACATAATGTTTTAGAATTCGAAAGTGGATACCATATCAATTTAGATTTTGTGATTGATCGTAATCCGATCAATTATCTTTTCAATTGTTATTTAAGAATTATTAAAATTATTAACAAAGTAAGTTTTCTTTATAAATGGAATGAATCAAAATTTTTTATATATTAATATTTTTGAATTTTTATTATTTTTAATAAAAACTTGTAATAGTGAAAAATTATAAGGATCTATAATATATTTGCTGCTCGTACTTTATAAACAAGTATTTTTCAAAATTCGATTTCATGCATGAATGGAAAATTATCGCCATGTAAAATAATGTTCAAAATTGATAATTTTTGCACTAAAGAAGCGGTTTAGAATATGCTCATTTACAAGATTGGTGTAAATCACATTGTGCCAGAAAGTGTCTAATCGGTATCTAGTTATTTACTCGTATATGTTCTATTACTCCTGTTTCCTCATATTCATATTTAAAGAATAAGACTCAACTAATTATCAAATTTTATTTCTACCCGATGTTTATACAGTTTCAGTTGATTTCAGTAAATATAATTCAATTTTCAAACCGTTTATGATTATCTATAATCTGATTGGCACATTTTATGTGCTCTTCCTAGGTTTTCGATCAAACTGGTAATTGTCATTATAAATCAGTTAATGTTTATCCGACTGTTTCCCAGCAATCATTTTTATGGTTTATATTTCTCAGGTTCAATTTCTCAATGAAAATCACTTTAATATATTCCGATTTTTTTAATTAGTTTTTATTTTTACATGTTTCCTTTTCTTTTAAAACATATTTGATAATGATTTTTAATTACCGTCTTTTTAAGTTTCCTTCTCTTAAGCACCCTTAAAACTTCAACAAATTCAAACGATCACAGTTTCATATGTGCTATTTTTGCTCCATACTTCAAAATTCAATGTATAATTCCAAATTTCTACAATTTATCGAGGAATTCCAGAACAGCGCTACAACCTAAATTTATTTTTTAAAAGATTTCCATCACCAAATCTGCCATTTGATGCCCATATAATTGGCTTAATTCTATCATACTTGCAATTTTTAATATTTACAATTCCTTAATCCAATTTACATTTCCCTTCTACCTGTTCTAGCTAAATTGAAAATAATTTTTCAAGCGATTAGATTTAATATAATTAAGTTGCAACTGATGTTTTAGGTTACATCTCCCTGTTTCATTATCTTTTCAAAAAAATTATTTCCAACAATTATCAAAGCTACCACCGTTGCTAATGATTTAAAAAACTAAAAATGAAATTGTCCATATTTTAGTTGATATAAAAAAATATATATTGATTATGATATTGATTCTAAAATAAAATCCATTTTATTATAAATAATAAATTAATTGCTATATAGTATATAGCAATAAATTTGTATATAGTATATACATAGTTAAATGATTTTGAGACGGTTTTCTAGTACTAACTGCACTAATTAGCTGTAACGGTTGTTGAATTACTGTAATCACTATGAGTTACTTGAATTACTCTTTATTATTGCGTGACTATTTAAGTCGAAAAAAAATGTAAGAAATCAAAGTCAATCAAGAATTTTCGTGAATAAAATTTATGCCTTTAGTTCAGTTAAGAGTGAAATAGATAATAATGACATTTTTAATATCATTATGTAAAAATAGAATAAATATCGTACCCAAAATTCGAAGAACTTGAACCGTTTGGTTTATTTTTCTCAACTTGTGTTATAAATATATTTTCTAATTTAATTGATGTATCTGGTTTGTTATAATTTCTGATCTGACAATGTCTCATTATTTTCTAGATTATAGACATTTCAGCTTCTTTTAAGTCCACATTATAGCTAACGCAATCATTCTTTAAGTCTTTCATTGATCATAATGTTCAACAAAAGCTTCCAATTAATTCGAATATATGACAATACAACAAACATTACCATTTGTAGATTTTTAAATTTTAACATCGATGTGTAATTAAGGAATTTTATAGTACAAAACCTAAATTTCTATTCGCAACTCATTGATGCTTATTTTTTGATGAAAATAGAAAGACTGAAAAACTCAAAAAATAGAAAAATCTCACTAATATCAATAATAATAAATATATCAACTTATTTGATTTATTTAATTTTTGGATTGATTTATAATAATTAAAGATTATTTGATGACAAACATCTGTTTCCTGCTTATTTATATAATAATTTATTAAATAGTTAAATATTAATTAATTTAATTGATCACTTTAATCAATTGATTGAATTGCATTCTTACTATATATAAGTATTGGACCTTTTATGTTGACTAGATTAACGTGTTTTATTTTCAATTTCTTATGAATTTGTCTAGTTCTATATAGTTTGCTATTACAGTGACAGTTTCTTCAAGTTTCAGGAAATTATAATGAATGATGTCTTCTTTATTTCACCGTACTGAAATCATGTGTTTTCTATAGGCAGTTGTTTTATCTAACCACTGTTCAGATGTCTTTCTCTTGTCATACAGTGCATGCATATTCTTGGTTCATATGAAGTTCATTTTCATTGCGTAAACGAAGCAAAGAGTACATTTCTTAATGTTCTTGGTTAGTTTACGTGATATCCATTGATAGAGCTTTTTATAATCTTTCCAATCTCTTAACCCACTTATTGACTGTTTTTATTTACATTTAAGTCCTTTACTTCTCATTCAGCTTTAACAAGTTCCTTTAAATTATCATTTCCCAGTTTCTTTTCAGTCGTTCACGTTTTTGGTTTCTAATACAAAAATCAACAAATCAGAGCTTAGAAAAATATCTAAAATGGTCGATATTGCAACAGTGCCATCATCAAACTCCATTTTTGTCGTTTTTAATGTTTGTTTATATTCACAGCAAAATATTCAAAATATTAAAGATTGACTGAGTAAAACATGTTTTAATTGAATTCAACGACATCCCTAAGTATTGTTGGTTTGATCTAGCCGCCACTTTGACCAATTCCGTGCCGAAATTGGTTTAGAGACGAGTTAGCTCTTTTTCTGCTTCATTTTAGATTCATTTTTAGTTTTGTATTTATTCGAAATAATGAATACACAAATGTAGAATCTAATAGTTAGAATGAGTAATATTTATTAAATAACACAACATTTCCAAAACAATATTCACTAGTCGTAATTTTCAGTCAACCAAATATTCTAAGACCGATATGCAAATTTCTATGAATGCCATATTCAATCAAGCGAGATTATATGTTCAAAACAGCTTAGAAATAACTCCCAAAGAAGTTGGAATACATTTATACGATTGTATCTCTAATAATAGCTATGAAACTGAGTGTCATAACTTCTTTAACGAACTAATGAAATTAGCCAATCCAAATCTCGACTCAGCTGATTCTCTAATTTATTTCAAAGAGTTTTTCCAACATTTTCTTATGCAAACATTTTGTAACAAAGCTCCACCAGTTTCCAACATATTAGGAATTTGGAAAGATCCTCTGCAGACCCTGTATTGCCCGGAAAGAAAGAATTTCGTTACGATAATGAATATTTTATGCAACATTCCCATGGCAGCAGAAGTAAATGATGAGAATTGTATTTTCAAATGTTTTCACCGTTCAACAATTCCTAGATGATGTTAGATTTCTCTAGTCAAATTAAACGAGGAATAGATTTCGAGCGTTGTTTATTAGGTCGATTTCTTTGCTCAACCCATCTACCGGCTGGCATTATGCAAACTGCTGAATTTTTCAACAAAATGCCTATAACGATTCAAGAAAAACAGGCAGAAGAGCAAAATATTTGGCAGGTAATATATTTTATTTAACTTATCCTGATTAACTAAGCTCTTTAAATTTAATAAGAATTTTTAATATAAATGATTTTTCAATATTTTTGTATTTGAGAAATTTATTATTTTTCAATTATTCATATTTTATTGCTAGGTTGAATCAAAATTCCGCTTAATTTAATTTACAATAAACTATCAAAATTAAATTTTATTTTAAAATAAAAAAGATTGTCGATTTTGAATTTAAATTTACCTGATGAAAAATTAAATAAAAATTATAATTTAAAATCATAAACATATATTTACTAAAATAAACAAATTGCTACATCTCAACTTTTAAAAATGCCAAAACTTAAAAAAATTGTATTTAAAATTTTTAAAAAATATTTACAAAGAAAAATTTCAATTTTTAAAACCTCTTAAATTTTAAAAATGTTGTCAATATTGAATATCAATTTTTATGTACTGATACAATTTACAAAGAAATATAAAAAATTTTATTTCAAATTTAAAGAAAAATATTTAAAATCGTATGTCAAATATTTTGAATGTAAAAGTGAATATTAAAAGTGAATTAAGAAATTTAGATTTTTAAAATTGTTTTTATAATTTCATGTAAAATATTTACAAAGAAAGTTTTTGTCAATGTTTAATATCAATCTTTATGTGATAATAAAATAAAAAAAAAAAAAATCATTTCAAAAAATTTAACATTAAATTATGAAATGGTTAAATTGACTATTAAAATAGGAGATTGATTATTAAATTATGAAATTGATTATTAATATGAAATTTATTACATTATGAAATTTATTATTAAATTATGAAATTTAATAAATTATTTAATTGACAATTAAATTAAGAAATTGATTATTAAATTATGAAATTGATTATTAAATTATGAACTTGATTATAAAATTATGAAATTTTGTTGATTTTATAATTTTAGGGAAAATATTTTAAAAAGTTGTTCATTTTGGCTGTAAATATATCTTAAAAGTGAACTTATAAAGTTTAAAAAGAAATTTGATGCCCTAAAAATAAAGTATAAATAAAATTGTTTTCGAAAAAAATATCATCAAATTCGTTTGGGTAGGGTAATTGTCGCCAAATTACCTTTGGATCATATTATGATTTATATTGCAGTACATTATTGACATTGTAATTATTTCCTACGAGTGGCAACACGTGAAATGTTAACTGATGTAAAAAAAATTCTAGATTTTTAAAATATCGTGAAATATAAACTTAATAATAATAAATATATAAATTTATCTGATTCATTTAATTTTTGGATTGATTTAAAATAATTAAAGATTATTCGATGACAAACATCCGTTTTCAGCCTATTTGTATAATAATTGATACCAACATTGCAATTGTCATTCATGCACAATTATCACGAAGAATACAGTGTACCAGGCATGTTTTTACTCCTTATTACATCCAATCCATTAGTTTTAGCTTCATCCAATATGTATTTTATTAGGTTTAGTTTCCTGTAGTTTTCATTGTTAATAAATATTTGGTAGGGTTAAATTTAAAGTTTTCCACAATTAGAATTGAATGATTTATCTCAGAAAAAAACTTCAATAAAAAAAGAAAATTATCTTTTGCTGCTTTGCAATAAAGATTGCTATGGTAATATTGAAAATTTATATATTCAGCTGTCCAAGGCCTGCTTAAGTGATACCTGTAGTATTTTCATGAGCATTTTTCAAGCTGCTCGTGCTAGACCAAATATTAAAATAAAACTATTAAACTGGTTTGGTCAATGTATTCACTTAAACAAAGGTCGAAATCAACTGGTTCATTCTCTCAACAGTATTCCTACTCAGGAGGCTCAATTTGCCAGTGATGGGTTTTTCATGAATTTGACTAATGTTCTTTTTCATATTGCTGATCCGTTGATCAGCCAGCCTTTTGAGAAAATATTCACAATCCAACTTGAGTTTACAAATCACAAAGTGATGAATGAATCGCTTTTACCAGGTACATAGTTATTATATTTGTATTCTTTATTGATAATGATCAATAGTAAACTATTTACAAATTTTATAGATTATTGATTATTCACAATTTAAATTTACAGTTTATATTTTATTTAATCACGAGGATGATGGTAATTATTTTATTTCCACAAACTGTCGTTTTATTAATGCTCCGGGAAGTTATTAGGACATCATTAGACAATCCGAATTATATTTCGAGATTATTCAACTTTATGCTTCCAAATCTTCTATAAAAATAATTATTTTTCGTGATTCATTTGACTAGTAAATAAACTAAAAATGAATGAATAAATGTAAAATTGAATATTAAATTAGTAAATTGTATATTAAATTGTTTAATTGATTATTAAATTATGAAATTGATTATTAAATTATGAAATTGGTTATTAAATAATGAAATTGGTTATTAAATTAATTACAGTAAAAGTTTATTGTGGTAAACTAAAAAATAACCTGGCGATTATAATGATCAGCAAGCTTATTTGTGTCATTTATTGTCAACCGATTTAAAGTTCTTGATTTTAACTTATGCCGTTTCACCAAAAGAACGTTTGTTCTAGCGATAGTCCTATAACATTTTGGCCTTTTTTGTTGGTAGAAAATATCACCAAAAGAAATCTGTTGCCAAAGCAATATAAGGATTCACATTCAAAAGTATTTCCTGTAATAGATATTATAACACCTGGATTAATATCTTGCAATTACAACTAGAATATTGACCTTTCAAGGACCTGTCAAAGATAATTCCAACATTTTGATAACCTCAAATACTAGCCAACTTGTAGCCTATCGAATTATAAACGACTGGCTAATTAATAATAACCAGGTGTGTATTTCCCAATGTTCAAGTGATGTTTTGTAATTAATAAAAATTAAACCTAATTCCATTTATATTATTTTTAAACGTATAGTTGAATTTATTAATTTTTTATTATATAAAATAATGAAAACCTTTAAATAGTATAGTAGTTGGGTCAAAATGATTTGTCAATACTGTTTAATAATATATATCCAAAGGGTCGGTAAGCTTTTAGCTGTGGTGTGCCAAACCACACTGCCAATTTATTCAGGCTGCCACCTTATTTTTATTTTTTAAAAAAAGTAATGGTATATGTCTGTCACATTATATAATACAGTTCTTTATGAAAATAATTTCATCGCAAAATTATCTTTTTAATATATTTAATTTAAAAACAAACAACATAAAATTCCAACAATTTAAAAATTTTGGAAAATTGGTGTTTAATAAAGCAAAAAATACTATTTCAATACCATACAAATATAAGTTTTATCTAATAATATAAATAATATATGTGAAACCACCTTTAGCAGTATAAGAGTCGCTATTACCCAGACCACTTTATAGTGGTGTATAGAGTGCTATTGACACCCCACCGCGTTTCATAGGTTGCCGATTCCTGAATTAGATTCAATTAATGAAAATAACTATTCAAATCAATTTTATATATTGAAATCAAATAAAATTATTTATTGCCGATATATAGATATTATTTATAGATATTATAAATTCTTCATTTTCGAGTGTTACGAAAAAGTGAATATGATTTTTTTACCCAAACATTCAGATACGCTTTTCTATTTGATGCTATAGAATGTTAATTGGTTTTTTAATTATATGCATTACAAGTAATGAGATGTGATAAGTAATGAATGAGCCAAATATTTAATAAGCTTGAAAAAATTAAGCAAATTTATGTTTACAAATCTTCCTTTCCGCTAGGCTTGAATGAAGAAACAAGGCTAATACCTGTTACTGAAACAAATAACGCTCAATTGAATTTCCCGGATAAATACACTGTTCTTACTCAATTATTTTATCTACTCCACAAGGCCTTTCAATTAAGTTTCCATGTAATTTATGCGAGATTTATGGAGCTTAATCAACAGTTGCATCGGATCCAAGAGGTTTACGAAGACCTTTTGAATAGTGGAGTTTCGACTACACCCGAAGGAGAACAATTGAAAAAAATGATGACAAATCAAATGAGTCAATATATGTCTCTCAACAGCGCTATGCGGCAGCCAGAATTCATGATGAAATCGTTTGCTCTTGTCGTGTCGTCTTGCCGATTATTGGTTAAAATTGCAAAGGCCAGTGATAATCCAACTGAGAGTTCCCGTAAAATATCTTGCATTCCGGAATTCGTAATGGACAACATTGTGGATTTTCTCATTTTCCTTCGACACTTTGATGATGCCTTTTATGAGGTTGTCCATATATTTATTGCTTCGCTTGTGGAATCTTAATGATTTATTTCCCCCAACAGACCAGCGGTTTCAGTCTCGATAGTCTTTTGGAAATGGTCGTTATCTACATGGGATCTCCAGATAAATTGAAAAATCCCCACCTCAGATCGAAAATTGCAACGTTGCTCGAATGCCTAATACCACAACGAGATGAAGCCGCATCAGCTCAAGGAGGATCTCTGACATTGTAATTACTATTTTTGTCTTAGTATAAAGTACATTTTTAATAAATAAAATATATTTTTAAAATGTAATAATAAACTAATAATTTAAATTAGAAAGAATCATTATATTAAAGGCAAAATAATTCATTTAAATTTAACCAATTAGCGACAACCGTACTCGGACAAAATATTGTACTGTTAGTGACCCCTGTTGATAACTAGCGACATTTAATAATTAAAAGCGTCTCTAGTACAGTTTTATTCTTTAAATGATAGCAATTGTTTTTAAATATTTCTGCTAATTATCAACTACAAATTTAAAAGCTAACCACCGCTGTTGTGTTTTTGAGGCTTTGTGAGGTTGGTTCAAATTGGTTTTAATATAAAAAAAATTGTGTGAACAAGGTTGGATTTAGAAGGCGTGTAGAAACATTGTCAGTGTTTCAGTTTCTCAAAAACTTGATTAGTTTAGTTTGCTTTCAAACTTGTCTGTACTCGTGCGAAAGTACAGAGGGCAGTCATGTGATAGGCATTACTTTTTGTGTTGGATAATTACGATGAGTTTTACCGGGATCTGTACGTCGGTCTGCTTGGATAATATGAAAAATGTTAATGAAAAGAGTTGGTAATTAATTCGACAGCGAATTTGGTCATAATTCCTCCGGAAGTAAGTTGTCAGACTGGTGAGGAGGAACTTGACGACGATGATATGGTAAATGTCGAATTCCCCAAGGATATTCCGGGAAAAATAGAAATCTTGATGGACGAGGAGGAAATACTTTATATCTTCAAGCTATAATATTGAAGACTCCGATTATAAAAATAAATTCCTTGAAGAAAAAGGTTCGAAAAGAAAATAAAGTTAATTCGGCTGATACGAGACAGAAAAAAAGGAAAAATGAACTTGCTCCTTCCGACATCAATGTGACCGGTGCAAATGAATGTGAAACACGCTAGAAACATGTAAAACTGGAGTTGACCGGAATATCTACAATAGAAGTGTTTGAGAAACTTTTTGATCATGAAGTTGTTCAACATATAGTTGACTAGACTAATCTTTACGCTGCAGCCGCCAATGATCATAATTTCAGCATTACCAAAGAGGAAATGAAAATTTTCATAGGAATTTTACTTTTTCTGGTTATCACAAGCTACCCAATGTCATATGCGTGTCATGTGGATCTGTGAAAAATGCACTGTTGCCCTACGCATTGAATACAAAGAATGTATTAAAATATTTCATAATTGAGTTTATGATTTTTTTTGTTAATTAAATATTAATCGATTAATAAAATATTTTTTTGCCATATATGATCCCAGTGTACCCTCTCAGGTACACTTGTTTTTTTTTCTAACGCAACAAAAAATCTTTTATATTTCTATCTGAGAGTCATAATGAGGATAATTGAAAGTAAGTATAACAATTTTCATCGAGTGTTCTTAGCTAGGGTCCTTGTGGGCATTAATGGGTTAATAAAAAATAATTTATTTTAATTTCAAAAAATTTATTAATTTTGATTTTAGAAGAATTAATTTAATACAAAAATAATTCAATTAAATTTAATAAAAAATTATTTATTAATTTTAAAATTATTTAATTTTATTCGAATATGAATTATTTTTTTATTGCATTTTTATTAAATCTTTTATTAGATACATAATTTTAATAAATTTAATTATAATAAGATATAATTTTAATAAATTAAATTGTCTTCAAAAAGTTCTATCAAATCTCTTCAAAAACAAAAAAAAAAAAAAAAAAAAAAAAAAAAAAAAAATTCTTCCGACCAAATCCATTTTTCAAATTACATTAAGCAACGCATAACCCTCAATATAATAACCTGGAAAAAATAAAAAAAAAAAAAAAAAAAAAATAAAACCAATAAATATAATAATAAACTTTTTCATCATCGTCATATTATTAACCGGAAAAATTAATTCGAAGCCACAAAATTATGTCCGAAATCCGAATATACATTTTATTCAAAAATTCATCATGCCATTTAATTCTATTGGAGCAATTAAACAAAAAGAATAAAATCCAATTTCACACACAAATGCAAGTATGGATTATTAAAGACCCTATCTTCTCTGATATCTACGCGAAACTGCATCTTTTTCACATTTCTTCGTTGTCTATATTATGAATCGACAAAAATTTTATCCACATCACTCACATATTGGATACTGCAATAAAAATCGAAAATCACAAACCTTACAAGTATTTATCTAACACAAAAAACACTAAATATAATAAAAAATTTGCCATATAAAATGAAAACTTTATGATTTACAGAAATTTTCTAAGCTCATCCAATTTTTTTTCTCCAAATTTGTTTCTATCTTCATTAAAACTAAGAGATTTACCACCAAATGTCTAGAATTGATTTGAAATAATAGAATAATTTTTTATTCAATATTTCATAAACACTGAAGATACAATGTCAACAAAATGAATAATGTTGCGTAATGAATGTAGAAATTTCATTTCGATATATTTTTTCCGTATTTACAAAACTTTTTCACAAAATAACACTTTGTAGCGTCGAAAATTTGTGTTAAATCGAAAAACTAAATAGTTAAATGGTTTTATTGGTATCAATGAAATTTAAATATTAATTTTTTTCTTGTAATATTTTCAAATTTCAACTTGACTTTTCTAACAGGATCCATTTGTATTCTCCCTTTTATAACTTCAACTTTCACATTTTCTTCTTTAAATTCATTTCTGTAACTACTGTTATTCCATTAGCATTAATTGCTGTGGTAGAATCCGAAGGAGACTCAATTATCATAAAAGAGAGTGTCAGTGGTTTTATAGAAATAAGACTTTGCTTAAAGTTAATAAAAAGATGTAGGTCACCTTTTTTGAAGGTAATTACACACTGTGTTTGTAACTCTTTATATATTAGTTAATTTTTTAATTTTTTAATAATTTAAAATAATAATTTAATAATAATTTAAATTAATTTAAAATAATAATTTAATAATAATTTAAATTAATTTAAAATAATAATTTAAATAAAAAGTGTAAAATCTAATTTGTCAAACTTGTATTTTCGTAATAAGGCGATTTTTGCACAAAATCAACTGTATTATCGATCTGTTAAAATAATTAATATTGATTTTTAATAAACTATGATAATAAGAATTCTCGAGAATCGATATATAATTGTTCACTGTAATAAATTTGCCTGTGCCATTTTAAATACAATAAAACTATTTATTTCGACAAAATTTTTCCATACATACTAAAAATTTATTTGTTATTTTTCTCAAAATTATACACAATTTGATTTTAATTTCTTTGTGTAGGATTATTTATTCATTTTTGGTAGATATATTGAACTGAAACAATTACTGTTTTCATATTGAAACCGCATTTCTTTACATAAGCACAAATACTTCCTCATCCAATAGATTAACTGAAATAGTTAATCATCAAATTTTGACATATAAATTTAAATGCACTAGAATTGACTAAATAGAAAATTTATAATAATCTCTGTTGAAGCTCCTTCTAGCCAAATTGATTTCTCCAATAATGTGAGTTAACAGATAACTTTCATAAATTGTCATAATGCGAGGTACAGGATCACTAGAGTCTAGAATGATGCTCGAGGTACAATCTGAAACATACAATGAGAGAAATGCCTGAATAGCAACATACATCATTGGTGCATTAAATGTCTCCAACATAATGTTTTCCGCATTTAATCCTTGAATCCAGATCGTATAATTCGACTACACTTATCCATCCTTGACTATCATATGTGAACCAGTAAAAGTTTCTGTTTTATAATCAGATTCGTCATGATTGTATCTAATCACCATATTCTTGTTAAGAATATGATAAAATTTATAAATCTTTCACGCTTTATATACCAAAATCTATATATTCTAGAACATATGACATTTCTATGTAAATATGACCCACTGAAACTACATAATATTCTAATATTAATGATAGGCATCACAAAAGACCAATCGAAACCCATCTATTTCGACTTTTAGTACTCATTTTTACTCTCAAAGTTTTAAAAAATATGTAATAATACCTACAAAAACACCACCATGCATAGAGTGAGAGGAGTAACACTAAAAGCATATCTTACTCCAGAGTAGGAAAAGGAGTAACACTAAAATTACAGCAACTCCCCGTTACTGATTACAACAATCATAGCAAAAATGCCCACACTATTTAATGCTGGAAAAATAATTTCAGCTATATCCGAGAACATTTATTCAGTGACAATGGCAACTGGACTCATGACATGGTCATTGAAGCTCTTTTCAGTGCCTTCACAACTATGGAATTGTCAACTGGACAAGAAAATGTGAGATTTGAAGAAAAGTTCGAATATAGGCGACCAATGTATGCCTGTATGCGTTATTTCTATAACAAACCGAAATTCGATAATCAAATTCGAGTAATTCGTTTTAAATAATAACAAAGTTTCCACATTTTCCATAAATAGAGATTAGAACGACACGCTCTTGACAATATAAATGATTTAGAGGCCCCTCTTTGTCTTAAATTCTTGAATTTATTGATCAATGATGCCACTTATTTATTGGACGAAGCTCTCAATTATCTTGGTCAACTTAAAATCAAAGAGTTGGAACGAATAAACCAAGGCGGGAAGTTAGTATATTTTTAAATCTTATTGATTATTATCAATGATTTTCGGAAATTTGCATTGATTTCAGATACTTTAGATTTATATATTTTTATAATAAATTCGAATTATATATATATATATATATATATATATATATATATATATATATATATATATATATATATATATATATATATGAATATATATAATCAAGCATAATCAATTTATCTGAATTGAAATTAAATATGTAAATTTAAATACGACTTAAAATACTTATATTATACGTAAATCGGTGGAGAAAATTCAATTTAGATTATTTACAATTTGAAATTAAGGTTATCATTCAGATCTCACATCAATCAATTTCGTGAAAATAAAATGCGAAACAGTATATTTAACAAAATTTTCATTAAAATGTAAATTATCATATAATCAATTAAAATCAATCTGAATTATATTTAAAACAATACAAACTATGTAAATGAATATTAATGTTTTTGAAATATTTAAACAAATGAAATTTGGATATAAAAAAGTTTATAATTTAATCTACATTGGCAAGATTTTAATCATTTTTCAGGTAAGTGAAAGTTTTGCAAAATTTAAATAATAATAATTGCAAATTCAACGTTATAAAAAATTAATTTAATTGCATTTATATATTATTATTATCATTATTAATATTAATATTATATTTTCTACAAAATTTGACTATGAATCAGATTTTGTAGAAAATATTAAGTCACTTATAAAGACATCAGAGATGAAAAACAAAAAACTCCTTATAATATTATTAATGTTTTTATTTTTGTTATTATTCAAATAAAGCAATTTGGAAATATTTATAAGACGTGAGACAAAAATACAAAACATTTAATTACTAAATTACATTTTTGACATAATATTTATATTATTTCTATTTTAATTATCATATAATCAATTAAAATCAATCTATCAGAATTATATATTTGAAATAAAATGTCAATTTA